>OZ014519.1:55359454-55499454 GCA_963966055.1 Lathyrus aphaca | reverse complement strand
ATGTTAAAGGTGATGTTTTCTAATATCACAGAAACATGTTTCCTTCTTATCGAATCTTTTTAATCTTTTTATGATTTCTTTTTTGTTTCCTCTCGTTTTTTCTTTTCAGGTTGTAAATCTACGGATACATTAACAAAAATTGATAGTAAAACAATATAAAAAATGTAAGTTTGAACATAAACAACATCTTTTTCACTTCTTTTATTTATTTAGATTGTAGATATTTTGGAAGATGAAACAAGATTGTGATGATATTTTGAGTGGATGGTTAAAGTTTTTTTTAAAGAAAATTAATAAATTTTTCTTTTTCTATCATTTTCTTATGCAGAAAAAATGAAGTTTTACTTCATTACTTTACAAGTAAGAAGAACTCTCTCTCTCTCTCTCTCTCTCTCTCTCTCTCTCTCTTTTAATTTCCTTCTCCACTTTTTAGTTTCCATTTTTAGATTTTTCTTTGCTTTTTAATCATGTATTCAAAATTTACATTATTTAATGTGAGATTATAATGTGATTTGGTAGTTTTAATTTTGTTTCATAATTTTATAAATTTTAGCAATATTTTGAGTAATTTGAATGATTTTTATATGTATGGGTCAATTAAGAAGAGATTCGAAATTAAAAAATAAAAAGAAACGAGATTAACTTGATATAAGAAAGATGAAGGTGTCATACCCCAAATTTGACTAGGAATTTTTTGAATTTTCATGTATCTGACTATATTCACTTCTTGCATCATTTGCATAGCCTTTAGCATTACATGTGTGTGTTCTTTATGCATTACTAATTGAAAATACAAAAATATGAGTCTTGCATGCTTTGTCCATAAGATTAGGGTTTAAAATTAATGACCAAGATATGTAGTAAGATAACAACAAAATTGGTTCAAAATCTAAGTTTTCTATTTTTCAATAAACCAACCTTCATTTACCAAACCTAACATTAACCCCCTACCAACTCTTTCTTTTCTCTCTCTCTCTCTCTCTCTCTCTCTCTCTCTCTCCTTCTCTCTCTCTCTCTCTCTCTCTCTCTATTTCTCTCTCTCTCTCTCTCTCTCTCTCTCTCTCTCACACACACACACACACAAACACACACACACACACACACACACACTTCATCCTCTCATTCATATTTTCTCTCTCTGACTCCATCATATAATTTTCCATCCCTATCATTCTTCATTATCTTCAAAATTTGTTAAACATTATATTAAACCTTGATGGTGTTGTATTCTAATCTCACACAAATACTCATTCTTCTTAGCGAATCTTCTTACTCTTTTTTATTTATTTTTGTATGTTTATTGTTTTCATTTTAAGGCAAAGATATTCACCTATTATTTGAAATGTTAAAGGTGATGTTTTCTAATCTCATAGAAACATGTTTCCTTCTTATCGAATTTTCTTAATCTTTTTATGATTTCTTTTTTCTTTCCTCTCATTTTTTCTTTTCAGATTGTAGATCTACTGATACATTAACAAATATTTATAGTAAAACAATATAAAAAATGTAAGTCTGAACATAAACAACATCTTTTTCACTTCTTTTATTTATTTAGATTATAGATATTTTGGAAGATGAAACAAGATTGTGATGGTATTTTGAGTGGATGGTTAAAGTTTTTTTTAAAGAAAATTAATAAATTTTACTTTTTCTATCATTTTCTTATAAAGAAAAAAATGAAGTTTTACTTCATTACTTTACAAGTAAGAAGAAATCTCTCTCTCTCTCTCTCTCTCTCTCTCTCTCTCTCTCTCTTAATTTCCTTCTCCACTTTTTAGTTTCCATTTCTAGATTTTTCTTTGCTTTTTAATCATGTATTCAAAATTTACATTATTTAATGTGAGATTATAATGTGATTTGGTAGTTTTAATTTTGTTTCATGATTTTATAAATTTTAGCAATATTTTCAGTAATTTGAATGGTTTTTATATGTAGGGGTCAATTAAGAAGAGATTCGAAATTAAAAAATAAAAAGAAACGAGATTAACTTGATATAAGAAAGATGAAGGTGTCATACCCCAAATTTTGACTAGGAACTTTTTGAAATTTTCATGCATCTGACTATATTCACTTCTTGCATCATTTGCACAGCCTTTAGCATTACATGTGTGTGTTCTTTATACATTACTGATTGAAAATACAAAAATATGAGTCTTGCCTGCTTTGTCCATAAGATTAGGGTTTAGAATTAATGACCAAGATATGTAGTAAGATAACAACAAAATCGGTTCAAAATCTAACTTTTCTATTTATCAATAAACCAACCTTCATTTACAAAACCTAACATTAACCCCTCTACCAACTCTTTGTTTTCTCTCTCTCTTTCTCTCTCTCTCTCTCTACCTCTCTCTATCTTTCTCTCTCTCTCTCTCTCTCTCTCTCTCTCTCTCTCTCTCTCTCTCTCTCTCTCTTTCTTTCTCTCTCTCTCTCTCTCTCTCTCTCTCTCTCTCTCACACACACACACACACACACACACACACACACACACACTTCATCCTCTCATGCATCTTTTCTCTCTCTGACTCCATCATCTAATTTTCCATCCCTATCATTCTTCATCATCTTCAAAATCTGTTAAACCTTATATTAAACCTTGATGGTGTTGTATTCTAAACTCACACAAATACACATTCTTCTTGGAGAATCTCCTTACTCTTTTTTATTTATTTTTGTATGTTTATTGTTTTCATTTTAAGGCAAAGATATTCACCTATTATTTGAAATGTTAAAGATGATGTTTTCTAATCTCACAGAAACATGTTTCCTTCTTATCGAATCTTCTTAATCTTTTTATGATTTCGTTTTTGTTTCCTCTCGTTTTTTCTTTTCAGGTTGTAGATCTACAGATACATTAACAAATATTTATAGTAAAACAATATAAAAAATGTAAGTTTGAACATAAACAACATCTTTTTCACTTCTTTTATTTATTTAGATTGTAGATATTTTGGAAGATGAAACAAGATTGTGATGATATTTTGAGTGGATGGTTAAAGTTTTTTTTTAAAGAAAATTAATAAATTTTACTTTTTCTATCATTTTTTTATGCAGGAAAAATGAAGTTTTACTTCATTACTTTACAAGTAAGAAGAACTCTCTCTCTCTCTCTCTCTCTCTCTCTCTCTCTTTTAATTTCCTTCTCCACTTTTTAGTTTCCATTTTTAGATTTTTCTTTGCTTTTTAATCATGTATTCAAAATTTACATTATTTAATGTGAGATTATAATGTGATTTGGTAGTTTTAGTTTTGTTTCATGATTTTATAAATTTTAGCAATATTTTCAGTAATTTGAATGATTTTTATATGTAGGGGTCAATTAAGAAGAGATTCGAAATTAAAATATAAAAAGAAACGAGATTAACTTGATATAAGAAAGATGAAGGTGTCATACCCCAAATTTTGACTAGGAACTTTTTGAAATTTTCATGCATCTGACTATATTCACTTCTTGCATCATTTGCATAGCCTTTAGCATTACATGTGTGTGTTCTTTATGCATTACTAATTGAAAATACAAAAATATGAGTCTTGCCTGCTTTGTCCATATGATTAGGGTTTAGAATTAATGACCAAGATATGTAGTAAGATAACAACAAAATGGTTTCAAAATTTAAGTTTTCTACTTTTTATTAAACAAACCTTCATTTACCAAACCTAACATTAACCCCTCTACCAACTCTTTGTTTTCTCTCTCTCTCTCTCTCTATCTATCTTTCTCTCTCTGTCTCTTTCTTTCTCTCTCTCTCTCTCTCTCTCTCTCTCTCTCTCACACACACACACACACACACACACACACTTCATCCTCTCATTCATCTTTTCTCTCTCTAACTCCGTCATCTAATTTTCCATCCCTATCATTCTTCATCATCTTCAAAATCTGTTAACCTTATATTAAACCTTGATGGTGTTGTATTCTAATCTCACACAAATACGTATTCTTCTTGAGGAATCTTCTTACTCCTTTTTATTTATTTTTGTATGTTTATTGTTTTCATTTTAAGGCAAAGATATTCACCTATTATTTGAAATGTTAAAGGTGATGTTTTCTAATATCACAGAAACATGTTTCCTTCTTATCGAATCTTCTTAATCTTTTTATGATTTCTTTTTTGTTTCCTCTCGTTTTTTCTTTTCAGGTTGTAGATCTACGGATACATTAACAAAAATTGATAGTAAAACAATATAAAAAATGTAAGTTTGAACATAAACAACATCTTTTTCACTTCTTTTATTTATTTATATTGTAGATATTTTGGAAGATGAAACAAGATTGTGATGGTATTTTGAGTGGATGGTTAAAGTTTTTTTTAAAGAAAATTAATAAATTTTACTTTTTCTATCATTTTTTTATGCAGAAAAAATGAAGTTTTACTTCATTACTTTACAAGTAAGAAGAACTCAATCTCTCTCTCTCTCTCTCTCTCTCTCTCTCTCTAATTTCCTTCTCCACTTTTTAGTTTCCATTTTTAGATTTTTCTTTGCTTTTTAATCATGTATTCAAAATTTACATTATTTAATGTGAGATTATAATGTGATTTGGTAGTTTTAGTTTTGTTTCATGATTTTATAAATTTTAGCAATATTTTCAGTAATTTGAATGATTTTTATATGTAGGGGTCAATTAAGAAGAGATTCGAAATTAAAAAATAAAAAGAAACGAGATTAACTTGATATAAGAAAGATGAAGGTGTCATACCCCAAATTTTGACTAGGAACTTTTTGAAATTTTCATGCATCTGACTATATTCACTTCTTGCATCATATGCATAGCCTTTAGCATTACATGTGTGTGTTCTTTATGAATTACTAATTGAAGATACAAAAATATGAGTCTTGCCTGCTTTGTCCATAAGATTAGGGTTTAGAATTAATGACCAAGATATGTAGTAAGATAACAACAAAATCGGATCAAATTCTAAGTTTTCTATTTTTCAATAAACCAACCTTCATTTACCAAACCTAACATTAACCCCTCTACCAACTCTTTGTTCTCTCTCTCTCTCTCTATCTATCTTTCTCTCCATCTCTCTCTCTCTCTCTCTCTCTCTCTCTCTCTCTCTCTCTCTCTTCTCTCTCTCTCTCTCTCTCTCTCTCTCTCTCTCTCTCTCCCTCTCTCTCTCTCACACACACACACACACACACACACACTTCATCCTCTCATTCATATTTTCTCTCTCTGACTCCATCATATAATTTTCCATCCCTATCATTCTTCATCATCTTCAAAATCTGTTAACCTTATATTAAACCTTGATGGTGTTGTATTCTAATCTCACACAAATACGTATTCTTCTTGAGGAATCTTCTTACTCTTTTTTATTTATTTTTGTATGTTTATTGTTTTCATTTTAAGGCAAAGATATTCACCTATTATTTGAAATGTTAAAGGTGATGTTTTCTAATATCACAGAAACATGTTTCCTTCTTATCGAATCTTTTTAATCTTTTTATGATTTCTTTTTTGTTTCCTCTCGTTTTTTCTTTTCAGGTTGTAAATCTACGGATACATTAACAAAAATTGATAGTAAAACAATATAAAAAATGTAAGTTTGAACATAAACAACATCTTTTTCACTTCTTTTATTTATTTAGATTGTAGATATTTTGGAAGATGAAACAAGATTGTGATGATATTTTGAGTGGATGGTTAAAGTTTTTTTTAAAGAAAATTAATAAATTTTTCTTTTTCTATCATTTTCTTATGCAGAAAAAATGAAGTTTTACTTCATTACTTTACAAGTAAGAAGAACTCTCTCTCTCTCTCTCTCTCTCTCTCTCTCTCTCTCTCTCTCTCTCTTTTAATTTCCTTCTCCACTTTTTAGTTTCCATTTTTAGATTTTTCTTTGCTTTTTAATCATGTATTCAAAATTTACATTATTTAATGTGAGATTATAATGTGATTTGGTAGTTTTAATTTTGTTTCATAATTTTATAAATTTTAGCAATATTTTGAGTAATTTGAATGATTTTTATATGTATGGGTCAATTAAGAAGAGATTCGAAATTAAAAAATAAAAAGAAACGAGATTAACTTGATATAAGAAAGATGAAGGTGTCATACCCCAAATTTGACTAGGAATTTTTTGAATTTTCATGCATCTGACTATATTCACTTCTTGCATCATTTGCATAGCCTTTAGCATTACATGTGTGTGTTCTTTATGCATTACTAATTGAAAATACAAAAATATGAGTCTTGCATGCTTTGTCCATAAGATTAGGGTTTAAAATTAATGACCAAGATATGTAGTAAGATAACAACAAAATTGGTTCAAAATCTAAGTTTTCTATTTTTCAATAAACCAACCTTCATTTACCAAACCTAACATTAACCCCCTACCAACTCTTTCTTTTCTCTCTCTCTCTCTCTCTCTCTCTCTCTCTCTCTCTCTCTCTCTCCTTCTCTCTCTCTCTCTCTCTCTCTCTCTCTCTATTTCTCTCTCTCTCTCTCTCTCTCTCTCTCTCTCTCACACACACACACACACACACACACACACACACTTCATCCTCTCATTCATATTTTCTCTCTCTGACTCCATCATATAATTTTCCATCCCTATCATTCTTCATTATCTTCAAAATTTGTTAAACATTATATTAAACCTTGATGGTGTTGTATTCTAATCTCACACAAATACTCATTCTTCTTAGCGAATCTTCTTACTCTTTTTTATTTATTTTTGTATGTTTATTGTTTTCATTTTAAGGCAAAGATATTCACCTATTATTTGAAATGTTAAAGGTGATGTTTTCTAATATCACAGAAACATGTTTCCTTCTTATCGAATCTTTTTAATCTTTTTATGATTTCTTTTTTGTTTCCTCTCGTTTTTTCTTTTCAGGTTGTAAATCTACGGATACATTAACAAAAATTGATAGTAAAACAATATAAAAAATGTAAGTTTGAACATAAACAACATCTTTTTCACTTCTTTTATTTATTTAGATTGTAGATATTTTGGAAGATGAAACAAGATTGTGATGATATTTTGAGTGGATGGTTAAAGTTTTTTTTAAAGAAAATTAATAAATTTTTCTTTTTCTATCATTTTCTTATGCAGAAAAAATGAAGTTTTACTTCATTACTTTACAAGTAAGAAGAACTCTCTCTCTCTCTCTCTCTCTCTCTCTCTCTCTCTCTCTCTCTCTCTCTTTTAATTTCCTTCTCCACTTTTTAGTTTCCATTTTTAGATTTTTCTTTGCTTTTTAATCATGTATTCAAAATTTACATTATTTAATGTGAGATTATAATGTGATTTGGTAGTTTTAATTTTGTTTCATAATTTTATAAATTTTAGCAATATTTTGAGTAATTTGAATGATTTTTATATGTATGGGTCAATTAAGAAGAGATTCGAAATTAAAAAATAAAAAGAAACGAGATTAACTTGATATAAGAAAGATGAAGGTGTCATACCCCAAATTTGACTAGGAATTTTTTGAATTTTCATGCATCTGACTATATTCACTTCTTGCATCATTTGCATAGCCTTTAGCATTACATGTGTGTGTTCTTTATGCATTACTAATTGAAAATACAAAAATATGAGTCTTGCATGCTTTGTCCATAAGATTAGGGTTTAAAATTAATGACCAAGATATGTAGTAAGATAACAACAAAATTGGTTCAAAATCTAAGTTTTCTATTTTTCAATAAACCAACCTTCATTTACCAAACCTAACATTAACCCCCTACCAACTCTTTCTTTTCTCTCTCTCTCTCTCTCTCTCTCTCTCTCTCTCCTTCTCTCTCTCTCTCTCTTTCTCTATTTCTCTCTCTCTCTCTCTCTCTCTCTCTCTCTCTCTCTCTCTCACACACACACACACACACACACACACACACACACACACACACACACACACACTTCATCCTCTCATTCATATTTTCTCTCTCTGACTCCATCATATAATTTTCCATCCCTATCATTCTTCATTATCTTCAAAATTTGTTAAACATTATATTAAACCTTGATGGTGTTGTATTCTAATCTCACACAAATACTCATTCTTCTTAGCGAATCTTCTTACTCTTTTTTATTTATTTTTGTATGTTTATTGTTTTCATTTTAAGGCAAAGATATTCACCTATTATTTGAAATGTTAAAGGTGATGTTTTCTAATCTCATAGAAACATGTTTCCTTCTTATCGAATTTTCTTAATCTTTTTATGATTTCTTTTTTGTTTCCTCTCGTTTTTTCTTTTCAGGTTGTAGATCTACGGATACATTAACAAAAATTGATAGTAAAACAATATAAAAAATGTAAGTTTGAACATAAACAACATCTTTTTCACTTCTTTTATTTATTTAGATTGTAGATATTTTGGAAGATGAATCAAGATTGTGATGATATTTTGAGTGGATGGTTAAAGTTTTTTTTAAAGAAAATTAATAAATTTTACTTTTCTATCATTTTTTTATGCAGAAAAAATGAAGTTTTACTTCATTACTTTACAAGTAAGAAGAACTCTCTCTCTCTCTCTCTCTCTCTCTCTCTTAATTTCCTTCTCCACTTTTTAGTTTCCATTTTTAGATTTTTCTTTGCTTTTTAATCATGTATTCAAAGTTTACATTATTTAATGTGAGATTATAATGTGATTTGGTAGTTTTAATTTTGTTTCATGATTTTATAAATTTTAGCAATATTTTCAGTAATTTGAATGATTTTTATATGTAGGGGTCAATTAAGAAGAGATTCGAAATTAAAAAATAAAAAGAAACGAGATTAACTTGACATAAGAAAGATGAATGTGTCATACCCCAAATTTTGACTAGGAACTTTTTGAAATTTTCATGCATCTGACTATATTCACTTCTTGCATCATTTGCATAGCCTTTAGCATTACATGTGTGTGTTCTTTATGCATTACTAATTGAAAATACAAAAATATGAGTCTTGCCTGCTTTGTCCATATGATTAGGGTTTAGAATTAATGACCAAGATATCTAGTAAGATAATAACAAAATCGGTTCAAAATCTAAGTTTTTTATTTTTCAATAAACCAACCTTCATTTACCAAACCTAACATTAACCCCTCTACCAACTCTTTGTTCTCTCTCTCTCTCTCTCTCTCTCTCTCTCTCTCTCTCTTTCTCTCTATCTTTCTCTCTCTTTCTCTCTCTCTCTCTCTCTCTCTCTCTCTCTCTCTCTCTCTCTCTCACATACACACACACACACACACACACACTTCATCCTCTCATTCATCTTTTCTCGCTCTGACTCCATCATCTAATTTTCTATCCCTATCATTCTTCATCATCTTCAAAATCTGTTAACCTTATATTAAACCTTGATGGTGTTGTATTATAATCTCACACAAATACACATTCTTCTTGGCGAATCTTCTTACTCTTTTTTATTTATTTTTGTAAGTTTATTGTTTTCATTTTAAGGCAAAGATATTCACCTATTATTTGAAATGTTAAAGGTGATGTTTTCTAATATCACAGAAACATGTTTCCTTCTTATCGAATCTTCTTAATCTTTTTATGATTTCGTTTTTGTTTCCTCTCGTTTTTTCTTTTCAGGTTGTAGATCTACGGATACATTAACAAAAATTGATAGTAAAACAATATAAAAAATGTAAGTTTGAACATAAACAACATCTTTTTCACTTCTTTTATTTATTAAGATTGTAGATATTTTGGAAGATGAAACAAGATTGTGATGATATTTTGAGTGGATGGTTAAAGTTTTTTTTAAAGAAAATTAATAAATTTTACTTTTTCTATCATTTTCTTATGCAGAAAAAATGAAGTTTTACTTCATTACTTTACAAGTAAGAAGAACTCTCTCTCTCTCTCTCTCTCTCTCTCTCTCTCTCTCTCTCTCTCTTAATTTCCTTCTCCAATTTTTAGTTTCCATTTTTAGACTTTTCTTTGCTTTTTAATCATGTATTCAAAATTTACATTATTTAATGTGAGATTATAATGTGATTTGGTAGTTTTAATTTTGTTTCATTATTTTATAAATTTTATCTATATTTTCTGTAATTTGAATGATTTTTATATGTAGGGGTCAATTAAGAAGAGATTCGAAATTAAAAAATAAAAAGAAACGGGATTAACTTGATATAAGAAAGATGAAGGTGTCATACCCCAAATTTTGACTAGGAACTTTTTGAAATTTTCATGCATCTGACTATATTCACTTCTTGCATCATTTGCATAGCCTTTAGCATTACATGTGTGTGTTCTTAATGCATTATTTATTGAAAATACAAAAAAATGAGTCTTGCCTACTTTGTCCATAAGATTAGGGTTTAGAATTAATGACGAAGATATGAAGTATGTGTAAATACCCCAAACTTTCCCTCACTCATATCACACCAGGGCTTGTGATCTTTCGTTTTTTGTTTTAACATAAGCATCACACATCATTTAGCATATTTGCGTCACTGCATAAGTTCAAGTTCATCTGCATCCAGGGTTTGTGATCTGAGCAATCCAAGGATCCATCTGAGCTATCCCAAAGGCCTCAAAGCTCTCCAAAAGTGTCCATGTGTGTACTACCATCATATTATGTTCCTCAAAGTTCATGAAAGTCAAGGGATTACAAGAACTGACAAAGGCATGGAACAGAGCTAGGGTTTTCACTGCACAGATGACCAAAATTAAGGTTTTGGTTTCAGAGGCCTTAACTCCAAATTTTTGGGTCATTCTAGTTTCTAATGTTCTTAGCATGTTATAAGGATCATGTGTACCAAGTTTGATGAAGCAACTCATGGTGGAAGTCATCTGTTCACTGGGTAACTTCCTAAGCAAGTTAAGTCAAAATCAGGGCATCTGAGGCCCCCAACAATGGAACCAAAGGGGTATTTTCATCAAATTAAAGTTCTATGATCTTTATTTGATCTTATAAGTGGTTGGAAGTTCACAAGATATAAGAATTTTGAGCCAATTGCAAACTTGCCATTTTTGGAAATGACTTGAAATGCAAACTTTCCATTTTGGGAAAGTTTTTCAACCTCCTCGTTCATAACCAAAAATGCTTCAAATGAAAAATTCTTGGTCATGAAAGTTGTATATTGGGTCTTTCCCTTTTCTAAAAGTACAAGAACATGTCTTGATTCATCATAGAACTCAAGATATGGCATTTCAAAGTTGGCAAAAATCCTATAATTTCAAGTTTCATGTCAAAGAGGCATTTTGCATTTTGGCATGTTCAAGCATTCTAATGACCTCTAATGTGCACAAACACTTCACAATATGTCAAATGAACTTCAAACAATCAGAATTGTGCATTGAACCAAGTGTTTCCATGAATTGAACTTCAAGAAATCTCAAAAGGGCCAAAACTCTCAAAATTTGCAAAATGCATTGGATCCTTCCATCCACTTGTGCCAACTGCATCAAACTGATTCTATGGCTCTCCATGAATCTTGCTGAGGCCAGACACCCCAAAAAGCTAGCCCTGCCATGGCCCATACTTCAAGTACACATAAATTGACTTTTTTTGCAAAAAACACCATACCAATCAGCCTGTGCCACAACAACTTTCTGATCAATCCCATTGGCTTAAACAAACATCATCGATCACATTTCATAACACACAAGAGCCTGAACACTCTCATACATTCAGATTCACAAAATCCATCAAAAACTTCCCTTCTTCGAAATTCATCACACAGCCACTCAAACTTCAAACTTCTTCCACCAATCAACTCAGCATCACCCCAGGATCATTTCCCACCCATCACCATAGCCTAAAACACATCACACAAAAAACACGATTTCTGAGTTATCAGAACTGAATCACTCAAACCAGCCCATTTAAACTCCATCCAAGCTTTTCAGAAGCATAAGAGGGATCATTGGAGGCATTTTGCACAAAGGAAGAGGCCAGAAAGCTCCAGTTTGCAAAGCTTCAACTCAGGTAGCCATGATGAACTTTTTTTCCAGAACTCTTGTTTTAAGTTCCTATGTTTATTTTTGAAAATGGTTGAGAAACCAGGATGTATTGATGTTCTGAAACTTTTTGATCTGAAAATGTTTTTCTTTGATTCGTGCGTTTGATGCAAAATAAATGTTGTTTGTGGTCTGAATCTTGTTTAGCATGATTAGGGGGTTGATTCTGGAGAGTTTGGGGGTTTGGGGTAGCCTAGGGAAGACGATAGCATGAACGAAACACCGGAGAAGATGACCGGAGCTTGCTCCAGTCACCTGAAAGTAATTAGGGTTAGGATTATGGCTAATCTCCCCAGTTTGAATCTCAGCCCTTGGATTTAGTTTAGCGCGTGTTTCAGTGGACATGAACATTTCACTTAAACACTAATTTTAATTAATTAATTAAATCAATTTAATTAGCCAGTTTAAATGTCAGCCATTGGATGACGCGCGCAGTCAACCCTCCCTTTTCCAGTTTGAATCTCAGCCATCAGATCCTCATACTTCCATTTTATTTTATTTTTATTTCATTTTCTTTGCTTTTTCTTTCTCATTTTATTTAAAATAGCAAAACTTATTCAAAAAATATTTTCTTTTGAATTCTGACTTTAAATATTTTTCTTCATCCAAAAATAATTTTTATTTAATTTTTTGTATTAAAAAAGTATTTTTAAAATATTTAAATGATATTTTTAATTAATTAAAGTATTTTAATTAATTAAAAATACATTTAGGTTTCTAAAAATCACCAAAAAATCATGAATCATTCCAATGCATTTAGAAACATTTTCAAACTCTTCACACAAATTTCTTTTTAGGTTTGATCTTAGTTTACCAATTTTCTTTGAATTAAGGGTCATTAAAAATCACATTTTTAAACCCTAACTTTGAAAAATCATTTCTGCCTAACCAAGAAGAGTTTGAACTTGATTCTTTTTGCATTGTGTTACATATTGCATTTAGTTTATAGGTCATTTTCCTCATGAATTTATCTTGCATTTTCAATTTGATTTGCATTTTTCCTTTTGAATCACCCAAACAACCCTAGAAAACTTAGGAAAATCATAACTTTTGATAGGTTAGGCTTCTGACCTTCTCCTTTGGGGTGTGACCTAATATGGGATTAGGGTTTATTTGAGCTTGATTTCAAATTTTTCTCATGATGATTTCTTCTGTTTTAGTCATTTGTATCTCACATGTCCATAAAACCCTAATTTCTCATGTTCATTTACATTCACCTTGCATATTCATCATCACATGAACTTTCCATGACATTTCAAGCATTCATATGTCATCTTAGACATCTTAGGACATGTTAGAACATTTATTGATCATTTCTTCATTCATTTTCCATGCTTAACATTCATTTCATTTCATAAGCATCCATGTGTTTTCAAACTTCTAAGCATGCTTTCATGACATCTCATCTTTGTATGATAATTCATATGCACGTTGTATGACTTTGAATCATCTCACATGACATTTTCATAGCATAATCACTTCTGACTTTGGTCATTTCATCTCATCTCATTTCAATTCATTTCTTTATGCTTTACACCTTATGCATTCATTACTAACCATTTCAGGAACTTTTGGTAAGTTATTGTGGGAGGTGGATTTTCCTTCACCTCTCACTTCTTCTTATCCCTTTCATATGAATTTTGTATGTCTTTTAAGTGAATCTAATTCACTTATGTTCCATCTTTCTCACTTTCTTCCTTTAAGTTACTTATCTTCTTAGGAAGTAAGTAACTTATTCTTCTGCTTCCTCCTCTTTTCATCTGCTTCTTCCATTGGTGGCTCCCTTGAAAATTACTTCTCTTAAGCCTCAAAAACCATATGATGCCTAAGCATGATAACTTTTAGGGTTGTGTATAGTCCCCCTTAGCTCTTTTACCTTTGAGTCCCCTTGAGTCTCTCTTCTCATCTCAATAATCAGAGACTAAATTCTTAATATTTTAGGACTTTGGAATTAGGGTTATGCCTGCATCCTTCTCTTAGGATGGAGTGTATAACTTTAATCCTAAGTTTTAAACCTTTAATTTTTTTTAACCTCTTAATCAAAACACATTAATAATCATCAAGACTTTATCTTGTAACTTGGGCCTTACATTAGGGTTCTAATTCTTCCTTATGGTTAAGAAGGACTAACCCTAGTGTTTAACGGACAAGTCCTCCTCAAGTTGTCTTACAAACCATAAAATTCACTTCTTAATTTCATCCCTTAATTAAAATCCACTTAATAAAGACTTGTTATATAATGAATTTAATCCCTAACCATGAATTATGTTTAGGTATCTTCCTCAACTTAAGTGTCCTCATCTATTATCCTTCTATTAGGATGGTGTAATGAGTCCACTAATATGTGATTATAGATTAAACTCATTACTTAACACTAAATAAAAACCCCAAAAAAATTTAATTAATCACAAGTAGGTTAATGATCTTAATCCTACATTATCATGGTAATTAAGTTGAGATGCTTATCTCATACTTAAGTAGGCTCATTATCCCTAATTAGGGAGGATATAATGAGTTTACAAGCCCTTGATTTAGGCTTAAGCTCACTAACTTATGCAAAACACCAAAAACAAAAACAAAACTGAAAACACAAAAACAAACAATAATCGTCTCCTTCGGTATTCGCTTCTCATCACACTCATTCATAAGCGAGAACTTGCTTCTTCCGTCTAATGCAAGACAGTTAGCACTCGGGCCCGACGAGTCATACACTTGAGCATGGGCAAGTAGGCAGTTCACAGTCAATTTATTTTCAGTCTCTTTGAGTCGAACTACGGTCTTCTAACTTCCTCATTGCACGAGAGGATACGTAGGCATAACTTAACAGTTATCAAACAAAAGTCTTTGTGTCATCCCCCTCTTTCAACATTCTTTTCTAAGCCTCAGTCTCTGAGAAATTCACCCCTTTGCACTGACACCTGTACATTCTTTTCCAGCTTTTGCATACAGATAACACATACCCTACCCCTCTAAACAAAATCTTTTAAGCGTGGATCCCGTCGAGTACGACAGACAATCTGGGTGCTAATACCTTCCCAGGTTGTAACCAACCCCCTTTCTCAGTTTCCCTGGTTTGCAACCGTCTTATCCATATTTTTTCTAGGTTTATGCAACATTACCATTCCTTCGGGATAAAAATGGCTAGCTGGCGACTCTATTCAGTTCATCTCTTTTCTCTTTTCACCGATCGTTCGCGTCTGCACCCTGTCTGACCTGGTGTCTTTTTGGGGGAGCGACAACTTGGCGACTCTACTGGGGAATAAATCTTGCAACCAGGGCTTCTGGTTCTTTTTGTGGGTTTCTCCTAGCGCTTGTTTGATTTGTGTTTATGGGGGTGTTATGTGCTACTTGTGCTTTTTGTTTATTGTTTTATTTATTGCTTTTTGTACAGCTTTATTTATTGCTTTCATTTACTGTTTATATGCATTTCATACTGTTATCATCATATCATTTATGCTGGATCTCTTGTCTGTTTTGGTGGGAGGGATTATTGAGTGAGTAAGGTTCCATACCGGGAGCCTGAGTGACACATAGAATAGAATGGCTTCATATTTTTTCCCATTCCATTTCGGTCTGGTGCGGGAATATGAAACACGGTTCAGACATGGGTTTCTTCTTGAGAACTCTGTGCTACGGATTTCCTATAGTACTAGGGCTATCTGGGAAGCCTGCTAAGTCTGGATGACCTTTTTATAACCTTCAGCATCTGAGGTGAGTTAGAGGAGGATCTTTTATGGTTATTGTAAACACTGTACCTCCTGGTTAGAAGTGTTTACACTTCTCATAACTGATCCAAGTCTGAGGATCCTTGTTCTAGAACAATACATGTGAGGGGGTTGGGATGTTTACAGGTTTGCAGGAACCCTTGGCCTCATCATACCCTGTTACTAGTTTTGTCTTAAGGTTGTATCACTTTGGACTGTTCTTGTGAAACCCTGGACTTGTGTCTCTTTATTTGAGTCCCCCACCTGGTTACTGGTTTTCTAAGCCTCTATCTGAACTTGTGAACACACATGGACCCTATCAAGGCAGATAACAGATCCAACACTTGATCACAAACTTTTGCATATCATTCTGCATACATTATTTTGCATCATTTAACATTTGTCTATTTGTTTTTACAGGGTATCCACATCTTATCTTTGGTTTGGTTTTGACATGTTCTGCTGCTCAGATTCCCTCAGATATCTGCACCAGACTCTTCACCAGTTGTCTTCATCAGAGACTCTTCTTCAACATCTTCTTCAGTATCCTTTATCAACAATTATCCTCAGTCTTCTTCATTAGCATTCATTGTCAGCATGGACCCATCCATAAAGAGCAACATCACCTATCATTTCTTTGAGCCTATTTTGACAGGCATCAGGTAGATGCAGGCACTCATCACTCCTGATCATGTCCCTTTATTCAGGGAACATTATGGTGGCATTATGGACATGATCATGGACCTGGATGCATCACAGAGGAGCATGATCCACACATGTCTCCAGTTCTATGACCCTCCTCTCAGATGTTTCACTTTCCCAGATTTTCAGTTGGGACCATTGATGGACGAATTCTCCATGTTGTTGGGTGTCCCTATTAGGAGAGGGATTCCCTTCAACCCTGAGATGGTTGCTCCTAAGAATGAAGATATAGCTAAGGCTTTGCACATGGAATCCACTCTCATTGACCAGAGCATGACCACTAAGGCTGGAAACCCAGGCCTTCATTTAGATTTCTTGGTTACTCAGGCCACCATTCATGCTGCAGCAGGGAAGTGGGACACTGTCTTTGCTCTTCTGGCCCTCAGCATATATGGGATCATTTTGTTTGTAGACGAGCCTAAGTTTGTAAGCAAGAGTGCTATCCACCTTTTCCTGTTGAAGAATCCAGTCCCTACCTTGCTTGGAGACTTTTATTATTCAGTGCATCAAAGGAATGAGAAGTAGAGGGGAAGATTAGTCAGATGCTGTGCACCTCTCTTCCACTGTTGGTTATTAAGGCACTTGCCGAAGTCGGACACTTTCTTGAATCCTCATCAGCCAAGGAACTGGGCTAAGAGAATGATTGCCCTTACATCAGAAGACATCAAATGGTGCACTCAAAGCACCAAGGGCAAAGATACCATCACCAGCTGTGGGCAGTATCCCAATGTACCCCTGATTAGAGTAAAGGGTTGCATCAACTACAATCCTTTGCTTTTCAAAAGGCAATTAGGGTATTCCTTGGTGCATCCACCGAGAGAGCAAGACTTGTCGGAAACCCTCTATTGTGACATTCAGCACAACCTTACCATTGCCAGACAAGCTGCCTGGGCTTGGGACAGTATTCAGACTAAGGGGACAACTATTCTTGGCAAGTGCAACAACATAGCTTCAGCTTAGTATCTTGACTGGTCTCGTGTCAGGGGACAGATCACCCGCATGCCATTCACCATAGGAGATGTACCTGGACCATCAGCAGTGGAACCTGCAGCTACTGTCAGTTTAGAGGAGTTTGAGAAATTGAAGGAAAGGAATACTCAACTCTCTGAAGCTTTGAAGAAGACCCTCTGGGAAAGGAATGATAGTCTTCTGGACAATGAAAGGTTAGAGAAGCTCCGGATTGAACATTTGACCAAGATTGAGAAGACAGATGATTACATCAGAAGGGCTAGAGCAGGGGAGTTAGTGTTGAAGAATGCTTGCAAGGAAGCCAAGACTCATAAGGCCAGAGCTGAGCATTACTTAGAGGAGAGTCAGGTTAGGTGGATCAGGATCACTGAGGCTCATTCACAGGAAGATCAGAGGACCCAAGCTATGATAGAGCAGTTGGAAGCCAATGAAAAGAAGAGTCAGGAGGCCTTGTTAGCAGCACATAAAGAAATCTCTGAGTTGAAGCTCCGGGCGGGGTTGAAAAAATCAAAGGACCAGGACAAGCATAAGAAATTGACAAGTGCCATTGCCACCAGGAACCTTCTTATCAGAACCATCACAAAGCATCCAGTTGGCCCAGTGACTGAGGCTCTCCTGAAGGAAGTCAGAGAGGATGACTTTGGATTGGATGTTTGATTCCTTTGTTTGTACTTCCTTTTGATTGTATTTTTGTTGTTGTATTTTGACCCATCATGGGGACTTTGTTGTAATCAAACTATGTATCTTTACACTTTGTAATATATGGTTTGTGTTATTTCATGGGCTTTATCTCTCTTCAACATCATCATTCCTCGAGGTCTGGAAGGTCAAAACCAAAGAACCAAATCGGATACCCTTGGAAGACAAATAGGCATCCTGCATTGCATACTAACCTCTTTTCTTTGTTTTGTAGGTTTTTGTTTTTTTTTGTTGTTGTTTCTCACTTTGTTATGATTTCAGGAAACATTGCTTGTAGAAGAGTGTTTCCCGTCAATAGAATGCACCGGTATCCGACAAGAAACAACCTTCCGGGCTTACAAATGGATCAGGTTCAACAAGACCTAACTGACGTGAGAACCCAAATGGCCAATGAAAGGACTGAGATGAGGGCCCAAATGAATCAGTTTATGGAAGTGATGACTGGATTGGCCCAGAGCAAAGAAATACTGAGAGAGTTGGTCGAGCGGCAAACTCCCGAGGAAAACCACCCAGGTACAGGGGGTACCAGCAACAACGATCATGTACAGCCTCGTACTGATCCCCTAGAGTTTGGACCTCATTTGAACCCAGAAATCAATGCTATAAGAAACACCCAAGGCAACACTGGAGGGAGGGCCTTGCAGGAGGACCCTCAGGAAGAACAATTTATTGTGGTTGGGGTAGGAGACAAAGTCTATGATCGTCGGCTGGACGAGATAGCAGAGAAGTTGAGGTCTCTGGAGTCTCAAAACTCTCTGGGTTTTGATGTCATGGATATGAGACTGGTGGAGGGGGTTAGAATTCCTCACAAATTCAAACCTCATTGTTTTGAAAGATACAATGGCACATCCTGCCCACGTACCCATCTCCAATATTTCCTGGGAAGATTGAAAGCCTACACCATGGATGAAAAACTGTGGATGTTTTATTTTGAGGATAGCTTGATAGGGGCATCCCGTGAGTGGTACTCTCACTTGACCAGGGCCACAGTAAGGAATTGGAAAGATTTGGCCGAGGCTTTCATTCGCCAATATCAATATAATCTGGACATGGCTCCAAATAGAACCCTTATGATGGGAATGTCATAGTCTTCCCGGGAAAGCTTTAGAGAGTACGCCCAAAGATGGAGGCAATTAGCTGTTGCCGTTCAACCCCCGATGTCAGAAAGGGAAATGGCAGATATGTTCATGAACACCCTCCAGGGGACTTATATTGATAGACTGGCTGCTTTTTCTTCCACCAGCTTTGCAGACGTGGTTATAGTTGGGGAAAGAATTGAGAGCTTATTGAAAATGGGAAATATTTCTGACAACGGCGCCAGTTCGAGCAGTGCAAGAAAACCATTTGCAGGGCCCCGCAGATCCGGTGAAACAAATTTTGTACATATGGGAAGAGGAAGACCCCAGTATTTGCCAAGATCAATTGCCGCTGTCACTATTCCTACCTCACCTCCTCAATACATTCAACAACCACAACATTTTCCTCAACAACCACAGTTTCCTCAACAAAGATCCTACAACAACAACAACAACCAACAACAACGCCCTTTTCAGCAAAGGCCATCTCAGGTTAACATAGTGATTGACCCTATACCAATGCCATATGCCACCTTATTACCACAACTCCTAAAGCTTAATCTTGTCGAGTTAAGGACATTGGCTCCACCAGATCCTCAGAACCTTCCGAGAAATTACGACGTCAACGCCATGTGTGCTTTTCATTCTAATGCACCTAGTCACACCATGGAAAAGTGCAGGGCATTGCATATGAAGGTCAGGGATCTAGTAGATTCAAAAGCCCTAAATTTTGCACCACCTCCTAATGTCACGAAGAATCCTATGCCCAGCCATGGTGGGCCAAGGATAAATGCAATAGAGAAGGGCTCACCCATGAATTTAATTGAAGATACTACAAGTATTCAAACCTCTAGAAGAGGTTAAAGCTCAACTTTTAAAATGCCAGGTGTTTCCAGGTTGTGAGGCCAGTTGTGAATCTTGCAAGGTTTTCGTCAATGGGTGTGCAAGATTGAGGAATGACATCAATGGCTTGATTAGAGAGGGCATCCTGCAAATAACAATAACCACTTCTACAACACCAGCAACTCTTTTTTCAACAACAAGTGTTTCTCCTACAACTGCAAAGACAATTGTTCCTACAGACTCGTCTACAAAATCAGCAACCACCTCTTCCATCACTTCAACAAACAACAGTTCAATTGCATCCACTTCTACAACTACAACAACCAACAACAACGACGTCTCCACAGTCACCATCTATTACGACCCTGCAACGGTCCCTGTTTCCAATAATTATCAACAACAATCTCAACAACAATTTCAGCAACGAACAAGCTTCAGTCAATCATCACCAACATCAACCAAAAGTCCTGTTACCATTTTTTATGATCCACAGACAATAACGGTCCCTACCTCTGCTGCAGTTAGTCCGGTCCCCATCACGGTGCCAGGGCCCATTCCATACGATAAAGACAATGATGTACCATGGCACTATGGTTCAGACCTTTACTGCAACGGAGAAAGAGTCCTTCTTGATTCTTCGGTTCACACACCACAAGTGGATAATGTCGGGGGAGGCGGAGGCTTCACCCGAAGCGGACGCCTCTTCGCGTCACAAGCTCCAAAGACCAATACTGAGGTAGAGGCTGCTGCCAAAGCCAAAGGGAAAAGTGTGGCACCCGAAGAACCTATGCCGAAAGAAGCCCATAAATCATCCTTTGATCAGGATGTGGATGAATTTATGAGGATAATAAAAAAAAGTGACTACAAGGTTGTGGATCAGCTCCACCAGACTCCTTCCAAGATCTCCATCTTATCCCTGTTATTGTGTTCCGAAGCGCATCGGGATGCACTACTTAAAGTTCTCCACGCAGCCTACGTGCCGGAGGAGATCACAGTGAATCAGCTCGAGACAGTGGTGTCTAATGTTAATACTAGACATGGGCTAGGTTTCACCAATGTTGACTTAACAACGGAAGGACATCACCACAACAAAGCTTTACACATCACTTTGGAGTGTAAAGGGGCTGTGCTCTCGCATGTTCTTGTTGACACTGGGTCTTCACTCAATGTCTTGCCAAAGAAGGCTCTTTTCAAGCTCGAATATGATGGAATAGTTCTCCGACCAAGCAATCTGGTGGTTAGAGCATTTGATGGCTCTAAGAGGTCTGTTCTTGGAGAGGTGGGGCTTCTTGTGATAATCGGTCCGCAGGTCTTTTAGACTACTTTCTATCTGATGGACATTCAGCCGACCTACAGCTGTTTGTTGGGTCGACCATGGATTCACGCCGCGGGCGCAGTTACGTCGACCCTTCACCAGAAATTGAAATATGAGTGGGAAGGACAGATTATCACTATCTGTGGTGAAGAGGATATCTTTGTTAGCCATCTGGCTACATACAAATACATTGAGATGGATGATGAAATCCATGAAACCATGAGCCAAGGGTTCGAAGCACTGAACGTCAATGAGGCAACGACTGAAGTATTTGCTGCATCCCAGGAGGATAGGATGGGTACTTCAATTGTCTCTTATCAGCAATCCCGGAAGGTTGTTGAAGATGGACATGCCCAAGGATGGGGCAAGATGCTACCGGTGGAGAAGAAGGAGGAAATATTCAGTTTGGGTTACAAACCATTCCGACAAGATCAAGCGGAGGCTGCTAAAGAGCCCAAGTTCATCAGTGGGGGGATGCTCACCCCAGATGCTATCAATAACGTGGAAGACGAGGCGGAAAGCGACCTCAACCTAGAGAGCTGGATATGTCCAAAGATCCCGGGTCATCAAGTCCTTAACTGGTCTTCCCAGAAAATTATAAGGGTTACTCCTGCAGAGTAATTATTATTTCCTGCCTTTTTTCAGCATGCATCAAGTCCTGCATCTTGCCCAAGGTGTCAGGACTCATTTTGTAATAGGGTCATATTTGTAATTTTGTGCAAATGGAATATCAATGAATATCAGACATCTTTTGCAAACAATTCTCTCTTTCGCTCAATGTCTTTTCATTTTTCACTTTTGTACAAAATAATAAAATGACAATGTTTTCAAAATAATAACTTCATTTTACACTTTTTAAACAAGAGTAAAATTGATCACTAAAATGAACAAATCTCAACCCTTGTAGAGATTACCCTCCAGATTGCACCGACAACATCACTACTATGACCTTGTATGACTTCGACAATCCAATTAATTAAGCCGATGAAGGGGTTGAAGAAGACTATGAGTTACCTGAAGAGTTAGCCAGGTTGTTGAGGCAAGAAGAGAAAATGATTACTCCTCATCAGGAGGAGGTTGAAACTGTTAATCTTGGTACCGAGGAGGATTTGAAAGAAGTGAAGAGTGGGGCCAGTCTGCAAGCTTTAGTAAAAGAACAACTTATCAACATGCTTCGAGAATACGTCAACGTCTTTTCTTGGTCCTATCAAGACATGCCAGGTCTAGATACAGATATTGTTATGCACAAGCTTCCATTAAAAGAAGATTGCCCTCCAGTGAAACAAAAGCTACGCCATACTCGTCCAGATATGGCCATGAAGATTAAGGAAGAGGTACAAAATCAGTGGGACGCTGATTTCCTTGCTGTAACTAGTTACCCGCCGTGGGTCACTAACATTGTACCAGTGCCTAA
The DNA here is from genome assembly GCA_963966055.1 of Lathyrus aphaca. Lineage (NCBI taxonomy): Eukaryota > Viridiplantae > Streptophyta > Magnoliopsida > Fabales > Fabaceae > Lathyrus > Lathyrus aphaca. The sequence goes on along the minus strand of OZ014519.1, from coordinate 55,476,826 downwards.
GAAGGATGGCAAAGTATGTATATGTGTGGATTACCGGGACCTAAACAGAGCCAGCCCGAAGGGTGATTTCCCATTACCTCACATTGATGTATTGGTCGATAACACAACTCAGTTCTCGGTATTTTCTTTCATGGATGGATTTTCTGGGTATAATCAGATCAAGATGTCACCCGAAGACATGGAGAAAACAACCTTCATCACACCTTAGGGCACTTTTTGTTACAAGGTAATGCCTTTTGGACCGAAGAACGCCGATGCCACTTATCAGCGGGCTATGGTAACGTTATTCCACGATATGATCCATAAAGAAATTGAATTCTATGTGGATGACATGATTGCCAATTCCCTTACTGAAGAAGATCATCTGGTGAATTTGCTGAAGTTGTTCAAGCGTCTGAGAAAGTATCAATTGAAGTTAAACCCCAACAAATGTACATTCGGAGTACGTTCTGGTAAGGTGCTGGGATTTATCGTAAGTGAAAAGGGAATTGCGGTTGATCCCGACAAAGTCAAAGCCATTTAGAAGATGCCTGCACCTAGAACTGAAAAGGAAGTTCGGGGGTTCTTAGGTAGATTGAACTACATATCAAGGTTCATATCTCATCTTAATGCAACCTGTGAACCCTTGTTCAAACTGTTAAGAAAGGAACAAACCGTTAGGTGGAACGACGATTGTCAGAAGGCTTTTGACAAGATCAAGGAGTACCTACAAGAACCTCCAATTCTCATGCCTCCAATTGAAGGAAGACCTTTGATAATGTACTTGACAGTTTTAGAAGGGTCAATGGGGTATGTGTTGGGCCAGCATGACGAGTCTGGTCGAAAAGTGTATGCAATATACTACCTAAGCAAAACGTTTACCGACTGTGAACAACGTTATTCACTGCTCGAGAAAACTTGATGTGCTTTAGCATGGGCTGCTCGCTGACTAAGACAATATATGTTGACTCACACTACTTTGTTGATTTCAAAAATGGACCCCGTCAAGTACATATTTGAGAAGCCAACACTCACCAGAAGGGTTGCTAGATGGCAAATGATCCTGACAGAATATGACATTCAGTACACATCTCAAAAGGCCATCAAGGGCAGTGTACTATCTGACTATCTAGCTGAGCAACCCATTGATGATTACCAGCCCATGAGATTTGACTTCCCTGATGAAGACATCATGTACCTAAAAGCAAAAGATCATGAAGATCCTGTTCACACTGAAGGGCCTGACCCATAAGAAGAGTGGACAATGATTTTTGATGGGGCTGTCAATATGAATGGTCGCGGGGTTGGTGCAGTGCTCATTACACCTAAAGGAGTTCATATGCCTTTCTCGGCAAAACTCACCTTTGCCTGCACTAACAACGAAGCGGAATACAAAGCATGTATCACGGGTCTTGAGGAAGCCATTGACCTCAGGATCAAGATTTTGAATGTATTTGAAGATTCAACTTTGGTAATCAATCAGACCAACGACAAATGGTACACTCACCAAGAGCATCTAATCCCATACCGTGACTACACGAGGAGATTATTGACTTTCTTCACAACAGTCAAACTTGAGTACATCCCTCGAGACGAAAATTAGTTCGCAGATGCTTTAGCTACCATTTCCTCCATGATCAAGGTTCAAACTGCAAATTATGTGCATCAAATTTTGGTATCCAGATTGGACCGGCCAACGTACGTTTTCTCTGTGGACATTGCTGAAGATGACAAGCCTTGGTTCCATGACATCAAAAGCTTCTTAGAGGATAAGAAATACCCACCTAGGGCATCATCCAATGATAAGAAGACATTAAGAAGGCTGGCCGGTAGTTTCTTCCTTAATGCTGATGGTTCATTATACAAGCGAAACTTTGACATGGTTCTCCTCAGATGTGTTGACAAGAAAGAAGCAGACCTGCTGATGCACGAGGTGCATGAAGGATCTTTAGGTACCCATGTTGGAGGACATGCAATGGCTAAGAAATTATTAAGACCAGGTTACTACTGGATCACAATGGATGTGGACTGCTGTGCCTATGCCAGAAAATGTCACAAGTGCCAGATCTACGCGGACAAAGTGCATGTGCCTCTGAATCCTTTGAACGTGATGTCTTCACCTTGGCCCTTTGCCATGTGGGGCATTGACATGATTGGAAAGATCGAACCAACTACTTCAAATGGCCACAGATTCATCCTGGTAGCCATTGATTACTTCACCAAATGGGTTGAAGCAGCTTCATATGCAAACGTCACCAGACAAGTGGTAGCCAAATTCCTGAAAAGAGACATCATCTGTCGATATGGAGTTCCCGAGCGAATCATTATTGATAATGGTTCCAATTTGAACAACAAAATGATGGCAAAACTGTGTCGGGACTTCAAAATCCAACATCACAACTCTTCTCCTTACAGGCCAAAAATGAATGGCGCTGTTGAGGCAGCCAACAAAAACATCAAGAAGGTTGTGCAAAGGATGGTGGTTACTTATAAAGACTGGCATGAAATGCTACCATTTGACTTGCATGGGTATCGAACCTCAATCAAAACGTCTACTGGGGCAACACCTTATCAGCTTGTGTACGGTATGGAGGCAGTCCCACCTGTTGAAGTGAAGCTGAATGAAGCAGAATGGGTCCGGTCTCGGTACAATCAACTGAATTTGATCGAAGAGAAAAGGCTAGATGCCATCTGTCATGGGCAGTTATATCAAAAGAGAATGAAGAAAGCCTTCGATCAGAAAGTCAGGCTTCGGGAATACCAAGTGGGAGATCTTGTACTAAAAAGACTTCTTCCTCCTCATACAGACCACAAGGGCAAATGGACTCCAAATTACGATGGTCCATTCATAGTAAAGAAAGTTTTCTCCGGTGGAGCACTGATGCTCACTACTATGTGTAACACGGTGGGAGAACTGACTTTAAGTTATGTTGCGGATAGCAAGAGTCGCCACCGACTTTTATTTTATCCAAAAGGAAAGGGTATAAAAGAACAGGAAAGACCTTAAGAGATATTTTCGGGTCCGGGGGGTAGGTTATGTAAAAGGAAGGTGTTAGCACCCTTTACATCCATGGTTATCCATGGGCTCTTAATTACTTAGCTCACTTTTGAATTATTTTTGAAAGTGTAGTGTGTGAATAGAAAATTTTTCAGAATAGTTGATAATGATCCATATATGGATGCGTAAAAACTTGTTTTTGAAAATTGGTTTGAAATTTGTTTAAGTGTTTGAAAAGTTTGAAGTGAGCAAGTACATAAGAGGAACCTACCCTAAAGTTTTAAGTCTTTCTTGTTCTTTATCCTTTCATTGGTAAGACTATCCCTACTATTAAGGAGTAGGTAGTCATTACCTTGGATGTAAGGGACATAAGAGGGACATTCTGTTTTATGAAGGCAACTGTGGGGTGTAATAAGCATATAGGAGGGACTATCATCATTATTCGAAGGGACTTGATTCGTAAAGGCAACCATGAGGGACTTGATGATTTTTTCTTTTAAAGGGACTTGCTTTATACACCCCACTTGACCTTATGATTTAGGCAACTTGAGGGATAACCTTAGAAAGTGAGACGGCGATTAAAAATCGACTTACGTGTGTGAGTGTTCAATATTATTTATCTTGTAATTAAAAGTGATCTAGAATTAATTTTAAGAGAATACATATTTACACTCCCTAAATTACTAACCATAGCAATAATTAAATAATTAAATATTTACAAAATTACACCAAGAAGCAATTACATAATTATAATAATAATAAAGAAATAGCAAAAATATAAATATAAAAGCAAAATATAAATAATAAGTAAAAATAATTAGTAAGCAAATAAATAGGGGTTAGTAATAATAAGAACTAAAAATAGGGTTAGTAAAATAATAATGAAAAATTAAATAATGTTAGTGAAATAATAATAATAAAAAGTTAATAATAACATGGTTAATAATAATAAATATAATTAGCAAAATATTCTAAGAACAAAAATAATAAACAAAAGTTAGATTTTAATATGAACAATTAAATAATTATAATTTATGTACAAATTATTAATTATTTATAATTACAAAAATTAAATTATTATAAATTTAGTTATTTCTAAACACATATTAAAAGAGAATAATTTAGATTATAAACATAGTATATAGGATATTTTAAAAAAAATAGGTTATAATTATATTTACAAAATTTACAAGAATTATATTAAATAAATAAATATAATAATTACATTAAGAATTAGAAAATAAAATTATTTAGAAAAAAAAAATAGAATTAAGTTTTATTTTAGAAAATATTTTAGGGTTTGTTTAGAAAATTAGGGTTTTGTTAGAAAAATATTTTTAGGGTTTAAGTTATGATATAAAATTATATACACATATTTATAATTTAATCACAAGATATAAAAACATAATTTATGAAAATTTATATATTTTAGAAAATTAAAAAAAAAAAACATGCTTTATTATCATTTTTTATTATTTTGAAAAACACACATATAAGATTATATTTTAATAATAATAGAATAATTAAAACAAATAAAAGAAAAAAAACAACAAAAAAAATGAAAACTTACCTGACTGGGGTTTGAACCCAGGTCAGTCTGTTTCCCAACAGCATGCCATACCACCAAGCCAGTCCACACGCAGGCAATAATAGAGCTAGTTTAATTCGTTTTGTGCTTTACCTGGAAAAAAAAACTGGAAAATAAAAGAAATAAAAAGGCCTGGGTTGGTGTTGAACCCAGGACCTCAAGGATACATACACGCGCGCCTTACCACCTGGCTGGGAGAGCCTATCTGGTAGCAAATCAACAAACAATACATAATATAATTTAATTGCTAATTGTATGAACAAAATAAGAAAAAACATGATGCAGCCAAGACTCGAACTGAGGTTCCTCATCTTGCCGTATGCGTATCAAAGCCAGCTGAACCACTCGCACGTTGATGTCATATATACGAAACGAATTCGTTTTAAACAATATTCGAAAATTCAAATTTTGTTTCCGCGCCAATGGACCTTCTTCTTCCTCCCGCCCTACAAAATTACCTGCGAATTTTGTTGGGTATCTTGCTGCGTTTTTTGTTTTCCTGGGAAATCCTGTATTCTTTGAACATCACACCATAAGTACAATCAAACCAAATTAACAACACAAAACAACTTCCCATGATTTACACAACCGAACCATGTCATTAGAATTCGTTTAGATTGTTTAAATCGTAAAACCCCAAAATTGAAGCTTAAACCCTAACTATGGCCAAACGCGATTCCTGCATGAAAACTCAAAACCAAACAACCAGAATCATTCTATGACACATTATGAACAATATTGGATCATTAAAAACAGTTTATATCACGTGTAGCCATGAATTCGAAAAAACTTGAAACACACATAAAGCTTGATTCGGTTTAGTGCATATATGCTGTTTTTGATGCATATGATTATTGGGATATGATCAATGATGTTCAAGGATGAGATTGCTGTCCTTAATTCACCTGAAAAGTTACCAAATGTTAGAATCCGAATTTGAAAAAATTTGATAATTTTGAGAGTTTGAAAGTGAGGTTGAAGGCTGCCCAATCCGTCCCCCATGCTAGGTTTAGGTTAAGTACTTATAGGAGGATGATTTAGGTCAGAAAAATTGATCCCTTGTGTGGAGATTTTGATCTAAAAAGATTCAAAAAGATAACCCTTTGAAAATCAAATATCTTGTATAAAGTCTTGCTATTTTGGGAGATTTTTCATAATTCTTGTATCAATCACACTTAAATATGATTTAAGATTTTCTAGAAATAAAATTAAAATTTATTTTCATGATTTTATATTTTATTTGAATTTAAAATGACTTTTTAATATAAAAATCATAATAAATAAAAACAAAATAAATAAAATTATGAATAAATTAAATTAATTTCATGCAAGCTATTATGAAATGGATTGGGTCATTATTTGGCAAGCCCATTTGAAAAAAATTGGTTTTAGACCTCCTTTTTCTTTATGAACCAACCCAAAATTTCCCAACTTTGCAAGGGCACACATCCTTCAATTTTAATGGTATGAGGGTGTTCTTGGACATTTTGGAAAGCTTGAAGAGTCCTCTAAACAACCCCACTGGTTTCAGGTCCATATCATTTACCAATCTCAAGTTATGCCCTTTTGAAGTTGTTGACTTTTTGTTGACTTTTGAAATGACCTATAATGTCTTAGCTCATATCTTCCAAATGAAGCATTTTTGGGCTTAACTTGCAACATCAAAGTTGTATAGAATTCAATTTCCTTCAAAATGAGCTTTGGATGGAGACTTGGTGATGAAGTATGTAAAAGTTATGGCTGGTCAAAGTTCAGTTGACTTTTACTGAGGAAACCCTAATTTAGAAACTCCTGAGTATTGATGATCTGGAATCTCCTTGATGAACCATGATCAACCCTTGATCAAATGATGAATTTTACTTCATATAATTGATGTTGGCAAAAAATCATGAAGTTTGACTTTGGTTTGACCACAGTTGACCTCAGTTTGACTTTTTAACTGCATTGACTGATTTTGACTTATCTGATCATCTGACTGAGCAAACTTTTGAGAAAAGTCTTGAAACTTGTCATGGGGGTTCTTATACACATATAAGATGTTATGAAGCTCACTTAAGGTATTGGAAGTCCATTTAGCCTGATTAAAGTCAAAACCCTAGTTTTGGATACACTGCTTAGGAGGTGCATTGTCTGAGGGAATTATCAACTCTTCTGACCAATTGTGAACTTTGTGAACCTTGTGAACCATCATAAAATGTCTTGTGAACCTCATGGGAGGTATTGTGAAGCTTGTGAATCTCATGAAGTGGCTTTGTAGACCTCATGAACCTCAGGAGAGCTTTGTAATCATTGTGAATCTTGTGAACCTTCAAGAAGTAACTTGTAGACTTCATGAACCTCATGAAAGGTTATGTAAATGTTGAGAAGCTTGTGAACCTTGTGAACCTTCAAGAAGTGACTTGTAGACTTCATGAACCTCATGAAAGGTTATATAAGCATTGAGGAACTTGTGAACCTTGTGAACCTACTTAGCACACAAAGTCTTGTATTGTGAGGGCAAATTTTGGGGTGCAAAAGCTGCCCCTGTTCAATTTTCTGAAACCTGAGGGGTTAGATTGGTATATTTGCCAGTCGTGACCTGGAAGGTTGAAGGGGATTGAACACAAAAGCCCAAAAATTTGCACTCACCAGTGCATTAGAGTGATATAATTGAGTGGGCTTAAAGATGCCACTGGGGGAAAGCAATCCAAGATATGGAGGTATAATGAAAGCTGTCAGGAGTCTGGAGCAGTCCTGAGGTATTGATGATATGCTTTCAGGAGACTGGAGTAATCCTGATGTAACAGCATGTCTTCAAGGGGGGGAATGAGAAGTTATCAGGAGGCTGGAGCTGTCCTGAGGTAACAATATAATTTCAAGAGGGTGGAGCAATCTTTGATAATATGCTTTCAGGAGACTGGAGTAATCCTGATGTAACAGCATGTCTTCAGGAGGATAGAGCAATCAATAATGATAACCCTAAAGCAGTCTTGAAGTAATAATATGACTCCAGGAGGATAGAGCAATCAATAGCCCTAAAGCAGTCTTGAAGTAATAATATGATTTCAGGAGGATAGAGCAATCAATAATGATAACTCTAAAGCAGTCTTGAAGATGATTTCAGGAGGATAGAGCAATCAATAGCTCTAAAGCAGTCTTGAAGTAATAAGGTGATTTCAGGAGGATAGAGCAATCAATAATGATAACTCTAAAGCAGTCTTGAAGTAATGAGAAGTTGTCAGGAGGATAAAGCAACCCTGAGGTAATAGTATGATACGTTTTCAGGAGACTGGAGTAGTCCTGATGTAACAGCATGTCTTCAGGAGGATAGAGCAATCCTGATGATCATTTGTTGGATAATTAACCTGAAAACAAGGTAGCATTCTGTATGATAGTGTTAGTTTATGTATTATGTATGCATGTATAATATGATGCACTTAGGTAATGTACTGTGCACTCATGACTATGTATGTTATGGTATGATGTAAATGATGTATGTATGATATGATACTGCCGAAAGCGCCTGGATATCTTCGTATAACAACTGCTGGCTTGGGAAAATAAATCCCGATTCATTGTTGAAGACTATATTATACATAACTCTCCGTCTGCTGGGGATAACAGGGTATAGATAACCTCCCGTATGCTGGGGATAGTAAGGTATATATCACCTCCCGGATGCTGGGGATAATAAGGTATATATAACCTTCGTCTTCGTTTGATGGTAGGGTAAATATAACTTCCCATCTTCGTTCGTCGTTCCCTTATTGGAAAGTAAATTCCCGAATATCCGTATGAGGATAAAAGAGATGGATATAAATTCCAGGGGAGATAAGACTTTATGGAGATGGATTCGTCCTACTGAGGGTTTGTAACTGTCTCGTAAAGGTGAACCAGCGAAGCTTCGTTGAAATCCTTCCCTCGTTCGTCCTTAGTAAATACTATTACTGCATTTCCATGCATTTCTGGTAAACATTAATCATATTAAAAGCATACATGCATTTCTGGTAAACATCAATCATATTCAAAAGCATACATACATTCAAACACAACCAATGGACGTTTCGCTTATGTAAATAGGGTAAAAGTAAATCTGGATTCAAAAGATGGAATTTATTTATATCAAAAAGTGACCCATACACGGGTAAGTTTGTACAAGGAGACATAGACCCTAGTAAGAGGATTTTGTCATAAATTTTTTACAAAACAAAGAGAATCAGCTATGTGGGAAACAATCCTATTGAGTTTCAATTCTACTATTGCCATTATCTTCAAGTATCTCATCTTCTGCTGTTGAGACGGAAACGATTGGATTGAGCTTTATCTGTTCGAACTTGAATAAGTAGCACAACTGGTTGCAGTTTCATGGGTGACCTAAACGAGACATAGTCATACGCTTTAATCCCTAACTTTTGCCTGGATTGCCCTTTCAGGTTTTCAATCCACCGGGATACCCTTTTTTGCCCAAGCCGCCTTTTCAGGTTTTCGACTTGCCGGGTGTACATCTTTTTATATATATCCCTAATTTTTGCCCAAACCCTTTTGGTTTGCCGGGATGCCCTTATTTTTGCCTAGGCCTGTCAACCTAGCGGGTCTCTTTTTATGCGTAGTATTTTTTAACTATGTCTGCGTTTACAGGCTGTGGGAAGTCTTCACCATCCATTGTAGTGAGTATCATGGCACCCCCTGAAAACACTGTCTTGACTACAAACGGTCCCTCATATGTTGGAGTCCACTTGCCCCTAGGATCACCCTGTGGTAATATGATACGTTTGATTACCAAGTCACCAGCCTGATATACCTTTGGCTTAACCTTCTTGTTAAAAGCTTTGATCATTCGTTTCTGGTACATCTGGCCATGACAAACTGCTGCTAACCTCTTCTCATCAATCAAGTTTATCTGGTCAAGTCGAGTCTGAATCCACTCATCTTCATCCAAGCCTGCATCCTTCATAATTCTCAAGGAGGGAATCTGAACTTCAATGGGCAGAACTGCTTCCATACCATAGACTAAGGAGAATGGGGTTTCCCCTGTTGAAGTACGTACTGTGGTACGATAACCATGAAGAGCAAATGGTAACATCTCATGCCAATCCTTATAAGTAACAGTCATCTTCTGTACAATCTTCTTAATGTTCTTATTAGCAGCTTCAACTGCCCCATTCATCTTTGGACGATACGGAGAAGAGTTGTGATGCTTAATCTTGAACTGCGTGCAGAGATCAGTGATCATAGTGTTGTTCAGATTAGAGCCATTGTCAGTGATAATCCTTTCAGGGATGCCATACCTACATATGAGATTATTCTTAATGAACCGAGCCACAACATTCTTAGTAACAGATGCAAATGAAGCTGCCTCCACCCACTTTGTGAAGTAATCAATAGCAACCAAGATGAAACGATGCCCATTAGAAGCAGTAGGTTTGATCTCACCAATCATATCAATGCCCCACATGGCAAAGGGCCAAGGAGCAGTCAACACATTCAATGGTGATGGAGGTATGTGTACTTTATCAGCATAAATTTGGCACTTGTGACATGTTCTGGAGTGTTGATAGCAGTCAGCTTCCATGGTAGACCAATAGTAACCCGCTCTCAATATCTTCTTTGCCATAGTATGACCACTAGAATGAGTGCCAAAGATCCCATCATGCATATCCTCCATGATCTCAATTGCTTCCTTCTTATCCACACAACGAAGCAAAGTTGAATCATGATTGCGCTTGTACAGAATCCCATTACTCAAGAAGAACTTAGCAGAAAACCTTCTCAGAAACTTCTTATCTTTGACAGATGCCCCTTCAGGGAACTCTTGAGCTTCAAGATATCTTTTTACTTCATAGAACCAAGGCTTCTCCTCTGCTCCTTCTGTGTCAATCTCATTGCAGTATGCAGGCTTTTCAAATCTATCAATAGTAATATTGGGAACTTCATCATCCCAGCTGATCTCAAACATGGATGCCATGGTGGCTAATGCATCTGCCAACTGATTCTCTCTTCGTGGAATGTGCCTAAAGGTAATCTCTTTAAAATGTGGGATCAAAGACAACACATGCTTTCTGTAAGGAATGAGATTATCATGCTTGGTATCCCAATCTCCTTTAATTTGACTTACTACCAGGGCTGAATCCCCATACACATCAAGGAACTGAATCTTCATATCAATAGAAACTTTAATACCCAGGATACATGCCTCATACTCAGCCATGTTATTGGTACAATAGAAACAAAGTCTGGCAGTAATTGGGGTATGACAACCTTCAGGGGAACTAATCACAACACCAACACCATTACCAAGTGCATTAGAGGCACCATCAAAAACCATAGTCCATCGGGATCCTTGTTCAGGTCCGTCATATTGTCCAGGTTCTTTGGTAATAATCATAATGTCTTCATCAGGGAAATCAAAACTCATTGACTGGTAATCATCCACTGCTTGATGAGCCAAATGATCAGCAACAACACTTCCTTTAATGGCCTTCTGAGTAGTGTACTGTATATCATATTCTGTCAAGATCATTTGCCATCTTGCAATTCTTCCGGAGAGAGCAGGTTTCTCAAATACATACTTGATTGGATCCATCTTCGAAATCAATAAGGTAGTATGGGTCAACATATACTGTCTTAGTCGGCGAGCAGCCCATGCCAAAGCGCAGCAAGTTTTCTCGAGCAGTGAGTATCTTGTTTCACAGTCGGTAAACTTTTTGCTAAGGTAGTATATTGCCTGCTCTTTTCGACCAGACTCGTCATGTTGCCCCAACACACACCCCATTGAGTTGTCTAACACTGTTAAGTACATAATCAAGGGTCTTCCATCAACTGGTGGCATCAAAATTGGTGGTTCTAGCAAATATCTCTTGATTTCATCAAAGGCAGTCTGGCACTCATCATTCCATTCCATCACCTGATCTTTCTTCAACAATTTGAAAATTGGCTCACAGATTGAAGTTAATTGGGAAATAAATCTTGCAATGTAGTTCAATCGTCCCAAGAAACCTCTAACCTCCTTCTCAGTACGGGGAGCTGGCATCTCTCGTATAGCTTTCACTTTTGCAGGATCCACTTCAATACCTTTTCCACTGACAATGAAACCCAGGAGCTTTCCGGATCTAACTCCAAAAGTACACTTGTTTGGATTCAATCTCAACTTGTATTTCTTCAACCTCTCAAACAACTTGTGCAGATGATCAAGATGTTGCTCTTCATTCTGAGACCTGGCTATCATATCATCTACATATACCTCTATCTCATGATGAATCATATCATGAAACAAAGCCACCATAGCACGCTGATATGTTGCCCCTGCATTATTCAAACCAAATGGCATTACCTTATAGCAAAAAGTGCCCCACTGTGTAACAAATGTTGTCTTCTCCATGTCCTCAGGAGCCATCTTGATTTGATTATAACCAGAGAAACCATCCATAAAAGAGAATACCTTATGCTGAGCAGTGTTGTCTACCAGAATATCAATATGAGGGAGTGGGAAGTCATCTTTAGGGCTAGCCTTGTTCAAATCTCTGTAGTCCACACACATACGTACCTTACCATCCTTCTTAGGAACTGGTACCACATTTGCAACCCACTGAGGATAAGAAGTCACTGCTAAGAACCCTGCATTGAACTGTTTCATTACCTCTGCCTTGATCTTTTCTGACATTTCAGGATGCATACGACGAACCTTCTGCTTCTTTGGACGACAATCTTCTTTCACTGGTAAACGGTGAACCACAATGTCTGTATCCAACCCTGGCATATCTTCATAAGACCAAGCAAAGATCTCCACATAGTCACGTAACATCTGAATCAACCTGCTCTTGACACCGTCCTCTAAATCAGCCCCTATCTTGACCTCTTTTCTGTTTTCTTCAGTTCCCAAATTCACAACTTCGACTGGCTCTTCATGTGGCTGTATAGCTTTCTCTTCTTGTTGTAACAACCTAGCAAGCTCTACAGGTATTTCACAATCGTCCTCATTTCCGTCTTCAGTTTGATAGATCGGATTCTCGAAATTATAATTGGCAATAGTAGAACTGTTATCAACAGGATCCAGAGTGGATGAGGATCTGCATTTAGCGATGTGGGTGTGTGTAAGAACACATAGCTGATAAAACGAAAATAAAAGAAAAGAAAGACAAGGAACACAATATTTACGAAAACGAAACGTCCACTGATTTTATTGAATGAAGTATGCAAATGAAATGACAACCCGTAACAAGCACACCATTGTGCCCCGGGTAAGGCACATGGCTTGAAAGTTCAATTGTTCAGAAATTACAAACTTAAAACATAACACAGTAATAGTATTTACTCCTGACTATAGGAGATAGGGATAACATCTTCAGCTTTCCAATTATTGAGTCCAGCACCCATAGTAGGAAAAATCCATGCATCCAAGTTGTAGTCTTCATCTTGATCTCCCACAGCATTAATCTGGTCCTTCACAACCCCTTGATTAGTGATACGGGCAGCACGAGCACGACGAACAGCCTTCTGGGACTCTGCAGTGAAACCCAAACCAAACTTGTCAGACTTGTATGGAATATCAGGAAGCTGACCCCAAATAGTACAACCACCTTCATCCACCACAGCTCTAGCATCATTGAGGGAAGCCATTGCCATTGTTGGAGGTTTTCTGGTGACCACAGGAACTTTCTTCACAACAGGAGGAGCTACATAATCATTAACAACCCAAGGAACCACTTCAAATGTCTGACACGGAGTCTCAATGTATTCACCTTCCATTTCCAGATACTTGAAAGTGTTTACATGGCTGACAAAGTATTCTTCTTCTCCATAGACAGTAACAACCTTTCCATTCACCGGATATCTCAACTTTTGGTGCAATGTAGAGGTCACAGCACCTGCCCCATGGATCCAGGGACGACCAAGCAGACAAGAGTATGAAGGACGAATATCCATCACATAAAATGTAGCAGTAAACACCTGGGAACCAACTTGGATTGGAAGATCAATTTCCCCATGCACTACTCTTCTAGAACCATCAAAAGCCTTTACCACAATATTACTGGGCTTCAGCACAGCATCTTCAGGACTCAGCTTGTTCAGGACTTCCTTAGGCAACACATTCAAAGAGGAACCATTGTCTATCAGCACATGTGACAGGGTAGTGCCCCTGCATTCAATTGAAATATGCAAGGCCCTGTTATGATCCCTCTTGGCAGGGGTCAAATCAGCATCAGAAAATCCTAACCCATTGTCATAGGTTAGGTGGGCAACACAGTTCTCAAATTGGTCAACAGAAATTGCACTGGGTACATGAGCCATCTTCAGAAACTTGATCAATGACTTGGCATGAGCCTCAGAACATAACAACAAGGACAGCATAGAAATCTTTGAGGGAGTATGCCCCAACTGATCAACAATGTCATAATCACTCTTGCGAATGATTTTCAATACTTCTTCCATCTGCTTAGAGAGGTCATCAGCAGCTGGCACATCAGTAGATATAGGCTCAATAACAGGACCCTTGCCCCGAGCATCAGTGGTGGAGGTAGCAGCAGGAGTAACTGCATTCTTGGAAGTATCTGGAGGAGAGAAAACGCTTCCACTACGAGTGATCTTGCTAGATCCAGCAATATTATCAATGTCAACAGGCACATCAGCTACAGGCTCTTGCTTGACACCATGGATGTAAACATCAGACCCATAGTGCCAAGGCACAGCTTTGTCAGACGTATATGGGATAGGACCAGGAGTAGTAATGACCACAGGAGCTACTCTGGCTTCAGCAACAACTTTCACGGGACTTTCAGCAGTAATTTTGATGGGACCCTGATGAGTGATTTTAATGGGACCCTTTGAAGTGATTCTTATTGGTACTTTGTCAACCATGTCAACCTCTTCAGTCTTCCTACCTTGAGTCAGATGATCCACCATACTTTCTACAGACGCTGGAGTCCTCTCAAACACTATAGTGTACTTATCCATGAGACGTTGAATTCCATCTCTCAATATGAAGCAACTATCCGGCTTATAAGTACAATACAAACAATCTTCACGACAACCTGGAAAAATCCCAGCTTGTACTAACCTCTTTTTGATAACAGACAGTGGTGTGGTCAACTCCATAACTGAATAGACATGTAGATCTTCCTCAATGGCGTTGACGGTCTTCTCGTGATTCGGCATTGGAGCAGTAATCACATTGGGAGTACCCGGAGGATCAAACTCAATTTCTCCAGCATCAATCATATCCTGAATTTTATTCTTCAAAACCCAGCAATTATTAGTATCATGTCCCTGACAGTTTGAATGGTATGCACACCGTGCATTGGGATTGTACCTGGGAGAGGTAACATTGGGATTCTGAGGAGCCTCTTTCAAAGTAATAAGTTCAGCCTTCAACAAATGTTGCAATGCCTGAGCCATCGACATGTTGATCTTCGTGAACTGTCTTCTAGCCCTCTGTTGGTTGCCCTGTGGCTGCTCTGTTGGTGCAGGAGTTGGATTTGAAATATGAACCGCACTGACAGACTGATGCCTTCTGTTACGATCAGGCTGACCATAAACAGCCTGGGATTCTTTCTTCCCTGTGGGAGGCTTCTTTGCAGCACCTGATGAAGAAGTGCCCACATGGATCTTACCATTCTTTATACCATTCTCTACTCGCTCTCCTGTCATGATCAACTCAGTGAAGCCAGATGATGAGCTTCCAATGAGATGACTGTAGAACGGACCATTCAGCGTACACATGAACATATCAACCAATTCCCTGTCAGTCAAAGGGGGTTGAACTCTTCCAGCTAAATCTCTCCACTTCTGAGCATACTCTTTAAAACTTTCTTTGGCACCCATAAACATGCTCTGAAGCTGCATGCGAGTGGGGGCTAAGTCAGCATTGTATTGGTACTGCTTATAGAAAGCTTCAGCAAGATCATTCCAGTCTCTGATATTGACACTCTCCAACTGATAATACCACTCCAACTGAGCTCCAGATAAACTCTCTTGAAAGAAATGGATCCACAACTTTTTATCAGCAGTGTGGGGTTGAATTCTTCTGACATAGGACCTCAGATGCAGTTTGGGACAAGAGACCCCATCATAGACAACAAATGTAGGAACTTTGAACCCAATGGGTATGACTACCCCAGATATCAAGCTCAAATCCTCAAAATCCAGCCCAGATGACTTCTGCAACTCCATAGCATCCATCCTATCTACCAGCATCTTGAATTTGTCTTCATTAGGCTCATGGTAGTAATTAGCCTCAGAATCAGAGTCCCCCATTGTGTGGTGGAGACTGCCTACCTCTTGCTCAGATTCCTCAGATTCATAGTCTTCAGCTGGTTCTTTGGTCTTGGCAAGACCTTTGAACCTTCTTCCCATGTTGATCAACCCAGCAGACCTTCTAGCCTTCTTAGTCTTCTTGGCCAGCAGTGCCTTCAATTCATCCTGCCCCTTGGACAGGTTCAGGATCAGCTCTTGGAACTGTGCATTTTGTGCCTGGAGATCCTTAACTGATTGTTCAAGAGCCATTGCTGAAATAAACAGCGAGAAGATAAGAAACCTGTGCACAATTATAAACCTGTGATGCAATGAAATGATATGTGAATGCATATGCAATGTTTTCAAGGACCGTAGGATTCAAATTTGCTTAGACAAAAACGAAAGTGAACTTTTATTAGTAATAACTTTGTTTTGCCTTTTAGGCTTACAAAAATGAAAATGAAATAAGTACAAAAGATGGGGTTTTAAGTCTCCCATGGACGTTTCCTCTTTGTATTGAGGTATGAGTTAAGGTTCCGTTCCTCATGAAGTTGCTTTGTTAGTTCCAGGATTCTTGCTTGGCTTGCTTTGTAATGAGCCTCGAAAGTATCCCTTTGCTCTTTCAGTTGGATCCATGATCTCTGCAAGTCTTCCTTATCAGTAGGCATGTCTATGTGAAGGATGGTATAAGCTGTGTCTCCTTCAGCAACAGGTTCCATGGTAACTGGTAGGACGGCAGGATATGGCATCATGAGAGTCTGAGCACGAGATCGTACCCATCTGAGATAAGCCTCCATAGGAATAGTGTACTTAGGCTCCAGTGTCTTGCTGTCAATCCTGTTTACTTTTCCCCAAGCTCGTATGAATCTCTGACGGTAACCCTGAAGATCGTTGTCATAATCAAACACAATGCCCTGAATCAACATGTCATGTGGGCCATCACTCCGAGCGTAACCAAACTGTCGTAAAGCTAGAGAGGGGTTGTAGGTGATGCCTCCTCTTATGCCTAGTAGTGGCACATTAGGAAACTCCCCACAACGGTCGATGATGGTGACATTCTCCATAGATCTGGAGCACCAATGGATGTCTGAGTGAGAAAGTGACATGATCCTCTTGGACCATCTGAACCCTTGCTCATTCTTCATTACTGAGCGAGGAAGGTGAGAAATAAACCACCTAGAAAGTAAAGGTATGCAGCACATCAAAGTTCCTCTTGCCCTTGTAGTACGGGTGTGAAGAGAATGTAGAATGTCTCCAAGCAATGTAGGCACTGGATTGTGACTCAGGAATATGTTGATGGCATGAACATCTATGAACTGATCTGGATTGAGGAACAATACTAAGCCATAAATCAGTAAGGCTAAGATCTCCTCAAAAGCATCATAGCTCATAGCCTTCAAGAACATTTGAGCCTTCTCTATCAACACCTTAGCAAGAATACCCTTAACTCCGCTTCTCGTTTCTAGAACAATGTCAGACTTCTTCAGATGTAGAGCTGCAGCAATAATCTCAGGTTTAGGCTCTTTCTCCAAGCCTGTGAATGGTTTCTGATCAAGTACAGGTATACCCAGAAGTTTAGAGAACTCTTCCATGGTTGGAACCAGCTGGTAGTCGGGGAATGTGAAGCAATGGTGCTTAGGATCAAAGAACTGAAACAGAACACTCATCATGTCTTCATTGAACCCTGAGGTAACTAGATCCAGTAAGTAACCATATCTCTTGATGAAATGGGAGTGATCAGACACTTGAGAAACCAACTCTTTAAGCTTAGCAGGTATGCCCACAAAGTTGATCCTGATGGTGTTTCTACGAGCAGAAGCCATGACCTGCAACCAAAGAACAAAGATAAATCCTTTGGTCCTTGAAATGGTTAGTGAAAATGCTATGCTTATGATGCATGATGATGTCATGATGTTATGCTCAATCACAAACATGTGGCACACACAAACAAGTCACACCATAGCCCTAGGTTTAAAGGCTTGCATGAGGTTTAAGGTAAGTACCCTCCCCTGAAGTTATATGGTTCATCCTGTCCTACAAAAGTAACCGGGTTCTAAGGGATCTCAATATCATTGATCCTTCACAAGGGTGGTTGTTCAGAAGGCAACTTACTTGCCAACCAAAACCCTCCAAGTTTAGAATCTCAATGAGCGTAGTATCGAGTGTCAACCAACTTCAGTCTGCACCAAAGCCGGTTACCTCACTACCTTCTAAAGGCCAAGATGAGTTAACTAGGGTTCTAAAAGTTAGTTAGTGCATTGACAACATATGGCAGCCTCATATTATCCTCAACTTGACTTAAGGAACATAAGCACCAACCAAGAAGTCGCACTAACTATGGCCACCAGATCAACCGTATCGATATACGTCGTACAATTTCCTTGGTCTATTGCCATTTACCTAAGGTACACTAGATCCGGGTTAGGATCTTTCACACATAAGAGCACCCTAACAGGATAATATAAAGCAAACAAGGCAAACAATTTAAAGTGATCTAATTCCTAAGGGTACCCCTCTTAAATTTAAATCCCCAGCAGAGTCGCCAGTTCTGTAACACGGTGGGAGAACTGACTTTAAGTTATGTTGCGGATAGCAAGAGTCGCCACCGACTTTTATTTTATCCAAAAGGAAAGGGTATAAAAGAACAGGAAAGACCTTAAGAGATATTTTCGGGTCCGGGGGGTAGGTTATGTAAAAGGAAGGTGTTAGCACCATTTACATCCATGGTTATCCATGGGCTCTTAATTACTTAGCTCACTTTTGAATTGTTTTTGAAAGTGTAGTGTGTGAATAGAAAAATTTTCAGAATAGTTGATAATGATCCATATATGGATGCGTAAAAACTTGTTTTTGAAAATTGGTTTGAAATTTGTTTAAGTGTTTGAAAAGTTTGAAGTGAGCAAGTACATAAGAGGAACCTACCCTAAAGTTTTAAGTCTTTCTTGTTCTTTATCCTTTCATTGGTAAGACTATCCCTACTATTAAGGAGTAGGTAGTCATTACCTTGGATGTAAGGGACATAAGAGGGACATTCTGTTTTATGAAGGCAACTGTGGGGTGTAATAAGCATATAGGAGGGACTATCATCATTATTCGAAGGGACTTGATTCGTAAAGGCAACCATGAGGGACTTGATGATTTTTTCTTTTAAAGGGACTTGCTTTATACACCCCACTTGACCTTATGATTTAGGCAACTTGAGGGATAACCTTAGAAAGTGAGACGGCGATTAAAAATCGACTTACGTGTGTGAGTGTTCAATATTATTTATCTTGTAATTAAAAGTGATCTAGAATTAATTTTAAGAGAATACATATTTACACTCCCTAAATTACTAACCATAGCAATAATTAAATAATTAAATATTTACAAAATTACACCAAGAAGCAATTACATAATTATAATAATAATAAAGAAATAGCAAAAATATAAATATAAAAGCAAAATATAAATAATAAGTAAAAATAATTAGTAAGCAAATAAATAGGGGTTAGTAATAATAAGAACTAAAAATAGGGTTAGTAAAATAATAATGAAAAATTAAATAATGTTAGTGAAATAATAATAATAAAAAGTTAATAATAACATGGTTAATAATAATAAATATAATTAGCAAAATATTCTAAGAACAAAAATAATAAACAAAAGTTAGATTTTAATATGAACAATTAAATAATTATAATTTATGTACAAATTATTAATTATTTATAATTACAAAAATTAAATTATTATAAATTTAGTTATTTCTAAACACATATTAAAAGAGAATAATTTAGATTATAAACATAGTATATAGGATATTTTAAAAAAAATAGGTTATAATTATATTTACAAAATTTACAAGAATTATATTAAATAAATAAATATAATAATTACATTAAGAATTAGAAAATAAAATTATTTAGAAAAAAAAAATAGAATTAAGTTTTATTTTAGAAAATATTTTAGGGTTTGTTTAGAAAATTAGGGTTTTGTTAGAAAAATATTTTTAGGGTTTAAGTTATGATATAAAATTATATACACATATTTATAATTTAATCACAAGATATAAAAACATAATTTATGAAAATTTATATATTTTAGAAAATTAAAAAAAAAACAAACATGCTTTATTATCATTTTTTATTATTTTGAAAAACACACATATAAGATTATATTTTAATAATAATAGAATAATTAAAACAAATAAAAGAAAAAAAACAACAAAAAAAATGAAAACTTACCTGACTGGGGTTTGAACCCAGGTCAGTCTGTTTCCCAGCAGCATGCCATACCACCAAGCCAGTCCACACGCAGGCAATAATAGAGCTAGTTTAATTCGTTTTGTGCTTTACCTGGAAAAAAAAACTGGAAAATAAAAGAAATAAAAAGGCCTGGGTTGGTGTTGAACCCAGGACCTCAAGGATACATACACGCGCGCCTTACCACCTGGCTGGGAGAGCCTATCTGGTAGCAAATCAACAAACAATACATAATATAATTTAATTGCTAATTGTATGAACAAAATAAGAAAAAACATGATGCAGCCAAGACTCGAACTGAGGTTCCTCATCTTGCCGTATGCGTATCAAAGCCAGCTGAACCACTCGCGCGTTGATGTCATATATACGAAACGAATTCGTTTTAAACAATATTCGAAAATTCAAATTTTGTTTCCGCGCCAATGGACCTTCTTCTTCCTCCCGCCCTACAAAATTACCTGCGAATTTTGTTGGGTATCTTGCTGCGTTTTTTGTTTTCCTGGGAAATCCTGTATTCTTTGAACATCACACCATAAGTACAATCAAACCAAATTAACAACACAAAACAACTTCCCATGATTTACACAACCGAACCATGTCATTAGAATTCGTTTAGATTGTTTAAATCGTAAAACCCCAAAATTGAAGCTTAAACCCTAACTATGGCCAAACGTGATTCCTGCATGAAAACTCAAAACCAAACAACCAGAATCACTATGACACATTATGAACAATATTGGATCATTAAAAACAATTTATATCACGTGTAGCCATGAATTCGAAAAAACTTGAAACACACATAAAGCTTGATTCGGTTTAGTGCATATATGCTGTTTTTGATGCATATGATTATTGGGATATGATCAATGATGTTCAAGGATGAGATTGCTGTCCTTAATTCACCTGAAAAGTTACCAAATGTTAGAATCCGAATTTGAAAAAATTTGATAATTTTGAGAGTTTGAAAGTGAGGTTGAAGGCTGCCCAATCCGTCCCCCATGCTAGGTTTAGGTTAAGTACTTATAGGAGGATGATTTAGGTCAGAAAAATTGATCCCTTGTGTGGAGATTTTGATCTAAAAAGATTCAAAAAGATAGCCCTTTGAAAATCAAATATCTTGTATAAAGTCTTGCTATTTTGGGAGATTTTTCATAATTCTTGTATCAATCACACTTAAATATGATTTAAGATTTTCTAGAAATAAAATTAAAATTTATTTTCATGATTTTATATTTTATTTGAATTTAAAATGACTTTTTAATATAAAAATCATAATAAATAAAAACAAAATAAATAAAATTATGAATAAATTAAATTAATTTCGTGCAAGCTATTATGAAATGGATTGGGTCATTATTTGGCAAGCCCATTTGAAAAAAATTGGTTTTAGACCTCCTTTTTCTTTATGAACCAACCCAAAATTTCCCAACTTTGCAAGGGCACACATCCTTCAATTTTAATGGTATGAGGGTGTTTTTGGACATTTTGGAAATCTTGAAGAGTTCTCTAAACAACCCCACTGGTTTCAGGTCCATATCATTTACCAATCTCAAGTTATGCCCTTTTGAAGTTGTTGACTTTTTGTTGACTTTTGAAATGACCTATAATGTCTTAGCTCATATCTTCCAAATGAAGCATTTTTGGGCTTAACTTGCAACATCAAAGTTGTATAGAATTCAATTTCCTTCAAAATGAGCTTTTGATGGAGACTTGGTGATGAAGTATGTGAAAGTTATGGCTGGTCAAAGTTCAGTTGACTTTTACTAAGGAAACCCTAATTTAGAAACTCCTGAGTATTGATGATCTGGAATCTCCTTGATGAACCATGATCAACCCTTGATCAAATGATGAATTTTACTTCATATACTTGATGTTGGCAAAAAATCATGAAGTTTGACTTTGGTTTGACCACAGTTGACCTCAGTTTGACTTTTTAACTGCATTGACTGATTTTGACTTATCTGATCATCTGACTGAGCAAACTTTTGAGAAAAGTCTTGAAACTTGTCATGGGGGTTCTTATACACATATAAGATGTTATGAAGCTCACTTGAGGTATTGGAAGTCCATTTAGCCTGATTAAAGTCAAAACCCTAGTTTTGGATACACTGCTTAGGAGGTGCATTGTCTGAGGGAATTATCAACTCTTCTGACCAATTGTGAACTTTGTGAACCTTGTGAACCATCATAAAATGTCTTGTGAACCTCATGGGAGGTATTGTGAAGCTTGTGAACCTTGTGAATCTCATGAAGTGGCTTTGTAGACCTCATGAACCTCAGGAGAGCTTTGTAATCATTGTGAATCTTGTGAACCTTCAAGAAGTAACTTGTAGACTTCATGAACCTCATGAAAGGTTATGTAAATGTTGAGAAGCTTGTGAACCTTGTGAACCTTCAAGAAGTGACTTGTAGACTTCATGAACCTCATGAAAGGTTATATAAGCATTGAGGAACTTGTGAACCTTGTGAACCTACTTAGCACACAAAGTCTTGTATTGTGAGGGCAAATTTTGGGGTGCAACACTATGGATGGTGGAGATTTCTTATCCCCTGTGAATTCAGATGCAGTTAAAAAATACTTCGCATAAAATGACTCGCAGGACATAAAAACAGAATGTATGTCCAGACAAAAATAGGGCATCCCGGCGAGTCAAAAACAGAATAAAAGACTCGGGCAAAAATAAGGGAAAAATAAAAAAATGTACACTCGCTGAGTTGAAAAGCCACATTGGACAGCTCAAGCAAAAATGGGTATCCTGGTGGATCAAAAACCCGAAAGGGTGATCCACGCAAAATCAGGGAATAAGCGAACAACTGCATTCTGAATTCATCTGTATTCCTCACAACACGGCAAGCTTCGAAGGAACAAAGCATCAGTCATAATCATCCTTCTTCTGAAAGTAAGATAAGAAGAACGTCAAGGTCATACAGGTCATAGCAGAGGAAGTTCACTGGAACGTCATCATCAACATTGCCAACACCTTTATTTTTTCAATTTATAGCAATCTCCTCATTTCAGGGGATTTGTTTCTTTGACTGTATTTGCCAATTTAGGGCACCCCAGATTAATAAAATCAGAGTTTTCAGTCACATCTCGTATTGTACATTTTTGTTTCATTTGCAAAATGTCCAATATTCATGATACAGTACTCGCATAAAGCAAATGGGCCATTTTTAATAAATGCTTGCAGGAAATATATTACTTTCAGGAAAGTCTAACTCCTATGACGAAATCCGGTTAGGGATACCTCAGGATACTTGTGCGTTTCTTTTGTCTTAACAAGATGCAGGTATTCGATACACATCATGGGGCACACCAAGCATTGCATCCCCAACATCATGCTTCCCAGAAGTTATCACCTCCCCAAGCAGTACCTGACAACTGTTTCACAACAAGATGAGCAAGGAGTTTCCTATTCCCCGCCAGAATGCCGGATCTCTCATCCTCAACAAAGTTGATGGGAACTGTCTCCCACAGGGTTTCTATTCTCTCCCTAGGAGAGCAATACATGCATACTTTCCCAGCAGAGTTGCTGAAGCTCCTTCTCCCCAGCTGAGTTCTCCTTGCAGATGGATCCACCAATGATCTCTTCCCCATCCGGGACATCCCTCCGAGCAGATCATCCAGATATCTTTATCCTAGCGGGATCTGAATCCCAGATCGGTTTCTCTTTTGCATAATCATAGCATTTGTATCATATTCACCAAATGAGCGTAGAATTCCGTCTAATACGGAGCATTACAGCAAAAATCAAACATTTGCATGATCACAAGCCAAGTTCGAGCCAGTCACCTATAGTTACCATCAATATTTCATCAGCAATATACAAAGTGTATCCCCTGCACATAAAAGCCAAAGCGTCCCCTTTGCACTCTCAAAAACAAATACTTGTTCATAATATGTTCTTTTCAACACCCGTCCGTGTCATCCTATCCCCACAGAAAGCCAAAGAATCTCCTTTGCACTCCTAAAACAGATACCTGTTTATATATTATACTTATTTGACACTCGTCTGTGTCATGCATTCCCCAGCAAATCGAGCACCCGTCCATGTTTTGCACCAACTTCACCAATAAATCAATACCTATACATACTTATACAAAAGTCTTTGATACTCATCCGTATCCTGTTTATATCACTCCTTGCAGATCCAACACTCGTCTGTGTTCTTTGTTAACCAGTTGGTACTCGTCCGTATCATCATCTTTGAACATGCGTCAGCGTTTGTTTCTACCGATACTCGTCTGTATCATGGTCCTAAGGATGCTCTTCTGCATCTTTAATCTATACACAGCGTCGAACACTTATACCTTTTATTCTTAAGCGTGAACACTCGTCCGTGTTTACCGTTCCCCAGTAAGTCACCAACAAAACAACTTTCTTCTATCTGACATTCGTCCTATGTCGTGATACTTTCGGCAGCCGTCCCTTGCCAGGTGACGGTCCTTCACCTTTGGATGACCGTCCCTCATCCTTTCCCCAGTGGAATCTCCATTATTGGAACCTTCTGTCTGACATTCGTCCTATGTCGTGATATTTTTAGCAGCCGTCCCCTGCTAGGTGATCATCCTTCACCCTTTGATGACGGTCCCTCATCATTTATCCGATGGCCATCCCCATCGTTGATCTTTTTTTATCCGGCATTCGTCCTATGTCGTGATAATCCCCGAGAGCAGTCGTACCCTGCTAGGTGATCGTCCTTCACCTCTTGATGATCGTCCTTCATCATACTTATCTGATGGTCGTCCCCATCATCGACCTTTTCTATCCGATATTCGTCCTATGTCGTGATAAAGAGCAGCCATCCCCTGCTAGGTGATCGTCCTTCACCTTTGATGACCATTCCTCATCATTATTTCATTTATTCTTTAAACCGATGGCCATCCCCATTGTTGTTTATTTCACTTTCCGAGCCTGATGGTCGTCCCCGTCATTGCTTTTCTCTTTACTTCAACCCCCAGAGAATCTTATTTCCTTACCCGAGGGTCGTCCCTATCATGGTATCCTTATTTCCCCAGCTTGTCGGCCGCCCCCGTCGTTGCTTTTATTTAATAACCATACCGTACCATCTTTTACAATTTATATCCCTTTTCTTTTTCTATCCAGCGAGGGCAAATTTTGGACTGTCTTTGGTATTCAACCACAAGTTATCTTGTTTGTTTGTTAAGCCAAGCGCTTACATCCTGCACAACTAACTCATCCTTGAATAGGGGTAGCTGTAAACACCCCAAATTTTCCCTCACTCATTTTACACCATGGCTTGTGATCTTTCATTTTTTGTTTTAACATAAGCATCACACATCATTTAGCATATTTGCTTCACTGCATAAGTTCAAGTTCATCTGCATCTAGGGTTTGTGATCTGAGCAATCCAAGAATCCATCTGAGCCATCCCAAAGGCCTCAAAGCTTTCCAAAAGGGTCCATGTGTGTCCTACCATCATATTATGTTCCTCAAAGTTCATTAAAGTCAAGGGATTACAAGAACTGACAAAGGCATGGAAGCAGAGCTAGGGTTTTCACTGCACAGATGACCAAAATTAGGGTTTTGGTTTTAGAGGCCTTAACTCCAAATTTTTGGGTCATTCTTGTTTCTAATGTTCTTATCATGTTATAAGGATCATGTGTACCAAGTTTGATGAATAAACTCATGGTGGAAGTCATCTGTTCACTGGGTAACTTCCTGAGCAAGCTAAGTCAAAATCAGGGCATATAAGGCCCCCAACAATGGAACCAAAGGGGTATTTTCATCAAATTAAAGTTCTATGATCTTTATTTGATCTTAGAAGTGGTTTTAAGTTCACAAGATTGAAGAATTTTGAGCCAATTGCAAACTTGCCATTTTTGGAAATGACTTGAAATGCAAACTTTCCATTTTGGAAATGACCTGAAAGTTGTAGATTGGGTCTTTCCCTTTTCAAAAAGTACAAGAACATGTCTTGATTCATCATAGAACTCAAGATATGACCTTTCATAGTTGCCAAAAATCCTATAATTTCAAGTTTCATGTCAAAGAGGGATTTTGCATTTTGGCATGTTCAAGCATTCTAATGACCTCTAATGTGCACAAACACTTCACAATATGTCAAATGAACTTCAAACAATCATAATTGTGCATTGAACCAAGTGTTTCCATGACTTGAACTTCAAGAAATCTCAAAAGGGCCAAAACTCTCAAAATTTGCAAAATGAATTGGATCCTTCCATCCACTTGTGCCAGTTGCATCAAACTGATTCTATGGCTCTCCATGAATCTTGCTGAGGCCAGACACCCAAAAAAGCTAGCCCTGCCATGGACCATACCTCAAGTACACATAAATTGACTTTTTTTGCAAAACACACCATACCAATCAGCCTGTGCCACAACAACTTTCTGATCAATCCCATTGGCTTAAACAAACATCATGGATCACATTTTATAACACACAAGAGCCTGAACACACTCATACACTCAGATTCACAAAATCCATCAAAAACTTCCCTTCTTCGAAATTCATCACACAACCACTCAAACTTCAAACTTCTTCCACCTTTCAACTCAGCATCACCCCAGGATCATTTCCCACCCATCACCATAGCCTAAAACACATCACACAACAAACACGATTTCTGAGTTATCAGAACTGAATCACTCAAACCAGCCCATTTAAACTCCATCCAAGCTTTTCAGAAGCATCAGAGGGATCATTAGAGGCATTTTGCACAAAGGAAGAGGTCAGAAAGCTCCAGTTTGCAAAGCTTCAACTCAGGTAGCCATGATGAACTTTTTTTCCAGAACTCTTGTTTTAAGTTTCTAAATGATTCTACATGTTTAGCTGATCATCCTGATATGTTTATTTTTTAAAATGGTTGAGAAACCAGAATGTATTGATGTTCTGAAACTTTTTGATCTGAAAATGTTTTTCTTCGATTCGTGCGTTTGATGCAAAATAAATGTTGTTTGTGGCCTGATTCTTGTTTAGAATGATTAAGGGGTTGATTCTGGAGAGTTTGGGGATTTGGGGCAGCCTAGGGAAGAAGATAGCATGAACGGCACGCCGGAGAAGATGATCGGAGCTTGCTCCGGTCACCTGAAAGTAATTAGGGTTAGGATTAGGGCTAATCTCCCCAGTTTGAATCTCAACCCTTGGATTTAGTTTAGCGCGTGTTTCAGTGGACAAGATCATTTCACTTAAACCCTAATTTTAATTAATCAATTTAATTATCCAGTTTAAATGTCAGCCCTTGGATGACGCCCGCAGTCAACCCTCCCTTTTCAAATTTGAATCTCAGCCATCAGATCCTCATACTTCCATTTTATTTTATTTTTATTTCATTTTCTTTGCATTTTCTTTCTCATTTTATTTAAAATAGCAAAACTTTTTCAAAAAATATTTTCTTTTGCATTCTGACTTTAAATATTTTTCTTCATCCAAAAATAATTTTTATTTTATTTTTTGCATTAAAAAAGTATTTTTAAAATATTTAAATGATATTTTTAATTAATTAAAGTATTTAAATTAATTAAAAATACATTTAGGTTTCTAAGAATCACCAAAAAAATCATGAATCATTCCAATGCATTTAGAAACATTTTCAAACTCTTCACACAAATTTCTTTTTAGGTTTGATCTTAGTTTACCAATTTTCTTTGAATTAAGGGTCATTAAAAATCACATTTTTAAACCCTAACTTTGAAAAATCATTTCTGCCTAACTAAGAAGAGTTTGAACTTGATTATTTTTGCATTGTGTTACATATTGAATTTAGTTTATAGGTCATTTTCCTCATGAATTTATCTTGCCTTTTCAATTTGATTTGCATTTTTCCTTTTGAATCACCCAAAAAACCCTAGAAAACTTAGGAAAATCATAACTTTTGATAGGTTAGGCTTCTGACCTTCTCCTTTAGGGTGTGACCTAATATGGGATTAGGGTTTGTTTGAGCTTGATTTCAAAGTTTTATCATAATGATTGCTTCTGTTTTAGTCATTTGCATCTCACATGTCCATAAAACCCTAATTTCTCATGTTCATTTACATTCACCCTGCATATTCATCATCACATGAACTTGCCATGACATTTAAAGTATTCATATGTCATCTTAGACATCTTAGGACATGTTAGAACATTGCTTTATCATTTATTCATTCATTTTCCATGCTTAGCATTCATTTCATTTCATAAACATCCATGTGTTTTCAAACTTCTAAGCATGCTTTCATGACATCTCATCTTTGTATGATCATTCATATGCACATTGTATGACTTTGCATCATCTCACATGACATTTTCATAGCTTAATCACTTCTTACTTTGTTCATTTCATCTCATTTCAATTCATTTCTTTATGCTTTACACCTTATGCATTCATTACTAACCATTTCAGGAACTTTTGGTAAGTTATTGTGGGAGGTGGATTTTCCTTCACCTGTCACTTCTTCTTATCCCTTTCATATGAATTTTGTATGTCTTTGAAGTGAATCTAATTCACTTATATTCCATATTTCTCACTTTCTTCCTTTAAGTTACTTATCTTCTTAGGAAGTAAGTAACTTTTTCTTCTGCTTCCTCCTTTTTTCATCTACTTCTTCCATTGGTGGCTCCCTTGAAAATTACTTCTCTTAAGCCTCACAAACCATAGGATGCCTAATAATGATAACTTTTAGGGTTGTGTATAGTCCCCCTTAGATCTTTTACCTTTGAGTCCCCTTGAGTCTCTCTTCTCATCTCAATAATCAGAGACTAAACTCTTAAAGTTTTAGGACTTTAGAATTAAGGTTATGCCTGCATACTTCTCTTAGGATGGAGTGTATAACTTTAATCCTAAGTGTTAAACCTTTAATTTGTCTTAACCTCTTAATCAAAACACATTAATAATCATCAAGACTTTATCTTGTAACTTGGGCCTTACATTAGGGTTCTAATTCTTCCTTATGGTTAAGAAGGACTAACCCTAGTGTTTAATGGACAAGTCCTCCTCAAGTTATCTTACAAACCATAAAATTCACTTCTTAATTTCATCCCTTAATTAAAATCCACTTAATAAAGGCTTGTTATATAATTAATTTAATCCCTAACCATGGATTAAGTTGAGGTATCTTCCTCAACTTAAGTGTCCTCATCTATTATCCTTCTATTAGGATGGTGTAATGAGTCCACTAATCTGTGATTATAGATTAAACTCATTACTTAACACTAAACAAAAACCCAAAAAAATTTTAATTAATCACAAGTAGGTTAATGATCTTAATCCTACATCATCATGGTAATTAAGTTGAGATGCTTATCTCATACTTAAGTAGGCTCATTATCCCTAATCAGGGAGGATATAATGAGTTTACAAGCCCTTGATTTAGGTTTAAGCTCATTAACTTATGCAAAACACAAAAAATAATAACCAAACTGAAAACACAAAAACAAACAATAATCGTCTCCTTCGGGATTCTCTTCTCATCACACTCATTCATAAGCGAGAACTTGCTTCTTCCGTCTAATGTAAGACAATTAGCACTCGGGCTAGACGAGTCATACACTTGAGCATGGGTAAGGAGGCTGTTCACAGTCAATTTATTTTCAGTCTCTTTGAGTCGAACTACTGTGTTCTGACTTCCTCATTACACGAGAGGATACGTAGGCATAACTTAACAGTTATCGAACAAAAGTCTTTGTGTCATCCCCTTCTTTCAACATTCTTTTCTAAGCCTCAATCCCTGAGCAATTCACCCCTTTGCACTGACACCTGTACATTCTTTTCCATCTTTTTCACACAGATAACACATACCCTACCCCTCTAAACACAATCTTTTAAGCGTGGATCCCGTCGAGTACGACGAACAATCTGGGTGCTAATACCTTCCCAGGTTGTAACCAACCCCCTTTCTCAGTTTCTCTGGTTCGCAACCGTCTTATCCATCTTTTTCCTAGGTTTATGCAGCATTACCTTTCCTTTGGGATAAAAAATCCTAGCTGGCGACTCTATTCAGTTCATCTCTTTTCTCTTTTCGCCGACCGTTCACGTCTGCACCCTGTCTGACCTGGTGTCTTTTCGGGGGAGCGACAGTAAGATCTAAACAAAATCGGTTCAAAATCTAAGTTTTCTATTTTTCACAAAACCAACCTTCATTTACCAAACCTAACATTAATCCCTCTACCAACTCTTTGTTTTATCTCTCTCTCTCTCTCTCTCACACACACACACACACACACACACACATACACACTTCATCCTCTCATTCATCTTTTCTCTCTCTGACTCCATCATCTAATTTTCCATCCCTATCATTCTTCATCATCTTCAAAATCTGTTAAACCTTATATTAAACATTAATGGTGTTGTATTCTAATCTCACACAAATACACATTCTTCTTGGCGAATCTTCTTACTCTTTTTTATTTATTTTTATATGTTTATTGTTTTCATTTTAAGGAAAAGATATTCACCTATTATTTGAAATGTTAAAGGTGATGTTTTCTAATCTCACAGAAACATGTTTCCTTCTTATCGATCTTCTTAATCTTTTTATGATTTCTTTTTTGTTTCCTCTCGTTTTTTCTTTTCAGGCTGTAGATCTACGGATACATAAAACAATATAAAAAATGTAAGTTTGAACATAACCAACATCTTTTTCACTTCTTTTATTTATTTAGATTGTAGATATTTTGGAAGATGAAACAAGATTGTGATGATATTTTGAGTGGATGGTTAAAGTTTTTTTTTAAGAAAATTAATAAATTTTACTTTTTCTTATCATTTTTTTATGCAGAAAAAATGAAGTTTTACTTCATTTCTTTACAAGTAAGAAAAATTCTCTCTCTCTCTCTCTCTCTCTCTCTCTCTCTCTCTCTCTCTCTTAATTTCCTTCTCCACTTTTTAGTTTCTATTTTAAGATTTTTCTTTTCTTTTTAATCATGTATTAAAATCTACATTATTTAATGTGAGATTATAATGTGATTTGGTGGTTTTAATTTTGTTTAATGATTTTATAAATTTTAACTATATTATCACTAACTTGAATGATTTTTATATGTAGGCGTCAATTACGACGAGATTCGAAATTAAAAAATAAAAAGAAACGAGATTAACTTGATATAAGAAAAATGAAGGGGTCATACCCCAAATTTTGACTAGGAACTTTTTGTAATTTTCATGCATCTGACTATATTCACTTCTTGCATCATTTGCATAGTGTAAACACCCCAAATTTGCCCTCACCCATTCACACCATGGCTTGTGATATCCTCATATACATAATCATAGCATCCCATATTGCATGTTTGCTTCACTGCATTGTTTCAAAGTCATCTGCATCTAGGGTTTGTGATCTGAGTCCTTCCTGAGCCATTTGAGCCACTACAAAGGTCATCAATCACTTCAAAGGGGTCCATGTATGTTCAAGCATCATATTATATCCCCTCAAAGTCAAGAATGTCAAAAAATCACAAGAACTGAGATTGGCATGGAAGCAGAGCCAGGTTTAACTGCACAGATGACCTTGAATTAGGGTTTTGGTTTCAAAGGCCATAACTCCAAATGTTTTGGTCATTCTTGTTTCTATTGGTCTCTATATGGTATAGGGATCATGCATATCAATTTTTATTAAGAAATTCAATGGGGAAGTCATCTGATCAAGAGTTGACTTTTTGAGCAAGTCAGTGCAAAATCAGGGCATCTGAGGCCCTCAATGACCCAACCAAAGGGTGTTCTTCATCATTTTGATTATGTATGATCTTTATTTGATCATAGAAGATGTTAGAAGTTCACAAAATTGAAGAATTTCAAGCCATTTGCAAAGTTGACTTTTTGGGAAAATGACTTGTAATGGAAACTTGCCATTTTGGGAAACTTTTTCAACCCTTGCTTTTTGATTCAAAAATGCTTCAAATGGGAAAACTTTGGTCATGAAAGTTGTAGAATGGATCATTCCCTTTTCAAAAAGTACAAGAACTTGTCCTAATTCATTTTGGATCAAAAGTTATGGTTTGTCAAAGTTGGGAAAAATCACATAATTTCAAGTTTTCTACCAAAGAGGCAAAGTTGCAAAACCACTTGCCCAAGCAAATTGTGCTATCAAATGGACTTCTAATCTTCATACAAACATAAACCAATGTCTAAAAATCAGTTTGTCCCAAAGAATTTTCCATTTCTATGCCTTTATTGTCACATAACCATAAGTCATTTTTCATGAA
Source organism: Lathyrus aphaca (assembly GCA_963966055.1). NCBI lineage: Eukaryota > Viridiplantae > Streptophyta > Magnoliopsida > Fabales > Fabaceae > Lathyrus > Lathyrus aphaca. Next base: position 55,444,645 of record OZ014519.1, on the reverse strand, counting down.
AGTGCAAAGAGGGATTTCTTGCAAATTGATTCTCAAAGGTTTTGTTTGACCCCTAGCTGGTTTTAATACATTTTCATGACCTAATGAGGCATCCCACATCAGAAATTCAGCAAGACTTCTCACACATACATAGCCAAAAACCATGAGATTTAACAAGTTGTCAAGTTGCAAAAACCCTTCTAGCTCATGATCCAAATGCAACAGCCTCTCATGAACCATCTAAGGGCTATCCTTGACTCAAGATAAGGCAGGACAGGCCTCTAGATCATCTCTGCCACAGCCCATGCTGCAAGTACACAAAACTTGACTTTTTGGCCAATCATCCCATACCAATCCCACAGTGCACACCTGCTCTCCAGATTTGTTGGGATAGTTTATGGATCACCTAAGGATCATAAAACATAACATACACAAGCCTGAAACACACACATTGCAGCACACTCCAAAAACTGTCAAAACCTTTCCCTCTTCGAAACACACTCCACAAGCATCAAACATTCAAACAAACTTCACAAAACATATCAGCACACTCCCCTGATCATTTCCATACCCTCATTCATCCCTGAAACCTCCTCAATCAGAAACACGATCCTCACCCCTCACTGAACAGAACTTCTGCAAACTCACAAACCAACCATTATAAACTCCAACCAAGCTTCATAACTTCATCAAGAGGACCATTGGGATCATTTTGAGGCAAAGAGGCAAGCAGAAATCTCTTGGGTTGAAAGCTTCGATTCAGGTAGCCATGGAAACTCATTTTTCCAGAACTCTTATTTCTTGTTTCTAAAATGATCTACATGCTTCCCTGAGTTCACTGAACCTTTTATTTTTGAAAATGATTGAGTTTTGAGGTTGTATGCTTGTTCTGAAACTTTGCCCGTGAAATGCTTTTTGTTTTGATTCTTGAGTTTGAGTGAAAATAAATGATTTTGATTGTTGGATTCTTGTTTAGAGTGGTCTAATGATTGATTCTGGAGAGATTTGTGAAGTTTCATGGCGTATTAAGAGAGATTGAGTGAGGACCTTGCCGGAGAAGATGACCGAAACACTGTTCCGGTCATCTGAGAGTAATTAGGGTTTTGGATTAGGGCTTAATCATAATTAGGCCAGTTTGAATTCTGGCCGTCCATTCGCGCGCCAAGTCAATTCCCGCCCCCCTGACTTTGAATCTGGACCTTTGGATGATTTGACTTTCCTATTTTCTCATTAAAATTCATTTTATTTTCATTTGTTTTGATTTATTTTGCACGAATTAATTAAAATAGCAAAAAATGTTTAAAAATTATGGAAATTTTTGTCAAGGTTTTCATTATTTTTCAGAACACAAAAATATTTTTATTTTTATTTTTTGCATTAAAATTTATTTTTAAATCATTTAAAAGTTTATTTTTAATTAATTAATGAAAATTAATTAATTAAAAATACTTTTAGGTATTTAAAAATCACAAAAAAAATTCATGTAACATTTATAAACATTTAGAAACATTGTTCAAATCTCAAACCAAATTTCTTTTTTGATCTTGATGCCTTTTGATAACTTTCTTTGGATTTAATTTCATTTCAAGGCATTATTTTGTTTCAAACTTCAAAAATTCACTTCTGCCTAACCATTGAGAGTTGGACAATGATTCTTTTTGCATTGCATCTTGCATAGCATGTAGTTTATAGGATAAATTTGATTTGAATTGATCTTGCATTTTCAATTTTTTTTGCATTTTTCTTGAGAAGGTACCTTAAAACCCTAGCAATCTTAGAAAATTCATAACTCTCACTAGGTTAAGAGTTGGATCCCCTCCTTTGGGCAGTGAGTTTGTATAGGTCTAAGGTTACTTTGATTGCATTTTCAAATTTTTATCATGTCATTTGCTTCTGGTTTTGGATTTTTGCTTTGTATGTTGCATATAACCCTAATTCATGCCTTCCTTTGTATCCATCTTCCATTTGCCTGCATACCATGACTTGCCATGACATTTTGTGCATCCATTTGATTCATAATACATCTTAAGACATATTAGAATCATGTTTGATCATTGCATCTTTCATTTGCCATGTTATATGTCTTTTGCATTTCATAACTTTTCATGAACATCCATGGTTCAAAACATGCTTCTCTTGCATCCATATGTTTGTATGATCATTCTAATGCCTTGCCTCATGTGTGCATCATCTCTTAGCATCATTAATATCATACTCATGCTTCTGGTTTTGGTTTTCATCATGGCATTGCATCTCATTTTGCATTGCATTTCATTTCTTTACTAACTTTTCAGGTGGTAAGTTGTTTTGAGAAGTGAATTTGCCTTCACTTCTCACAATCTCTTTTCATTTTTCTTATGCATCATTGATGCATTTTATCTTGTGCTTTGGATTGAGCTTGCTCACTCTTGTTCATCTTACCTTCTTTCTTCAAGCAACTTGTCTTCTTAATTGAAGCAAGTTGTTTTGCTTCTCTTTGATCCTTTCATCTGCTTCCCTCCTTGGTGGTTCCTTGAAGATTTCTTTCTTAAACCCCACAAACCCTAGGAACAACCAAGCATGATAACAATTAGGGTTTGATTAGTCCCCCACTTAGCTTTTACCTTTGTGTCTCCTTGAGTCTTCTCTTCTCATTTCATAATCAGGGACTAAACCCTAAAGGTTTTAAGGCTTTGTGATTAAGCTTATGCCTGCATCCTTCTATTAGGATGGAGTGTATAACTTTAATCCTAAGTGTTAAACCCTTAATGTGTTTAAATCCTTTAATCAATCCACTTAATAATCATCAAGACATCCAACTTGTAACTTGGGCCTTGCATTAGGGTTCTAATTTTTCCTTAATTGGTTAAGAAGGACTAACCCTAGTGTTAATGGACAAGTCCCCCTCAAGTTGTCTTACAAACCATAAAAATCACTTCTTCATCTTATCATGAACTAAAATCCATCTAATAATGGCTTTGTTTTGTCATGAGGTTAATCCCTAATCATGGATTAAGTTGAGGAACAAATTCAAAAAGCAATAAAAAACTGAAAACAAAAAAACAAACAATAATCGTCTCCTCCGGGATTTTTTTCTCACCTCGTTCACTCACAAACGAGAACTCGCTTCTTCCGTCTAATGCAAGACAGTTTGCACCTGAGCCAGACAGGTCATACACTTGAGCATAGACAAGTAAGCAGTTCACAAGTCAATTCACCTTTCAGTCTCTTTGAGTCGAACTACGGTGTTCTGACTTCCTCATTGCACGAGAGGATACGTAGGCATAACTTAACAGTTATCGAACAAAAGTCTCTGTATATTCCCCCTCTTTCCAGCATTATTCTTTAAGCCTCATAGTCTTGAGCATCTCATTCTTGTTCTCACACTGACACTTCTCTTATACACTTCACCTTTCTTTTAGCACTGACACTTGCATTCTTTCCAGCTTTGATACACAGATTGCACTGACACTACCCCTTTAAAACACAAATCTTTTAAGCGTGGATCCCGTCGAGTACGGCGGACAATCTAGGTGCTAATACCTTCCCAGGTTGTAACCAACCCCCTTTCTCAGTCTCTCTGGTTCGCAACCGTCTTATCCATCTCTTTCCTTAGGTTTATGCAGCATTACCTTCCCTTCGGGATAAAAATGCCTAGCTGGCAACTCTTGTCTTCTGAGTTCACCCTTGTGTGTTCTCTCCTTTTCGCCGACCGTTCGCGTCTGTACCCCTCTTGGCCCTGTGTCATCAGGTGGGAGCGACAGCTTGGCGACTCTGCTGGGGAACCTTATACTGTAACCAGGGCTTCTGGTTCTTTTTGTGGGTTCCTCCCAGCGCTTGTTTGATTTGTGTTTACTGGGGTGTTATGCGCTAATTGTGTTTATTTATTTGCTTTACTTATTGCTTTATGTACAGTTTTATTTATTGCTTTTCTTTACAGTTTTTCATATTTCATACTGTCATTATCATTGCTGGATTTGTTCTTCTGTCTTGGTGGGTGGGGTTCTATTGAGAGTTAAGGTCCTATACCTGGGACCTGAGTGACACCTAGGATAGAGTGGTTCATGTTCTTTCCCATTCCATTTCGGTCTGGTGCGGGAATATGAAACACGGTTCAGATGTGGGTTTCTTCTTGAGAACTCTGTGCTACAGATTTCCTGTAGTGCTAGGGCTATCTGGGAAGCCTGCTAAGTCTGGATGACCTTTATTATGACCTTCAGAAGCTGAGGTGAATTAGAGGAGGATCTTTTATGGTTATTGTAAACATTGTACCTCCGGGTTAGAAGTGTTTACACTTCTCATAACTGATCCAAGTCTGAGGATCCTTGATTTAGAACACCACATGTGAGGGGGTTGGGCTGTTTACAGGTTTGCAGGTACCCTTGGCCACATCATACCCTGTTACTTGTTATGTTTAAGAGTACCTCATTTTGGGACAGTTCTTGTGATTTAACCCTGGACATGTGACTCTTTATTTGAGTCCCCCACCCTGGTTACTGGATTTCTGAACCTCCATCTAGACTTCTTGAACATACATGGACTTTATATCAAGACAGATACTCAGATCCAGCTTGATCACAAACCCTTGCATATCATTCTGCATACATCATTTTGCATCATTTTAACATTTGTCTATCTGTTCTGCAGGGTATCCACATCTTCTTTAGTTTGGTTTTGACCATTCTTCTTTTCAACATCTGCACCTCTTCCAAGGGGTATCGAAGGTCAAAACCAAGAACCAAACCGAATACCCTCGAAGAACAAATAGACATACTGCATTGCATGCTAACCTCATCTCTTTTGTTTTACAGGAGTTTTATTGTTTGTTTCTCACCTCGTTGTGTACCTCAGGAAACATTGATCGTAGAAGGGTCTTTCTTGTCAATCACATCCACAAACATCCGACCCGTAACAACCTCCCGAGCTTACAGATGGACCAGCTTCTAGAAATCACTTCAACAGTTCCCACTCCTACAACCTCAACAAACATCTCTCCTACAACATCAGCAAACATCATTCCAGTGTAGATTACTACAACAACAACAACCATCAAGGAGGACATTTTTGTCAGCCACCTGGCTACACATACGTACATTGAGATGGATGAATATATCCATGAGACAATGAGTCAGGGTTTCGAAGCTCTCAATGTCAATGAGGCAACAGTTGAAGTGTCTAGAACCTCAATAGCCTCATACAAACAAGCTCGGAAGGTTGTTGAAGATGGGAATTCCCAAGGCTGGGGCAAGCTGCTGCAAGTTCAGATAAAAAAGGACAAATTCGGTTTGGGTTACAAACCATCCCGACAAGTGCAAGAAGAGGCTGCTGAAGCTCCCAAGTTCATCAGTGGGGGAATGCTAGCCCCAAATGCTATCAATAATGTGGGAGACGAGGCTGAAAGTGACTTCAACCTGGAGAGCTGGATACGTCCAAGGACCCCGGGGAGCCAAGTCCTTAACTGGTCTTCCCAGGAAATTATAAGGGTTACTCCTGCAGAGTAATTATTATTTCCTGTATTTCAAAGCATGCATCAAGTCTTGCATCTTGCCCAAGATGTCAAGACTCATTTTGTAATCGGGCCATCTTGTAATTTTGTGCAAACAGATCAATCAATGAATATCAGACATCTTTTGCAAATGAGTCTTTTTCTTTTCCGCTCACTGTTTTTCCATTTTTCTTTTTGTACAAAAAATAAAATGGCAATGTTTTCCAAAATGATAACTTTATTTCACTTTTTCTAAACAAAGATTAAAATCAATCACTAAAACGAACAATCTAAACCCTTGCAGAGAGTGCCTTTCAGACTGCACCGACAACAACACAGCTATGACTTCGTATGACTTTGACAATCCAATCAATCAAGCTGATGAAGGGGTTGAAGAAGATTTTGAGCTTCCTGAAGAGCTAGCCAGGTTGTTAAGGCAAGAGGAGAAGGTTATCACTCCTCATCAGGAGGAGGTCGAAACGATTAATCTTGGTACGGATGAAAATGTGAAAGAGGTTAAGATCGGGGCCTGCTTACAAGACTCAGTGAAAGAGCAACTAATTGATATACTTCGGGAGTATGTAGATGTGTTTGCTTGGTCTTATCAGGATACTCCAGGGTTAGACACCGATATTGTTATGCACAAGCTGCCTTTGAAAGAAGATTGCCCGCCAGTAAAACAGAAGCTGCGCCGTACTTGCCCAAATATGGCAATGAAGATCAAGGAAGAGGTACAAAAGCAGTGGGATGCCGGGTTCCTTGCTGTGACTAGCTATCCGCCGTGGGTTGCTAATATTGTACCTGTGCCTAAGAAAGACGGCAAAGTGAGAATGTGTGTGGACTACCGGGATCTGAACAGAGCCAGCCCGAAAGATGATTTCCCTTTACCTCACATTGATGTATTGGTTGATAATACGACTCAGTTCTTGGTGTTCTCCTTCATGGATGGATTTTCAGGATACAATCAGATCAAAATGTCACCTGAAGACATGGAGAAGATAACTTTTATCACACCCTGGGGCACGTTCTGTTACAAGGTGATGCCATTCGGATTGAAGAATGCTGGTGCCACTTATCAACGGGCTATGGTAACATTATTCCATGACATGATCCATAAAGAAATTGAATGTTATGTGGATGATATGATTGCCAAGTCCCTCACAGAAGAAGACTACCTAGTAAATCTGTTGAAGTTATTCAAGCGTCTGAGGAAATACCAACTGAAGTTAAACCCCAACAAGTGCACATTCGGGGTGCGGTCTGGTAAGCTGCTGGGATTTATTGTAAGTGAAAAAGGGATTGAAGTTGACCCTGATAAAGTCAAAGCCATTCAAGAAATGCCTGCACCTAAGACAGAAAAAGAAGTTCGAGGTTTCCTAGGTAGACTGAACTACATTTCAAGGTTCATATCTCACCTTACAGCAACCTGTGAGCCTTTGTTCAAGCTGTTAAGAAAAGAACAAACGGTCAGGAGGAACGAAGACTGCCAGAGGGCTTTTGACAAAATCAAGGAATACTTGCAAGAGCCTCCAATCCTTATGCCCCCAGTTGAAGGAAGACCTCTAATCATGTACTTGGCAGTATTAGAAGAGTCGATGGGGTGTGTGTTGGGCCAGCATGACGAGTCTGGTCGAAAAGAGTATGCAATATACTACCTAAGCAAAAAGTTTACCGACTGTGAACAACGTTATTCACTGCTCGAGAAAACTTGCTGTGCTTTAGCGTGGGCTGCTCGCCGACTGAGACAGTATATGTTGACCCACACTACCTTGTTGATCTAAAAGATGGACCCAGTTAAGTACATATTTGAGAAGCCAACACTTACCGGACGGGTTGCAAGATGGCAAATGATCCTCACAGAATATGACATCCAGTACACATCTCAGAAAGCTATCAAGGGCAGTGTATTGTCTGATTATCTTGCTGAGCAACCCATTGATGATTACCAGCCTATGAGATTTGACTTCCCTGATGAAGACATCATGTTCATAAAAGCAAAAGATCATGAAGAGCCTATTCACACTGAAGGGCCTGACCCAGAAGAAGAATGGACTATGATGTTTGATGGGGCTGTTAATATGAATGGTCGTGGTGTTGGTGCAGTACTCATTACACCTAAAGGAGTTCACATGCCTTTCTCGGCAAAACTCACCTTTAACTGCACTAACAACGAAGCTGAATACGAAGCTTGTATTATGGGTCTTGAGGAAGCCATTGACCTCAGGATCAAAACTTTGACTGTGTTCGGAGATTCAGCTCTGGTAATCAATCAAACCAACGGCAAATGGTACACACACCAAGACCATCTGATACCTTATAGGGATTATACAAGGAGGTTATTGACTTTCTTTACAACGGTCAAGCTTGAGTATATCCCTCGAGACGAGAATCAGTTTGCAGATGCTCTGGCTACCATTTCATCCATGATCAAAGTTCAAGCTGCCAACTTTGTACCTCGGATTTCAGTGTCCAGACTTGACAGACCAGCATATGTATTTGCAGCAGATGTTACCCAAGACGATAAGCCTTGGTTCCATGACATTAAGTGCTTCTTGGAGGATCAGACATACCCACCTGGGGCATCTTCCAATGATAAGAAGACATTGAGAAGGCTTGCTGGCAGTTTCTTCCTGAATACTGATGGTTCCCTATACAAGAGAAACTTTGATATGGTACTGCTCAGATGCGTCGATAGAACAGAAGCAGACTTGTTAATGCACGAGGTGCACGAAGGATCTTTTGGTACCCATGCCGGAGGGCATGCAATGGCAAAGAAGTTGCTAAGATCAGGCTGTTACTAGATCACAATGGATGCCGACTATTGTGCCTATGCCAGAAAGTGTCATAAATGCCAGATTTATGCGGATAAGGTGCATGTGCCTCCAAATCCTCTGAATGTGGTGTCTTCACCCTGACCCTTTGCCATGTGGGGCATTGACATGATTGGCAAGATTGAACCGACTGCTTCAAATGGCCACAGATTCATCCTGGTTGCCATTGACTATTTCACCAAGTGGGTTGAAGCAGCTTCCTATGCAAATGTTACCAGGCAAGTGGTAGCCCGATTTCTGAAAAGAGATATCATTTGTCGATACGGAGTTCCCGAGCGAATCATTACTGATAATGGTTCCAATTTAAACAACAAAATGATGGCAGAACTGTGCCGGGACTTCAAGATCCAACACCACAATTCTTCTCCTTACAGGCCAAAGATGAATGGCGCTGTTGAGGCCGCTAACAAGAACATCAAGAAGATTGTGCAGAAGATGGTAGTCACCTACAAAGACTGGCATGAAATGCTAACATTTGCCTTGCATGGGTACCGTACGTCAATCAGAACATCCACTGGGGCAACACCGTATCAGCTTGTTTATGGTATGGAGGCAGTCCTGCCTGTTGAAGTTGAACTACCCTCCTTACGGGTATTAATGGATGTTAAGCTGAACGAAGCAGCGTGGGCCCGGTCCCGATATGAACAACTGAGTCTGATTGAAGAGAAGAGATTAGCTGCAGTTTGTCATGGGCGGCTGTATCAGAAAAGAATGAAGAAAGCCTTCGATCAGAAAGTCAGGCTCCGAGAATACCAAGTAGGAGATCTTGTGCTGAAAAGACTTCTCCCTCCTCATACAGACCACATGGGCAAGTGGACTCTGAACTATGAAGGACCATTCGTAGTAAAGAAAGTTTTCTCCGGTGGAACACTCATGCTCAGTACTATGGATGGTGAAGACTTCCCGTCCCCTGTGAAGTCAGATGCAGTTAAAAAATACTTCGCATAAAAATGACCCGCTGGACATAAAAACAGAATGTAAGTCCAGGCAAAAATAAGGCATCCCGGTGAGTCAAAAACAGAATAAGAGACTCGGGCAAAAATAAGGGAAAATGAAAAAAAAATGTACACCTGCTGAGTTGAAAAGCCACATCGGACAACTCAGGCAAAAAAGGGTATCCCGATGGATTGAAAACCCGAAAGGGCGATTCATGCAAAATAAGGGAATAAGCGAATGACTGCACTCTGGATTCATCTGTATCACTCACAACTTGGTAAGCTTCAAAAGGTTCAAGCGCCAGTCAGAATCAGCCTTCTTCAGAAAGCAAGACGAGAAGAATGTCAAAGGTCATACGAGTCATAGCCAGAGGGAAGCTCCTCGAAGCGTCATCAACATTGCCAACATCTTTTGTTTCTCAATTTATAACAATCTACTCATTTTAGGGGATTTGTTTCTTTGACTGTATCTTGCCGATTCAGGGCACATGAATTAATAAAGTCAGATTTTCAGTCACATTTCGTCTCGTACATTTTATTTTCATTTGCAAGAATGTCCGATGTCTTTAAAATACTGATTGCATAAATACAGATGCTTTTCTTCTAAAAATACATGCGTGCAGGAAATATACTTACTTCCGGGAGTGTCTAAACTCCTATGATGGAATCCGGTAAGGGATACCTCGGGGTCCTTGTGTGTTTCTCTGTCTTTTCAGGGTTGCAGGTGTTCAAAGCACAACATGAGGCATAAAAAACTTCATCCCAACAAGCTGGAAAATCATTATCTACTCAGTCTTAGCACCGGAGGTGCTTTCTCCCCAGCTGAGTTACCATTTATTTCCTCCTCAGCCCGGTACAAAAGCCAGGGAAGCATCTCCCCACAGAGTCTCAACCTCTGCCCAGAAAGGCAACGCGCGAAGAAATCACAACAGAGTGAAGAAAGCTTCTACAAACCCCAGCTGGGTCCCTCATTACCAGATAGGTCTATCAGTGACCTATATCCCTAAGCGGAGTCCCATATGTCAGATCTACCAATGATCTTTCCCCAGCTGGGATGCCCACTTCAAGCAGATCAACCAGAGATTTTCGCAGCAGTGGGATCTGAATCCCGGATCAGTATCTTTTGCATAATCATAGCATTCGCATCATATTTCCCACAGAGCGTAGCATTCCGTCTAATACGGAGCATTACGGCAAAAATCAAACATATTGCATAATTATAAGCCATGGTCTGAATCAAACACTTGTAAATTTCGACAATTCAACAGGATATTGTAACACGGTGGGAGAACTGACTTTAGTTATGTTGCGGATAGCAAGAGTCGCCACCGACTTTTATTTTATCCAAAGGAAAGGCATAAAAGAACAGGAAAGACATTTTAACAGATTTTTGGGTCCGGGGGTAGGTTATGTAAAGGGAAGGTGTTAGCACCCTTTACATCCATGGTTATCCATGGGCTCTTAGTTACTTAGCTCACTTTGAATTGTTTTTGAAAATGTGAAGTGTGTGAATATAAATTTTCATAAGAGTTTGATAATGATCCATGTACGGATGCGTAAAAAACTTGTGTTTGAAAATTGTTTGAAATTTGTGAAGTGTTTGAAATTGTTTTGAAATAGTGAGCAAGTAACTATGAGGAACCTACCCTAAAGTTTAAGTCTTTCTGTTCTTGAATCCTTTAAGTGGTAAGACTATCCCTATTATTAAGGAATAGGTAGTCATTACCTTGGATGTGAGGGACATGTGAGGGACATCTGTTTATGTAGGCAATTGTGGGGTGTATTAAGCAATTAGGAGGGACTGTCATCATTATTCGAAAGGGACAAGATCTTTTATAAAAGGCAACCATTAAGGGACTTGATGACTTTTCTTTTAAGGGACTTGCTTTATACACCCCACTTGACCTTATGATTAGGCAACATTGAGAGGTAACCCTAGAAAGTGAGATGGCGATTAAAAATCGACTTACGTGTGTGAGTGTTTAATTTAATTTATCTTTTAATTAAAATGATCTAAATTCAATTTTAAATATAATACATGTTTACACTCCCTATTTTACTAACCATGGCATGAAAATTAAATAAATTAAATATTTACAAAAATTTACACCAAGGAGCAATTACAATAATAATTAATAAGCAATTAAAAATAAATAGCAAAATAAATAAATAAGCAAAAATATAAATAATAAATAAAAATAAATAAATAAGCAATAATAATTATAATAGGGGTTAGTAATAATAATTAAAAATAAATAAGGTTAGTGAAATAATAATAATAAGCATAATAATAAAATAAATGGATTAGTAATAATATGGTTAGTAATAATAACAATAATTAAAATAAATGGAATTAGCAAGAACATAATTAAAATAATAAACAAAAGATTAGATTTTTAATATAGACAATTATTTAGAAATAAGAGGAAATATGAACAATTAAATAATTATTATAACATTTTAATTTATGTACAAATTATTAAATTATTTTTAAACATATTACAAAATTAAATTATCATAGGTTCAATTATTTCTAAAACACATATTAAAAAAAATTATTTATACATATAATTTAGATTACAAACAAATTATGAAAATATTTACATATTATATAAAGAAAATAGGTTATAATTAATAATAAATATGTACATAATAATTATATTTAGAAAATAATATTTGAAAAAAATAAAATTAGGGTTTTTTAATATTTGTTTAGAAAATAATATATTAGGGTTTATTTTATAATTATAATTTATTTAACTAAATAATACATATATACATTTTATAATAATAATAAAAACTAATTTTTGAATTTAGAAAAATAAATTTTAGAATTTTGAAAAGAATACATAGTACATATATATTTCATTTTAGAATTATTTAGATATATAATATATATATATATATATATATATATATATATATATATATATATATATATATATATATATATATATATATATATATATATATATATATATATATATATATAAAACTATATAATTAATATTTGAAACAAACAAAATACAAGAAAAAAGAATGAAAACTTACCTGGCTGGGTTTGAACCCATGACATCCTGCCTGCCAGCAACAAAACGTACCACCAGGCCAGCCACGCATGTGTTACAATGGAATGAGTTTAATTGGTTTTGTTCTTTGAAACCTGGAAAATCAGAAAAAATAAAGCAAAAGGCCTGGGGGAGGATTGAACCCAGGACCTTTCAAGTTTCACACAAATGCATTGCCAATCCAGCTAGGTGAGCGCGTCTGGTAATATGTTGGCCATAATACATAATATATTATGTATGTTTAACCTGAAAAAATAAGGAAAAAAAATGCACCAAGCCAAGAATCGAACCAGTGCCATCACGCAATACGCATACCAGCCTTACCACTAAGACAAGCTGCACGCTTGTGATAATAAACCAACATTAAAACATAAAATATTTAAAATACAATTTGAATTTCCAGAACGCGCGCAAACAGCTTCTACTTCAACCTCATGACCTGCGATTTTACCTGCGAATTCAGCCACGAATTTTCCTGCGAATTCAGCCACGAATTTTCCTGCGAATACCAAATTCCAGCAATACCTACGAAACTCAAACCTTGCCAAAACAGCAACATTTTGTGAAATTGATTAGTGCATTACATTCTACAAGGTCTATACAACTCAACCATGTCTTTAAAATTCATTTATAGTTGGTTAATCGAAGAACCCTAAAACGGCCATAAAACCCTAACTATGGTGGATTACGATTCAGGCCATGAAACTTTAATTCAATTGTCCAGAAACAATCTACACAACATCACAAACAAGATTAGGCAAGCAAAATTCATTAATATGCAGTGAATTAGTGTAATCGAAAAAATTATTTTCAAGAACAATCATGGTTCGGTTTGAACAATATGGCATGGTTTTGATGCATATGAGTGATGATTCATGATCAGGGAAGTCCAAGGAGTCTTGCGATGTTCTTATTTTACCTTCAAATGCTATGGATATTGAAAACCGAATGTGAGTTTTGAGAGGTATTTTTTGAAATTGTGAACTTACTCTTAGGGCTATGGAATCCGTGAATTCATGTTAGGGTTGTGTTTAGTACTTATAGGAGAGTGAATTAGGTCAATAAAATTGAATGGTTGTGTGGAGAAATTGATATGAAAAGATCCAAAATGATCATGCCTTAAAAACCAAATATTCATGTATAAACCATTGCTATTTTGGGAGGATTTTCATAATTCTTGTATCAATCAAACTTAAATGTGATTTAAGATTTTCTAGAAGCAAAATTAAAATTAATTTTCATGATTTTATATTTTATTTGAATTTAAAATGACTTTTTAATATAAAAATCATAATAAATAAAAACAAAATAAATTAAATTATGAATAAATTAAATTAATTTCGTGCAAGATGTTATGAAGTGGATTGGGTCATTATTTGGCAAGCCCATTTGGAAAAAATTGGTTTTAGACCTCCTTTTTCTTCATGAACCAACCCAAAATTTCCCAACTTTGCAAGGGCACAAATCCTTCAATTTTAATGTTATGAGGGTGTTCTTGGACATTTTGGAAAGCTTGAAGAGTCCTCTAAACAACCCCACTAGTTTCATGTCCATATCATTTACCAATATCAAGTTATGCCCTTTTGAAGTTGTTGACTTTTTGTTGACTTTCAAAAGGACCTATAATGTCCTAGCTCATACCTTCCAAATGAAGCATTTTTGGGCTTGGCTTGTGAGACACAAAGTTGTAGAGATTTCAATTTCCTTCAAAATTAGCTTTGAGTGGAGGCTTGGTGATGAAGTATATGAAAGTTATGGCTGGTCAAAGTTCAGTTGACTTTTACTAAGGAAACCCTAATTTAGAAACTCCTGACTCTTGATGATCTGGAATCTCCTTGATGATTCATGATCAACCCTTTATCAAATGATGAATTTTACTTCATATACTTGATGTTGGCAAAAAATCATGAAGTTTGACTTTGGTTTGACCACAGTTGACCTCAGTTTGACTTTTTAACTACATTGACTGATTTTGACTTATCTGATCATCTGACTGAGCAAACTTCTGAGAAAAGTCTTGAAACTTGTCATGGGGGTTCTTACACACATATAAGATGTTATGAAGCTCACTTGAAGTCTTGGAAATCCATTTAGCCTGATTAAAGTCAAAACCCTAGTTTTGGATGCACTGCTTAGGAGGTGCATTGTCTGAGGGAATTGTCAACTCTTCTGACCAATTGTGAACTTTGTGAACCTTGTGAACCATCATAAAATGTCTTGTGAACCTCATGGGAGGTATTGTGAACCTTGTGAACCTTGTGAACCTCATAAAGTGACTTGTAGACCTCATGAACCTCAGGAAGGTTTTGTAAACATTGTGAAACTTGTGAACCTTGTGAACCTTCATGAAGTGACTTGTAAACTTCATGAACCTCATGAAAGGTCTTGAAAGTATTGTGAAACTTGTGAACCTTGTGAACCTTCATGAAGTGACTTGTAGACTTCATGAACCTCATGAAAGGTCTTGGAAGCATTGGGAGGCTTGTGAACCTTGTGAACCTTCATAAAGTGACTTGTAGACTTCATGAACCTCATGAAAGGTATTGAAATCATTGTGAAGCTTGTGAACCTTGTGAACCTTCATAAAGTGACTTGTAGACTTCATGAACCTCATGAAAGGTCTTGAAAGTATTGTGAAACTTGTGAACCTTGTGAACCTTCATGAAGTGACTTGTAGACTTCATGAACCTCATGAAAGGTATTGAAAGCATTGTGAATCTTGTGAACCTTGTGAACCTTCTTAGCACACAAAGTCCTGTAGTGTGAGGGAAAATTTTGGGGTGCAACAGCTGCCCCTGTTCAATTTTCTGAAACCTGAGGGGTTAGATTGGTATATTTGCCAGTCGTGACCTGGAAGGTTGAAGGGGATTGAACACAAAAGCCCAAAAATTTGCACTCACCAGTGCATAGAATGATATTGATGTTTGGTTGTATATGCTTGAGTGGGCTTAAAGATGCCACTTTGAAGAATTGGAGATGGGCTTAGAGATGCCATCTAAAGAACTGGATGTGATGATAGCTTTGTGTTGATACTGGATCTCAGTACTAGGTCTTCGTATAGGCCGTCTCTGAATCGTTTATAATTTGAATTTGTTGAATAGACCAGTAGAAATAAATCTTCGTGACGATTATCTCTTATGGAAATATCTTGGATTAGGGAATAAATCTTTTTACAGACCGTTTGCCTACTCTCCAAGGTCAAAAGAACGTCAGGATTTGTTCTTTTGAAAAATATCTTGAACCAGGGAATGGATCTTTGTACAGACCGTTTGCCTGCTATTCAAGGGCCAATATATTAAATCTTCTGAAAATATCTTGAACCAGGGAATGGATCTTTGTACAGACCGTTTGCCTGCTATTCAAGATCAGATAGATGAAATCTTCTGAAAATATCCTGGATTAGGGAATGGATCTTCTTACAGACCGTTTGCCTACTCTCCGAGGACAAAAAAGTGTCAGGATCAAGTCTCCTGAAAATATCCTGGATTAGGGAATGAATCTTTGTACAGACCGTTTGCCTACTCTCCGAGGAAATAGATTAAATCTTCTGAAAATATCTTGAACCAGGGAATGGATCTTTGTACAGATCGTTTGCCTGCTATCCAAGACCAGATAGATGAAATCTTCTGGAAATATCCTGGATTAGGGAATGGATCTTCTTACAGACCGTTTGCCTACTCTCCGAGGACATCTTGAGTAATGTATGGATCATCTCTGACCCGTTGTGAATTGTTGATATTGTTTTATCTGCATATAACTATCCTGCAAAGAGAATGTTAGTTTATGTAATATGTATGCATGCATAGTATGATGCACCTAAGTAAATTTATTATGTATTTATGGATATGTATGTTATGGTATGATGTAAATGATGTATGATGTATGATATATGATATGACACTGCCGGAAACGCTTGGATATCTTCGTATAACAACTGCTGGCCTGGGAAAATAAATCCCGATTCGTTGTTGAAGAATATATTATACATAACCTTCCATATGCTGGGGATGGCAAGGTATAGATAACCTCCCGTCTGCTGGGGATAGTAAGGTATATAACCTCCCGTCTGCTGGGGATAGTAAGGTATATATAACCTCCCGTCTTCTATCGTCGTACCCTTATTGGAAAGTAAATTCCCGTACATCCGTATGAGGATAAAAGAGATGGATATAAATTCTAGGGGATATGGGACTTTATGAAGATGGATTCGTCTTACTGAGGGTTTGTAACTGTCTTGTAGGGATGAATCGGCGAAGCTTCGTTGAAATCCTTCCCTCGTTCGTCCTTAGTAAATACTATTACTGCATTTTCATGCATTTCTGGTAAACATCAATCATATTAAGCATACATGCATTTCTTGTAAACATCAATCATATTCAAAAGTATACATACATTCAAACACAACCAATGGACGTTTCGCTTATGTAAATAGGGTAAAAGTAAATCTGGATTCAAAAGATGGAATTTATTTATATCAAAAAGTGACCCATACACGGGCAAGTTTGTACAAGGAGACATAAACCCTAGTAAGAGGATTTTGTCATAAAGTTTTTACAAAACAAAGAGTATCAGCTATGTGAGAAATAATCCTATTGAGTTTCAATTCTACTATTGCCATTATCTTCAAGTATCTCATCTTCTGCTGTTGAGACGAAAATGATTGGATTGAGCTTTATCTGTTCGAGCTTGAGTAAGTAGTACAACTGGTTGCAGTTTCATGGGTGATCCAAACGAGACATATTCATACGCTTTAATCCCTAACTTTTGCCTGGATTGCCCTTTCAGGTTTTCAATCCACCGGGATACCCTTTTTTGCCCAAGCCGCCTTTTCAGGTTTTCGACTTGCCGGGTGTACATTCTTTTTTATATATATCCCTAATTTTTGCCCAAACCCTTTTGGTTTGCCGGGATGCCCTTATTTTTGCCTAGGCTTGTCAACCTAGCGGGTCTCTTTTTATGCGTAGTATTTTTTAACTATGTCTGCGTTTACAGGTTGCGGGAAGTCTTCACCATCCATAGTAGTGGGTATCATGGCACCTCCTGAGAACACTGTCTTGACTACAAATGGTCCTTCATATGTTGGAGTCCACTTGCCCCTAGGATCACCCTGTGGTAATATGATACGCTTGATTACCAAGTCACTAGCCTGATATACCTTTGGCTTAACCTTCTTGTTAAAAGCTTTGATCATTCGTTTTTGGTACATCTGGCCATGACAAACTGCTGCTAGTCTCTTCTCATCAATCAAATTTATCTGGTCAAGTCGAGTCTGAATCCACTCATCTTCATCCAAACCTGCATCCTTCATAATTCTTAAGGAGGGAATCTGAACTTCAATGGGCAGAACTGCTTCCATACCATAGACTAAGGAGAATGGGGTTGCCCCTGTTGAAGTTCGTATTGTGGTATGATAACCATGAAGAGCAAATGGTAACATCTCATGCCAGTCTTTGTAAGTAACAGTCATCTTCTGTACACTCTTCTTAATGTTCTTATTAGCAGCTTCAACTGCCCCATTCATCTTCGGACGATACGGAGAAGAGTTGTGATGCTTAATCTTGAACTGCGTGCAGAGATCAGTAATCATAGTGTTGTTCAGATTAGAGCCATTGTCAGTGATAATCCTTTCAGGGATGCCATACCTACATATGAGATTATTCTTAATGAATCGAGCCACAACATTCTTAGTAACAGATGCAAATGAAGCTGCCTCTACCCACTTTGTGAAGTAATCAATAGCAACCAGGATGAAACAATGTCCATTAGAAGCAGTAGGCTTGATCTCCCCAATCATATCAATGCCCCACATGGAAAAGGGCCAAGGAGCAGTCAACACATTCAATGGTGATGGAGGTATATGTACTTTATCAGCATAAATTTGACATTTGTGACAAGTTCTGGAGTGTTGATAGCAATCAGCTTCCATGGTAGACCAATAGTAACCTGCTCTCAATATCTTCTTTGCCATAGTATGACCACTAGAATGAGTGCCAAAGATTCCGTCATGCATATCTTCCATAATCTCAGTTGCTTCCTTCTTGTCCACGCAACGAAGCAAAGTTGAATCATGATTGCGCTTGTACAAAATGCCATTACTCAAAAAGAACTTAGCAGAAAACCTTCTTAGAAACTTCCTATCTTTGACAGATGCCCCTTCAGGGAACTCCTGAGCTTCAAGATATCTTTTTACTTCATAGAACCAAGGTTTCTCCTCTGCCCCTTCAGTGTCAATCTCATTGCAGTATGCAGGCTTCTCAAATCTATCAATAGTAATCTTGGGAGCTTCATCATCCCAACTGATCTCAAACATGGATGCCATGGTGGCCAAAGCATCTGCCAACTGATTCTCTCTTCGTGGAATATGTCCAAAGGTAATCTCTTTAAAATGTGGGATCAAAGACAAAACATGATCTCTGTAAGGAATGAGATTATCATGTTTGGTATCCCAATCTCCTTTAATCTGACTAACTACCAGGGCTGAATCTCCATACACATCAAGGAACTGAATCTTCATATCAATAGCAGCTTTAATACCCAGGATACATGCCTCATACTCAGCCATGCTATTAGTACAATAGAAACAAAGTCTGGCAATAATCGGGGTATGACAACCTTCAGGGGAACTAATCACAACACCAACACCATTACCAAGTGCATTAGAGGCACCATCAAAAACCATAGTCCATCGGGATCCTTGTTCAGGTCCGTCATATTGTCCAGGTTCTTTGGTAATAATCATAATGTCTTCATCAGGGAACTCAAAACTCATTGACTGGTAATCATCCACTGCTTGATGAGCCAAATGATCAGCTACCACACTTCCTTTAATGGCCTTCTGAGTAGTGTACTGTATATCATATTCTGTCAATATCATTTGCCATCTTGCAATTCTTCCGGAGAGAGCAGGTTTCTCAAATATGTACTTAATTGGATCCATCTTTGAAATCAATAAGGTAGTATGGGTCAACATATACTGTCTTAGTCGGCGAGCAGCCCATGCCAAAGCGCAGCAAGTTTTCTCGAGCAGTGAGTATCTTGTTTCACAGTCGGTAAACTTTTTGCTAAGGTAGTATATTGCCTGCTCTTTTCGACCAGACTCGTCATGTTGCCCCAACACACACCCCATTGAGTTGTCTAACACTGTTAAGTACATAATCAAGGGTCTTCCATCAACTGGTGGCATCAAAATTGGTGGTTCTAGCAGATATCTCTTGATTTCATCAAAGGCAGTCTGGCATTCATCATTCCATTCCATCACCTGATCTTTCTTCAACAACTTGAATATTGGCTCACAGATGGCAGTTAATTGGGAAATAAATCTTGCAATATAGTTTAACCGTCCCAAGAAACCTCTAACCTCCTTCTCAGTACGGGGAGCTGGCATCTCTCGTATAGCTTTCACTTTTGCAGGATCCACTTCAATACCTTTTCCACTGACAATGAAACCCAGGAGCTTTCCAGACCTAACTCCAAAAGTACACTTGTTTAGATTCAATCTCAACTTGTATTTCTTCAACCTCTCAAACAACTTATGCAGATGATCAAGATGTTGTTCTTCGTTCTGAGATCTGGCTATCATATCATCCACATATACCTCTATCTCATGATGAATCATATCATGAAACAAAGCCACCATAGCACGTTGATATGTTGCCCCTGCATTCTTCAAACCAAATGGCATCACCTTATAGCAAAAGGTGCCCCACTGTGTAACAAATGTTGTCTTCTCCATATCTTCAGGAGCCATCTTGATCTGATTGTAACCAGAGAAACCATACATAAAAGAGAATACCTTATGTTGAGCAGTGTTGTCTACCAGAACATCAATATGAGGAAGTGGGAAGTCATCTTTGGGGCTAGACTTGTTCAAATACCTGTAGTCTACACACACACGTACCTTACCATCTTTCTTAGGAACTGGTACCACATTTGCAACCCACTGAGGATAAGAAGTCACAGCTAAGAACCCTGCATCAAACTGTTTCATTACCTCTGCTTTGATCTTTTCTGACATCTCAGGACGCATACGACGAACCTTCTGCTTCTTTGGACGACATGGTTCGGTTTGAACAATATGGCATGGTTTTGATGCATATGAGTGATGATTCATGATCAGGGAAGTCCAAGGAGTCTTGCTATGTTCTTATTTTACCTTCAAATGCTTTGGATATTGAAAACCGAATGTGAGTTTTGAGAGGTATTTTTTGAAATTGTGAACTTACTCTTAGGGCTGTGGAATCCGTGAATTCATGTTAGGGTTGTGTTTAGTACTTATAGGAGAGTGAATTAGGTCAATAAAATTGAATGGTTGTGTGGAGAAATTGATATGAAAAGATCCAAAATGATCATGCCTTAAAAACCAAATATTCATGTATAAACCATTGCTATTTTGGGAGGATTTTCATAATTCTTGTATCAATCAAACTTAAATGTGATTTAAGATTTTCTAGAAGCAAAATTAAAATTAATTTTCATGATTTTATATTTTATTTGAATTTAAAATGACTTTTTAATATAAAAATCATAATAAATAAAAAAATAAAAAATAAAATTATGAATAAATTAAATTAATTTCGTGCAAGATGTTATGAAGTGGATTGGGTCATTATTTGGCAAGCCCATTTGGAAAAAATTGGTTTTAGACCTCCTTTTTCTTCATGAACCAACCCAAAATTTCCCAACTTTGTAAGGGCACAAATCCCTCAATTTTAATGCTATGAAGGTGTTCTTGGACATTTTGGAAAGCTTGAAGAGTCCTCTAAACAACCCCACTGGTTTCATGTCCATATCATTTACCAATCTCAAGTTATGCCCTTTTGAAGTTGTTGACTTTTTGTTGACTTTCAAAAGGACCTATAATGTCCTAGCTCATACCTTCCAAATGAAGCATTTTTGGGCTTGGCTTGTGAGACACAAAGTTGTAGAGAATTCAATTTCCTTCAAAATGAGCTTTGAGTGGAGGCTTGGTGATGAAGTATGTGAAAGTTATGGCTGGTCAAAGTTCAGTTGACTTTTACTGAGGAAACCCTAATTTAGAAACTCCTGACTCTTGATGATCTGGAATCTCCTTGATACCCGTCCGTGTCATATCCCTAGTAGAAAGCCAAAGCGTCCCCTTTGCACTCACAGACACATATATCCATACAGATTCCCTGACACCCGTCCGTGTCACCTTCCCCAGCATAGATACCTGAACACTCTGTAAAGCATATACTTGTTTATTATATACCTTTTGACACTCGTCTGTGTCACCCCCAGCAAGTTAAACACTTGTCGGTGTATCACTCATACTTGTTGCTCCTGTTTTACTCATACAGATACTCGTCCGTATCTTGTATACACCACTTACATCCCCTCAAGATTCGACACCCGTCCGTGTTCTTTGTTAACCAGCTGATACTCGTCCGTATCATCATCTCAGAACATGCGTCAAGCGTTTGTTTCTACCTGATACTCGTCCGTATCATAGTCTTAGGGATGCTCGTCCGCATCTATAATCCATACACGTGTCAAACACTCATGTCTTCTTAAATTTAGACACTCGTCTGTGTCTACTATTCCCCAGAAGAGTCCCCTCAGATTCGACACTCGTCCGTGTTCTTTGTTAACCAGTTGGTACTCGTCTGTATCATCATCTCTGAACGTGCGTCAGCGTTTGTTTCTACTGATACTCGTCCGTATCACGGTCTTAGGGATGCTCGCCCGCATCTTTAATATATACACAACGTCAAAACACTTATACCTTTTATTTCTTGGATGTAAACACTCGTCCGTGTTTACTATTCCCCAGTAGGTCACCAGCAAGGCAAAACTTCTTTTCTATCTGATATTCGTCCTATGTCATGATACCTTTCGGCAGCCGTACCCTTCCAGGTGATCGTCCTTCACCTTTGGATGACCGTCCCTCATCCTTTCCCCAGCGGAGTCTCCATTATTGGAACCCTTTTCTATCCGACATTCGTCCTATGTCGTGATATTTAGCAGCCGTACCCTGCTAGGTGATCGTCCTTCACCTTTTGATGATCGTCCTTCATCATTTTGTCCGATGGCCGTCCCCATCATTGATCTTTGTTATCCGGCATTCGTCCTATGTCGTGATATTTAGCAGCCGTACCCTGCTAGGTGATCGTCCTTCACCTTTTGATGATCGTCCTTCATCATTTTATCCGATGGCCGTCCCCATTGTTGATCTTTGTTATCTGACATTCGTCCTATGTCATGATACCTTCAGAGCAGCCGTACCCTGCTAGGTGATCGTCCTTCACCTCTTGATGATCGTCCTTCATCATGCTTATCCGATGGCCGTCCCCATCGTCGACCTTATATCCGGCATTCATCCTATGTTGCGATATTTTTTGGCAACCGTACCTTGCCAGGTGATCGTCCTTCACCTTAGATGACCGTCCCTCATCTTATTCCCCAACAGAGCAGCCGTCCCCTTCTAGGTGATCGTCCTTCACCTTTGATGACCGTACCTCATCATTTTATTTCATCCACCTCTAATCCCCAGAGAGTCTTTTAGCTTTACCTGATGGCCGTCCCCATCATAATCTCTCATATCCCCAGCTAGTCGGCCGTCCCCGTCTTTGCTTTATTTCCCGCATCTTCCCCAGCTAGTCGGCCGTCCCCGTCTTTGCTTTATTTCCCTCATCTTCCCCAGCTAGTCGGCCGTCCCCGTCTTTGCTTTATTTCCCGCATCTTCCCCAGCTAGTCGGCCGTCCCCGTCTTTGCTTTATTTCCCGCATCTTCCCCAGCTAGTCGGCCGTCCCCGTCTTTGCTTTATTTCCCGCATCTTCCCCAGCTAGTCGGCCGTCCCCGTCTTTGCTTTATTTCCCGCATCTTCCCCAGCTAGTCGGCCGTCCCCGTCTTTGCTTTATTTCCCGCATCTATCCCCAGCATGTCGGCCGTCCCCGTCATTGCCCTTTCCCCAGCAGTCGTCCTCTGCTCGACGGTCGTCCTCCGTCGCCCGCACTTTACAATATACTTTATTTTCTTTTACAATCTATACCCCTTTTCTTCTTCATTCTGTGAGTACAAATTTTGGAATGTCTTTGGTATTCAACCACAAGTTATCTTGTTTGCCTGTTAAGTCGTTGCTTACATTCTACACAGCTAACTCATGCTTGAATAGGGGCAGCTGTAAACACCCCAAATTTTCCCTCACCCATTCACACCATGGCTTGTGATATCCTCATATACATAATCATAGCATCCCATATTGCATGTTTGCTTCACTGCATTGTTTCAAAGTCATCTGCATCTAGGGTTTGTGATCTGAGTCCTCCCTGAGCCATTTGAGCCACTACAAAGGTCATCAATCACTTCAAAGGGGTCCATGTATGTTCAAGCATCATATTATATCCCCTCAAAGTCAAGAATGTCAAAAAATCACAAGAACTGAGATTGGCATGGAAGCAGAGCCAGGTTTAATTGCACAGATGACCTAGAATTAGGGTTTTGGTTTCAAAGGCCATAACTCCAAATTTTTTGGTCATTCTTGTTTCTATTGGTCTCTATATGGTATAGGGATCATGCATATCAATTTTTATGAAGAAATTCAATGGGGAAGTCATCTGATCAAGAGTTGACTTTTTGAGCAAGTCAGTGCAAAATCAGGGCATCTGAGGCCCTCAATGACCCAACCAAAGGGTGTTCTTCATCATTTTGATTATGTATGATCTTTATTTGATCATATAAGATGTTAGAAGTTCACAAAATTGAAGAATTTCAAGCCATTTGCAAAGTTGGCTTTTTGGGAAAATGACTTGTAATGGAAACTTGCCATTTTGGGAAACTTTTTCAACCCTTGCTTTTTGATTCAAAAATGCTTCAAATGGGAAAACTTTGGTCATGAAAGTTGTAGAATGGATCATTCCCTTTTCAAAAAGTACAAGAACTTGTCCTAATTCATTTTGGATCAAAAGTTATGGTTTGTCAAAGTTGGGAAAAATCACATAATTTCAAGTTTTCTACCAAAGAGGCAAAGTTGCAAAACCACTTGCCCAAGCAAATTGTGCTATCAAATGGACTTCTAATATTCATACAAACATAAACCAATGTCTAAAAATCAGTTTAGCCCAAAGAATTTTCCATTTCTATGCCTTCATTGTCACATAACCATAAGTCATTTTTCATGAAAGTGCAAAGAGGGATTTCTTGCAAATTGATTCTCAAAGGTTTTGTTTGACCCCTAGCTGGTTTTAATACATTGTCATGACCTAATGAGGCATCCCACATCAGAAATTCAGCAAGACTTCTCACACATACATAGCCAAAAACCATGAGATTTAACAAGTTGTCAAGTTGCAAAAACCCTTCTAGCTCATGATCCAAATGCAGCAGCCTCTCATGAACCATCCAAGGGCTATCCTTGACTCAAGCTGACGCAGGACATGCCTCTAGATCATCTCTTCCACAGCCCATGCTGCAAGTACACAAAACTTGACTTTTTGGCCAATCATCCCATACCAATCCCATAGTGCACACCTGCTCTCCAGATTTGTTGGGATAGTTTATGGATCACCTAAGGATCATAAAACATAACATACACAAGCCTGAAACACACACATTGCAGCACACTCCAAAAAATGTCAAAACCTTTCCCTCTTCGAAACACACTCCACAAGCATCAAACATTCAAACAAACTTCACAAAACATATCAGAACACTCCCCTGATCATTTCCATACCCTCATTCATCCCTGAAACCTCCTCAATCAGAAACACGATCCTCACCCCTCACTGAACAGAACTTCTGCAAACTCACAAACCAACCATTATAAACTCCAACCAAGCTTCATAACTTCATCAAGAGGACCATTGGGATCATTTTGAGGCAAAGAGGCAAGCAGAAAGCTCTTGGGTTGAAAGCTTCGATTCAGGTAGCCATGGAAACTCATTTTTCCAGAACTCTTATTTCTTGTTTCTAAAATGATCTACATGCTTCCCTGAGTTCACTGAACCATTTATTTTTGAAAATGATTGAGTTTTGAGGTTGTATGCTTGTTCTGAAACTTTGCCCGTGAAATGCTTTTTGTTTTGATTCTTGAGTTTGAGTGAAAATAAATGATTTTGATTGCTGGATTCTTGTTTAGAGTGGTCTAATGATTGATTCTGGAGAGATTTGTGAAGTTTCATGGCGTATTAAGAGAGATTGAGTGAGGACCTTGCCGGAGAAGATGACCGGAACACTGTTTCGGTCATCTGAGAGTAATTAGGGTTTTGGATTAGGGCTTAATCATAATTAGGCCAGTTTGAATTCTGGCCGTCCATTCGCGCGCCAAGTCAATTCCCACCCCCCTGACTTTGAATCTGGACCTTTGGATGATTTGACTTTCCTATTTTCTCATTAAAATTCATTTTATTTTCATTTGTTTTGATTTATTTTGCACGAATTAATTAAAATAGCAAAAAATGTTTAAAAATTATGGAAATTTTTGTCAAGGTTTTCATTATTTTTCAGAACACAAAAATATTTTTATTTTTATTTTTTGCATTAAAATTTATTTTTAAATCATTTAAAAGTTTATTTTTAATTAATTAATGAAAATTAATTAATCAAAAATACTTTTAGGTATTTAAAAATCACAAAAAAAATTCATGTAGCATTTATAAACATTTAGAAACATTGTCCAACTCTCAAACCAAATTTCATTTTTGATCTTGATGCGTTTTGATAACTTTCTTTGGATTTAATTTCATTTCAAGGCATTATTTTGTTTCAAACTTCAAAAATTCACTTCTGCCTAACCATTGAGAGTTGGACAATGATTCTTTTTGCATTGCATCTTGCATAGCATGTAGTTTATAGGATAAATTTGATTAGAATTGATCTTGCATTTTCAATTTGTTTTGCATTTTTCTTGACAAGGTACCTTAAAACCCTAGCAATCTTAGAAAATTCATAACTCTCACTAGGTTAAGAGTTGGATCCCCTCCTTTGGGCAGTGAGTTTGTATAGGTCTAAGGTTCCTTTGATTGCATTTTCAAATTTTTATCATGTCATTTGCTTCTGGTTTTGGATTTTTGCTTTGTATGTTGCATATAACCCTAATTCATGCCTTCCTTTGTATCCATCTTCCATTTGCCTGCATACCATGACTTGCCATGACATTTTGTGCATCCATTTGATTCATAATACATCTTAAGACATATTAGAATCATGTTTGATCATTTCATCTTTCATTTTCCATGTTATATGTCTTTTGCATTTCATAACTTTTCATGAACATCCATGGTTCAAAACATGCTTCTCTTGCATCCATATGTTTGTATGATCATTCTAATGCCTTGCCTCATGTGTGCATCATCTCTTAGCATCATTAATATCATACTCATGCTTCTGGTTTTGGTTTGCATCATGGCATTGCATCTCATTTTGCATTGCATTTCATTTCTTTACTAACTTTTCAGGTGGTAAGTTGTTTTGAGAAGTGAATTTGCCTTCACTTCTCACAATCTCTTTTCATTTTTCTTATGCATCATTGCTGCATTTTATCTTGTGCTTTGGATTGAGCTTGCTCACTGTAACACGGTGGGAGAACTGACTTTAGTTATGTTGCGGATAGCAAGAGTCGCCACCGACTTTTATTTTATCCAAAGGAAAGGCATAAAAGAACAGGAAAGACCTTTAAAAGATTTTTGGGTCCGGGGGGTAGGTTATGTAAAGGGAAGGTGTTAGCACCCTTTACATCCATGGTTATCCATGGGCTCTTAGTTACTTAGCTCACTTTGAATTGTTTTTGAAAAGGTGAAGTGTGTGAATAGAAATTTTCATAAAAGTTAATAATGATCCATGTACGGATGCGTAAAAACTTGTGTTTGAAAATTTGTTTGAAATTTGTAAAGTGTTTGAAGAGTTTTGAATGAAGTGAGCAAGCAACTATGAGATACCTACCCTAAAGTTTTAAGTCTTTTCTGTTCTTTATCCTTTAAATGGTAAGACTATCCCTATTATTAGGGAATAGGTAGTCATTACCTTGGATGTAAGGGACATGTGAAAGGGACATCTGTTAGTGTAGGCAACTGTAGGGTGTATTAAGCAATTAGGAGGGACTGTCATCATTATTCGAAAGAGACAAGATCTTTTATGAAGGCAACCATTAAGGGACTTGATGACTTTTCTTTTTTAAGGGACTTGCTTTATACACCCCACTTGACCTTATGATTTAGGCAACATTGAGGGATAGCCCTAGAAAGTGAGATGGCGATTAAAAATCGACTTACGTGTGTGAGTGTTTAATTTTTATTTATCTTTAATTAAAATGATCTAAATTTGATTTTTAATATAAATACATGTTTACACTCCCTAAATTACTAACCATAGCATAAAAATTAAATAAATTAAATATTTACAAAAATTTACACCAAGGAGCAATTACATAATAATTATAATAAACAATTAAAATAAATAGCAAATAAATAAATATAAATAATAAGCAAAAATAAATAAATAGG
This sequence comes from Lathyrus aphaca, assembly GCA_963966055.1. Classification (NCBI taxonomy): domain Eukaryota; kingdom Viridiplantae; phylum Streptophyta; class Magnoliopsida; order Fabales; family Fabaceae; genus Lathyrus; species Lathyrus aphaca. The sequence goes on along the minus strand of OZ014519.1, from coordinate 55,416,913 downwards.
CAATAATAAATATAATAGAGGTTAGTAATAATAATAATAAAAATAATTAAATAAGGTTAGTGAAATAATAAATATAATACTAAAATAAAGGGATTAGTAATAATATGGTTAGTAATAATAACAATAATTAAAATAAATAGAATTAGCAAAAATATTATAAGAACATGATGAAAATAATAAACACAAAATTAGATTTTTAATATAGACATTTATTTAAAAATATGAACAATTAAATAATTATTATAACATTTTAATTTAGGTACAAATTATTAAATTATTTTTAAGCATATTGTAATTACAAAATTTAATTATTATAGGTTCAATTGTTTCTAAACACATATTAAAAATTATTTATATATAATTTAGATTACAAACAAATTTTAGAAATATTTACATAAGTTATAAATAAATTTACAAAACTTAATTATATTAAATAAATATGTACATAATAATTATATTTATAAAATTTGATTATACTAAATATTATATTTAAAAAAATAATTAGAACATAAAATTAAGTTAATTGTTTAGAAAAAGAATAAACTAGGGTTTCTAAAATTAGAGTTTTATTTAGAAAATATTTTTAGAGTTTATAATTTAATATACAAAAATTAATATACATATATTATAATTACATAATAAAAGAAATAATTTTTGAATTAAGAAAATAAGATTTTAGAATATTAGAAACTATTAAACATGTATTTAATTATTTAATTACATATATGTTTATTAATAAAATCTAAATCAATTAAACAAATTAAAAATAAAAATACAACAAAACATACCTGGCTGGGTTTTGAACCCAGGTCACCAGGTTTACCAGCAACAAGCCACACCACTAGGCCAGGGTACGCGCAGGCAGCAAGGAAGTGAGTTCCATTAGTTTTGTTCTTTGTCACAAAAAATCCAGGAAAATAAAAAGAAACAAAAGGCCTGGGGGAGGATTGAACCCAGGACCTCTCAGCCAAACGCATGTGCACATTACCAACCAAGCTAGATGAGCGAACCTGTTAGTTATCCCACAACAATTCATAATATATAATACTCAATGCATAAATGAGAAAAAACCAAAATTATTTGCCACGGCCAGGATTCGATCCCCTGCCCTTTGCTTCAAATGCCCAAGACCAAGCAGCCAACCACTGGGACAAGCACGCGCTTGTGATAACAAACCAATAATAAAACAAAAAATATTTTAAACAATATTTGAATTTCCCAGGACGCGCGAAAACTTCATCTTCAACCTCTGATGCTGCGAATTTACCTGCGAAAACTACTGGGATTTTTCCTGCGAATTTTTCTACGTTTGAAACCTGCAAATCTTAAATCATCATGAATATGCAATTATTTGTTAAATTAAGCACAGGGTTATGATCACCACATCTCACACAATCAATCTATGGTCTTAAAATCAATTTATTCTTCCTAAATCGAAGAACCCTAAATGTCATTCAAGAACCCTAATCATGGCCGTTTGCGGTTTATACACTCATTCTTCAATCTCTTTGTCCAGAAAGCATCTATGCACCATCACTAACACAAATATACAATTAGATTTCATTGTTATTGCATAATTAGTTCAAATCGAAAAAATTAAAAGAAGAATAAAATGCGTTCGGGTTGTTCATATGTGCATGGTATTGATGCATATGAGTGATGATAATGCTTCAGTGAGGTCCAAGGAACATTGCTATGTTCTTATTTTACCTTCAAAGGTCTTGCAAATTGAAAACCGAATATGAGTTTTGGAAGGGATTTTTGATTTTGTGAACTTACTCTTAGGGCAGAAAAATTCGTGTCTTTGTGATTGCAATGAGTTGTGTACTTATAGGTGATTGAATTTAGGTCATAAAATTGAATGGTTGTGTGGAAGAATTGATATGAAAAGATCCAAGTTGATCATGCCTTGAAAAATCAAATATTCTTGTATGATGGCTTACTATTTTTGGACAAATCTTATGATTTCATTCCTCTTCAATTCCAATCAACATTTAAGACATTCTAGAAACTCAATCTCCATCAAATATTACATTTTCATATTTTATTTTTATTTAAAATGATTTTTAATGAATTAAATCAAAATAAATAAAAATAAAATAATAAAAATTCTGATTTTTAATGGTTTGGGTCGTGCATGAAGTCAATGTATGGATTGGGTCATCATTTGGCAAGCCCATTTGGAAGAAATTGGTTTTAGACCTCCTTTTTCATCATGAACCAACTCAAAATTTCCCAACTTTGCAAGGGCACATATCCTTCAATTTTAATGCTATGAGGGTGTTCTTGGACATTTTGGAAAGATTGAAGAGTCCTCTAACCAACCCCACTGGTTTCATGTCCATATCATTTACCAATCTCAAGTTATGCCCTTTTGAAGTAGTTGACTTTTTGTTGACTTTCAAAAGGACCTATAATGTCTTAGCTCATACCTTCCAAATGAAGCATTTTTGGGCTTGGCTTGTGAGACACAAAGTTGTAGAGAATTCAATTTCCTTAAAAATGAGCTTTGAGTGGAGACTTGGTGATGAAGTATGTGAAAGTTATGGCTGGTCAAAGTTTAGTTGACTTTTACTGAGGAAACCCTAATTTAGAAACTCCTGATTCTTGATGATCTGGAATCTCCTTGATGCATCATGATCAACCCTTGATAAAATGATGAATTTTACTTCATATACTTGATGTTGGCAAAAAATCATGAAGTTTGACTTTGGTTTGACCACAGTTGACCTCAGTTTGACTTTTTAACTGTTTTGACTAATTTTGACTTATCTGATCATCTGACTGAACAAACTTCTGAGAAAAGTCTTGAAACTTGACATGGGGGTTCTTACACACATATAAGATGTCATGAAGCTCACTTGAAGTCTTGGAAATCCATTTAGGCTGATTAAAGTCAAAACCCTAATTTTGAATGCACTGCTTAGGAGGTGCACTGTCTGAGGGAATTGTCAACTCTTTTGACCAATTGTGAACTTTGTGAACCTTGTGAACCATCATAACATGTCTTGTGATACTCATGGGAGGTATTATGAAGCTTGTGAACCTCATAAAGTGACTTTGTAGACCTCATGAACCTCAGGAAAGCTTTGTAATCATTGTGAATCTTGTGAACCTTCATGAAGTGACTTGTAGACTTCATGGGCCTCATGGAAGGTCTTGAAAGCCTTGAGAAACTTGTGAACCTTGTGAACCTTCATGAAGTGACTTGTAGACTTCATGAGCCTCATGAAAGGTATTGAAAGCATTGGGAAGCTTGTGAACCTTGTGAACCTTCATAAAGTAACTTGTAGACTTCATGAACCTCATGAAAGGTCTTGAAAGCATTGGGAAGCTTGTGAACCTTGTGAACCTTCATGAAGTGACTTGTAGACTTCATGGGCCTCATGGAAGGTCTTGAAAGCCTTTAGAAGCTTGTGAACCTTGTGAACCTTCTTAGCACACAAAGTCTTGTATTGTGAGGGCAAATTTTGGGGTGCAACAGCTGCCCCTGTTCAATTTTCTGAAACCTGAGGGGTTAGATTGGTATATTTGCCAGTCGTGACCTGGAAGGTTGAAGGGGATTGAACACAAAAGCCCAAAAATTTGCACTCACCAGTGCATAAAATGATACAGATGGCTAATTGAATATGACTGAGTGGGCTTAAAAATGCCACTTGGAGAAACTGGAGATGGGCTTAGAGATGCCATCTAAAGAACTGGATGTGATGATAGCTTTGTGTTGATACTAGATTTCAGTACTAGGTCTTCGTATAGGCCATCTCTGAATCGTTTATCCTTTGAATTTGTTGAATAGACCAGTAGAAATAAATCTTCGTGACGATTATCTCTTTTGGAAATATATTGGATTAGGGAATAGATCTTTCTTACAGACCGTTTGCCTACTCTCCAAGGTCAAAAGAACGTCAGGATTGGTTCTTCTGAAAAATATCTTGAACCAGGGAATGGATCTTTGTACAGACCGTTTGCCTGCTATTCAAGGGCCACTAGATTAGATCTTCTGAAAGTATCTTGAACCAGGGAATGGATCTTTGTACAGACCGTTTGCCTGCTATTCAAGATCAGATAGATGAAATCTTCTGGAAATATCCTGGATTAGGGAATGGATCTTCTTACAGACCGTTGTAATACCTCAAAATTTGCCCTCTCATTTCCTCAACATTTTGCATAGCATTTTGCATATATGGATTCATAAAATAACCAAAAACATTGCATCATATATAGCATAGCCGAGGCGTGGGTATGTGATCAATGATCGGAGCAACCGAAAGTTATGAAGAGGCTACCGAAGGGCCACAAAGCTTCTCAACCTTGTGCAAAGGGTTCACAATATCCCACAAGTCTTCACTTGAAGCCACAAGTCATGGAAAGTTTTGGTTTGATTGAAAGAGGCAAGCAGTGCAATACTTCTTGAGGGAAAAGAGCCGAATTAGGGTTTCATTTCTACAGGGCTTCTACATAAATTTTTGAGTCGAAGTGGATTTCTTTGACTTATATATGATGTCAAGTGCCTAGGGTTCAAATCTCGTCCACAAATTCATTTTGGAAGGGGTTCGACTGGCCGGACGACGGAAAATCGAGGAATTGGAGAAAAGGCAATCGGGCTAGGTAAAAAGGGTCGACTCCGGACTTTTAAGATCGAGATCGTGAAATTAGGGTTACAATGATCCTATGGTTCAAGCTTGGTCAAGAAATGATGGAGGAATCATAAAAAAACCAAAGAAAAATCATTTGAAAAGTAGTTGGTTTTGCATTTCCCTCCACCTTTCCTTCCACTTTCTTTCCACACTTCCTTTCATTCTTTCCGCCTCATTTTTCCACTTCAATTCCACTCCATTTCCCTTGGAAACTTCCACCACCTTCCACCATCTTCTAGAGTGTTCCAAGGAATATTCCAAGGAATATTCCCTTTTCCAACCCTAACCCTAACTAACTTCCAAACCTAATTTTGGATCCCAAACCTAATTTTTGGGCCCCAAACCCAAACCTAGCTCCTAGCCTAATCTCTATATAACCATTAATCACTTCCTTGAGAGGGGTTCCCACAATTCCAAAATTTTCACTTTTCTTCCATAATCACTTTTTCTCTCTCACTTTTCCTCCATTTTCCCTCCTTTCACCAAAGCTTCTTTGAATAAGCTCTTCAAGTTTCACATTGAAACTTGAAGATCTTGAAGCTTAAGCCTCCAACCTCCATTAATTGTGGATCGTAGAAGAAGAAGCTAGTGATTTTGTTGAAGATTTCGGCTTATCGGAAGTGTGTAAAGATTCAAGCTCAAGAACGCATTTATTTTGCGATTTCTTGGTTTTCGGTTTTCTCTTCGATTCAAGCTCCGATTATTGCAACAATTACCGAAGCACTCCTCCGCTTCGTAGGTTGGTGATCTTAATCACTTCTTCTTTAAGTTATTCTCTTCATCTCGCCACTTTTGGCATTCTTTAATTGCTTTTTTCGCTTTGCTTGAAATCGTTCCGTTTCAATTATGTTTACTTGTGATTTGTGATTTTTGTTGATTTAGAAGCTAAGGTGTTAATAGATATAGGTGCTAGCATGTGTAAATAAGCTCCAATTGAGTAGAAATTAGTGTTAGCATGTTCCTAGGTATGTTAGGGATCATTAGAAGCAAGATTGTGGCCAAAAGCACTTATTTCAAAAGCATTTTTCACTTTTTGTTCAGTGTTAACCGGTTAACGCATTTGGTTAACCGGTTAACGCATGCGTTTTTTGGCCAAAATGCTGTATTTTTTGCCCGTTAACGGGTTAACCTATATGGTTAATCGATTAACGCTGATCATTTTTGGATTTTTAGCCTATTTTCTTGCTCAATCTTGCTTCCTAGTGCCTCTAATGTTCATACATGTTTAGGTAGTGATTTTAGGGAATTTTTGAGTCCATTTCCAGTAGCTAGTTTCCCCATTTCGAGTCGTTTCGACACGATTCCGTTCATGTTGCGTTTTATGCATTTTTGTGTTCTTTGTGCATGCCTTGAGTTCTTGCATTGTGTTGCCATGTTTATACATCATTTGGTATGTAATAATCATGTTGCATTCTGTTTTTACATGTTTGCATTGCATTAAATCATTTTTTTTCATTCCCATTATATCAAGGTATGTTGCATTTTGCATAATCATATGTATGTGCATTTGGTTGCATACTTTATCATGTCATATGCATCAATTAAATTCTGAATTTTGCATTGAGTTTAGTATGTTTGTTGAGCAATCATGTTGCATGTTCATAATCAAAGATCCTCATGTTCATATGCATGTTTAGGTGTTACTTTGTGCATTTACCTGTTGCATAATTCATGAGATGCATGCTTGCATAATCATTCAATGATGTGCATGTTCTTGCCTTGGTATATGTTGACTTAAGTTCAAATACATGTTCATGATGAGATTAGTGATTTTTGCATTGAGTGTGTGCATTAAAGAATGAAAATAAGCAATTTTAGATTTTGCATTTCATAGCTGTTTTTTGCATGAGTGCTGTAAAATGTATGATGTTTGCTATGTGTACATGCTGTTTGTAACCTTTCTGCACCTACTTTTCCATGTTGCATGCTGGCTGTAAAAAGCTGGTGGGTGTTAGGCTTAGTTTCATGGCTGTTTGTGTATTAGGGGCTGTAATAGGTGCTGTATTTTTGTCCTAGCTTTTTTTAGTTCCTTTAGGATTAAAATAGAGTCTAGTTTAGGTCTAAGGTGCCTTAGGATTTAATTAGGATTTAATTAATGTGTGTTTGCCTTATTCTTTTTAATAAAAATGTGCATTAACACTTGTTTTGTAGTGGGGAAGATTGAGGTAAGTTTACTCCACTTTATCCTTTATTTTTTATGCATTTCTTTTAGGCTTTTTAATTCATTTTTCCTTCCATATTTGTGATTGGTAGGATTCCCCATTGTTAGGACCAACTTATCTTCCTTAGGAAGTAAGTTGCATCCTTTTTCCTTTTTTTTCTTTTCCTTTTTTCCATTAGGAATAGAAAACCTCACTAACCACTAGGATCACTTTGTAAATACATAATACATTAGGATTGAGTCTTAGTCCCTTAGATTTTTCCTTTTATCAACTTGAGTCATTCTCTTTCTCATCTCAAAAGAAAAGCAATAAAACACTTAATAAAAACCGAACAATCTTGTACGACACGAGACTTTGTTGCGGAGTGTTTATACGCGTCCTGTTTCGGGGCGAGGTGTAAATACTTCCCGCGATGGATAGGTCTTAGTACAAGACAGTTCACAAACAAATTCAAAACATTTCTCATAAAAGCCAAAAACAAATAACAAGCGACTATCCTGCGGGAACTTCTCTTCTCATCTCATTCACTCACATCGCGAACTCGCGACGACTTGTCACACATGCAAGACGGTAAACGCACTCGTACCAGACGAGCCTGCAACACCTGAGCATAGACATACGCAGTCCCAGCTGTAAAAAATACAAACAAATAGTTCCCGCCTAGGTTAGGCGAACTACGTCGACTCTGATCCTCATTATCCCAATGAGGTACGTAGGCAGCGGGGTAGGGCCCGTTCGAGCACACTCTTTATTTTCCCTACATTTTCCCCATTCTTTCTTTTTGTTCTCTTTCAGTTCCTTTTTCATTCCTCACTTCAATTCCAGTTATCGGTTTTATTCAGCAGCAACTTTATTTCTCACCCTTTGAACAAAGCAAGCAAGCGTGGATCCCGTCGGGTACGACGGACGGTCTGGGGTGCTAATACATTCCCAGGTCGTAACCGACTCCCGAACTCAGATCTTTGGTTCGCAGGACCTTGTCCTTTCCTTCTTCCTCAGGTTCGTGCAACATTACCTTTCCCATCCTTTCGGGATAAAAATGTCTGGCTGGCGACTCTACCTTTTCCGCGCCACTTTCGCGTTTGTACTAGGATGAAAATCCCGGGAGCGACAGCTGGCGACTCTGCTGGGGACTAACCTGATTCTTCCGGTTTCCCTTGTAGAGTCAATCCTAGCGCCTGTTTGGTTTTGCTTCTTTGGGTGTTTGTTTGCTGTTGTTGCATGCTTTAGTTTAGCTTTATCTGTTTTTATTTACAGTTTTATTTACAGCTTTACTTTATCGCATTTATTTACCGCTTTCAGTATTTTATTTTCCATGCATCATATTATACTGGACTGTCTGGCTGTGCTGGTTTTCATTTTTTCTGTGGGTTGGGAGTTACTGTGAGATAAGCCAAATACCCGGCTTGAGTGCACTATAGGATTAGCGTGGACAGACATTGTACTCTTATGGTATCTCACCATGATGGGTGGCGATGTGTTCCACACCCAGATTGCGACCGTCTTGGAACTACTCTGTGTGGGGATTACCTCACTTCAGGGTACGACCTTGATAGTTATGTGCATCTGGTGACCGATCTTCGAGAACCTTAATGGAAACACCCCTCTCCAGTGATGACAGTGGCAGACCACATTTGTTGGCAAACCCACTCGCATCCGAGGGTCCATTGGGAACTCGCATAGGATGGCCTGGTTCTCTCATAGGAATTCAGTTAAAGCAAACTGTTCGTATGACGATAGTATTGTACCCTTCGGGATGAATGTACTATTGTTTCTCGATTCAGTGCTTGAAGCTGGAGACTTGTGAGGGATGCTTGTTTTTTCCGGACTCAACTGAGACCTCCCTGCGTAGTATATAATACCAAACCGATTCCCTGATTTGGTCATGAGCCATTTCTCGGAGATGGTGAACGTATTATTGCTACTCGGCTTTGAGAGTCCGTGATGTTGACCCGAGTAGCACACCCGTGAGATTGGGAGGGGTTTACAGGTTTGCAGGAACCCTGGTACCTTCAGCATACCCACTTTGCCTTTGGTTCAGTTTTTGTGATCTGGATCTCTGTTCTTAAGTTATGGACCCCGGATCAGAGGGATGATTATTGTGATATCTGGATTTTGAGACTGTGCACCGACACCTGATTATATGATTGGCACATCACAGACACTTCACTGATCACATGCCTTGCCTTGCATAAACATCATATCATCATTAATCATTTGTGTTTCTTTTATTCTCAGGGTTTGCATTATTCCCGGTTCCTGGTCATATCTTTGCTTCAGAATGGAAGACGTCAGAAAGAAGAATATTTTCTACAAGTTTTTTGATACCAAAGTGGACTTGCTCAAGCAGATGGTGTCTCTCATTACCCCGGGTCATTTGGATTTCTTCAAACAGCAGTATGGTGATATTTTGGATATGGTTTTCAGCTTGGATAGTTCACAGAAGAGTGCCATTCATACTTTGCTACAGTACTATGATCCTAGACTCCGATGTTTCACATTTCCGGATTTCCAGCTAGGTCCGTTGCTAGAAGAGTATGTTGAGATTCTAAGACTACCGATTCAGGATCAGATTCCGTTCAATTCAGAGATGACAAGACCAACTCACACCGACATTGCTAAGGCTCTTTATTTGAGCCCATCAGAAGTATCTGCTAATCTGGTTTCCACCAAGGCCGGGGTGCTTGGTTTTCCCTTAGAGTTTCTGGTCGGAAAAGCTGAAGAGTGTGCCGTGGAAAAGCAGTGGGATTCAGTTTGCGCTATCTTGGCATTATCTGTGTACGGGATGGTTTTGTTTGCTGATATGGACAAGTTTGTGGACATAAATGCAATTCATTTGTTTGTGTTGAAGAATCCGATACCTACTCTCCTGGGTGACTTGTATTATTCGGTGCACTATAGGAATGAGAAGAGACGAGGTGGCTTGGTTAGATGTTGTGCTCAGTTGTTCTACACTTGGTTTATGAGGCACATCCCTATTGTTGGAGTGTTTAGGGATCCCAATGTAATATGGTCGCAGAAGCTCAACACGTTGACTGCCAAAGACATCAGATGGTTCACTTTGAGGTTAAAAGGGAAAGAGCTCATCTCCAGTTGTGGAAAGTATCCTAATGTTCCCCTCTTAGGAGTAGCAGGTTGCATTAACTACAACCCCATACTCTTGAGAAGACAATTAGGGTACGCTTTGAAGAATGTTCCCAAGGATTCAGAGTTGGATCAGACTTTCTATTTCCCTATGAAGGATAATCTCTCATTGGTGCGGGAGGCTGCAGGTGCTTGGAAAACGGTTATTAAGAAGGGTATAGATCGTTTGGGCAGGAGCAACAATCAAATGTTTCCCGAGTTTGAAGCGTGGGTAAGAGAAAAAGCTCAAGTGACTCTAATCCCTTTCTCTGCACCGTTACCACCACCTACTACGGTGCCTTTGGAAGAATATCAGAAGTTAGAAGCTTTGGTTAAGCAACTGAGGGTTGAAAATCAAGAGGCTCTTAATTCTTGTCAAGCGCTGATGATCCAAAACCGTCAATTGAAAGATAGAGCTGAGCAAGCCGAGGAGATAGTCCGTCTTAAGCAGAAGGATTTTGAAGATAGAGAGCTCTACTTCCGAAAGAAAGGTTTAGCTGAGACTCATAAGACGGCCCAGCGCCGAAGAGAGAAGAAAGATCTTAGTGAAGCCAATGAAGCTGTTACTTTATGGCAGGAGAAATGGGACGAAAATCTGAAGAAACAAAAGGAGTTAGACGCCAAGCACAAACAGGAAGTCAAAAGCCTTCAGGATTCTTTAGATGGGCAGAAAGAACTTCTCAGGAAAGCTTATTATCAAGAGGAAGATCGTATCCGGCGCGTAACAGAAAGTCAGCAGGCACTGAGGGAAGCTCAAAAGGAGATTGAAGACTTGAAGTTGAAAGCTGAAGTGAAAAGGTCGAAGGCCGAGTCTAGTCAAAGCAAGGGGAATGAAGCAGCATTTCTGCAGCAGATCGAGGAGTTACACGCTTCTTCTGATACGAGGGACCTCCTCATTCAGAAGCTCATCCAGGAGCCCGGTCATCCAGATGTGGTTCAGCTGTTCCAGAGCGTCAAATGCCTTAGCTGGAGATTGAAAGATATAGAGTTCCCTAGTGTGTAATTTCGTATTGTTGTACTTGGATTACCCACAGGCTTGTTGTGGGATTCCTTATATGTGATGTACTTTTGTTATCGTGATTGGCACCCTTCAGGGACTTTGTATTTTCAAACTCCAGTTTATACGATTGGTTTTGTTCCGGATTTCTTGTTCGTTATTTGCACCGACACGGGGTAATGAGCACCAATTCTTCACAGCCGTCATTATGTCTGAATATCATTTGGGTCTTCTTCCCAATTCTTATCTTCTTAATGCCAGGACCGGACACAGTAAAGTACTCGGGAATAAAAGGAACACATTGCATTGCATACGCATCATTTGCATTTTGTCTTTGTCTTTGCAGGTTTTTCTTCGAGATGTCTAATTTATCTGTGTTCATCAGGCAAAGATTGCGAGGGCCGCCAAGACCCGATACCTTCGACAAAATATCCCTCATCGGTACGCGACCCGCAGTAATCAAAGAACAGCGATGGACGTCGTGCAGACAGAACTCAACGATGTCCGGACCAAGATGGCAGAATTTATGACTCTGATGCAGGGGATGGCCCAGGGGCAGCAGGAGCTGAGAAATGCAATTCAAGGGTTAACTCCTCCTAACACTAATGCTCAGGAAACTACTTCCGGTGGACTAGGGGCTCCTCCCAACACTAACAACGGTACAGGTGGACCTCATGTTCCAGATCCAGCTATGGCTACGTATGTTCCTGTGCAGGACAGGCAGGAAGACCAATTCCAGTACTTCAACAATGATATGGGTTTCGGCGGTGACGGAAATCTCAACGACTTCTTGGTGCTTGCAGAGAAGGTCAAGGCCTTAGAGTGCAAGGATACTTTGGGAATTGACGTGTCAGATATGGGTTTAGTACCTGGGGTGGTCATTCCACACAAGTTCAGGCCACCAGCCTTTGATAAATACAACGGCAACTCTTGCCCGAAAACTCACCTACAGGCTTTCTACAGGAAGATTGCGGCTCACACGCGAGATGAGAAGCTATGGATGTACTATTTCCAGGATAGCCTTTCTGGAGGATCCTTGGAGTGGTACATGAAGTTGGAAAGAAGTTCTATCAGAAGCTGGAAGGATTTGGGAGAGGCCTTCCTCAGACAATATCAATACAACATTGACATGGCACCCAGCCGTACTCAGCTTCAAAGCTTGACACAGAGGAGCTCGGAGAGCTTCAAAGATTATGCACAGAGGTGGCGTGAGGTGGCCGCCCGAGTGCAACCACCTTTATTGGAAAGAGAGATGGTTGATCTTTTCCTGAATACCCTCCCAGGGCATTTCATGGAAAGGTTGGCCGGTTGTTCCTCAAGTGGTTTTTCGGACATTATTCTGACTGGAGAAAGAATTGAAAGCTGGCTCAAGCAGGGGAAAATTCAAAATGGAAGCGCTTCAGCGTCTGGTATCAAGAAACCCTTTGTGAAAAGGAGGGAAGGAGAAACAGGAGCAGTATACGCGCAGAGGGGAATGATGCACCAAGGATATTATCAGCAAGTGGCCCCCGTCACTATTTCAACTCCTTCAGTTCAACAGCGGGTCCAACCTCCGCAGCCGCAACGCTCGCAGGGGTATCAGCCAAGACCCCCTCGTCCGTACTACCCTCAGAAGCCGAGAGATAGACATTTTGAAGCTCCACCAATGTCTTACTCCCAACTGTTGAAGAATCTCCTGCAGCTTCAAATGATTCAGCTCCGTACCTTGCAACCTCCGAGGCCAGGCCAAATTCCTGAAGGTTATGATTCGAATGCTAGATGCGAGTTTCATTCTGGAGCTCCCGGCCATAGTACTGAAAATTGTAAAGCGTTGAAACATGTCGTTCAGGATTTGTTGGATTCTAAAGCGATCAATTTCGCTCCCTCTCCTAATGTGCTGGAAAATCCCATGCCTCCTCACAGGGGCACGGTTGGTGCAATTGGTGAAGGGGAGAAATTGAATCTGGTGGATGATGTAGATGACTTGAAGACTTCATTGGTTGCTATCAAGGCTTGTTTGTTGAAGAAAGGCATTTTCCCCGGATGCGAGGATGATTGTTCAGAATGTACAGAAGCTACCAACGGTTGTAAACGATTGAAGGTCGGAATTCAAGGTATGATTGATGAAGGAGTGCTGCAATTTGACAAGATTGTGAAAGAAAGTGAAGTATCTACAGTGACTATCTTTTATGATCCATCCCAAGCTCCTTCGCGTGCCAGAGTGGCGCCAATAACTATTACCACTGCTGGACCCATAATGTACCAAAGTGACAGAGCAGTTCCCTGGAACTATGGTGGCGAAGTGTATTGCAACGGCCAAAGACAAGAGTTGGCCACGACTAGTATAATCCCAGCTCAGGTAGAGAATGTGGGAGTAGGGGGTTTTACTCGGAGTGGAAGATTGTTTGCGCCGGAAGCACTGAGAAGCAACGTGATACCACCCAGGGATACTGCCGAAGCCCAAGCTAGAGCCAGGGGGAAGCAACCTGTAGTTGTCAATGATCCAACTCTATCAACTGACCCAGATCTCACCTTTGATAAAGAAGCCGAAGAATTCCTGAGGATCATCAAGAAGAGTGACTATAAGATTGTAGATCACTTGCAGCAGACGCCGTCAAAGATCTCCATCTTATCATTACTCATGTGTTCGGACTCTCACAGGAAAGCTCTCCTAAATATTCTGAACAAGGCATACGTGCCTCAGGATATTTCTGTAAACCAGTTAGAAACGGTGGTGTCCAGCGTTAACGCCAGTCATGGATTGGGTTTCACAGACTTGGACTTAACTTCTGATGGGCGTGCTCACAATCGGGCATTGCATATTTCTCTGGAATGCAAGGGTGCCGTGCTCTCCCATGTGCTGGTGGATACTGGTTCATCTCTGAATGTCTTGCCTAAGAAGGCATTGATGAAGCTAGACTATGATGGAGTGGTGCTAAGGCCCAGTGATTTAGTAGTCCGAGCATTTGATGGATCAAGAAGATCGGTATTTGGAGAGGTGGAATTACCCATCAAGGTGGGTCCACAAGTCTTCAATACCACGTTTTACGTGATGGATATCCAGCCGGCATATAGTTGTTTACTTGGAAGGCCCTGGATACACTCGGCAGGAGCGGTTTCTTCTACACTTCATCAGAAATTAAAGTTTGTCTGGGAAGGTCAAGTTGTGACAGTCAGCGGGGAAGAGGATATCTTCGTCAGTCATCTCGCCTCATTCAAATATGTGGAGATGGATGGCGAAATAGTCGAGACCCCTTGTCAAGCTTTTGAGCCCTTGTCTGAGCAAGCATCTGCAGTAGCAACTTCTCCTGAAGAACCGAAGAAGGTAGTTTCCATAGCTTCCTATAAACAAGCGCGTGAATTGGTAGAATCCGGGATCCGGGAAGGCTGGGGCAGCCCGGTAGAAGTGTCGGAGAAGAAAGACATGTTCGGGATTGGCTATCACCCTGGAAGATCTCCGTCTGAATCAAGTACAGAAGGTTGTCAGAGCCCAGTTACTTTCACAAGTGCGGGAATGGTAAACTACGAGAACATCAGTGCTGTGCAGGATGAAGCTGTTGATAGTGACTGTGACTTGGATGAATGGATTAGGCCTGCCGTCCCAGGAGCTCAACTTAACAACTGGACGTCGGAAAGGCTCATTTCAGTAACATCTTTTGAAGAGTAATGATTTTTTTGTTTCTGTTTTCCTGTATTAAAGCACTATGTCCTGCCCGGGGCATAGTGGCTCTTTGTAAGGGTTCATTTGTTCATTAACATTGACGTTTCACATTCATTCATGTTGTTCTCTGTCTTTCGTTTTTACTTTTGTTTTCAAAAAGAAAGAAAAGTTTTTAAAATGGCAATGTTTCTCAGTTTCTCAAGTTGTTGCTAAAGCCTTGCATGAATCATCATTCATGCAGGTGCTCGTCACCGGATCTTATCAATGACGACCCTGTTATGGCTAAGTATGACTTCGACAATCCAATTTATCAAGCCGGTGAGGAAGGTGAAGAGGATTGTGATTTACCCGAAGAATTGGCCAGACTGCTCAAACAGGAAGAGAAGATGATTCAGCCGCATGAGGAAGATGTTGAGGTGATAAACTTGGGTACTGAAGAGGACAAGAAAGAAGTCAAGATCGGAGCTGCATTAGAAGAATCTGTCAAGACTCGTTTGATGGCTATGCTTCGAGAGTACGTTGACGTCTTCGCATGGTCCTACCAAGATATGCCTGGTTTAGACACTGACATTGTGGTACACAAGCTACCTCTCAGAGAAGGTTGTCCTCCGGTGAAGCAGAAGTTGAGGCGCACACGTCCAGACATGGCAATCAAAATAAAAGAAGAAGTGCAAAAACAGTTTGATGCTGGCTTCTTGGCCGTGACTAGTTATCCTCCATGGGTTGCTAATATTGTGCCGGTTCCTAAAAAAGATGGCAAAGTCAGAATGTGTGTGGATTACAGGGATTTGAATAGGGCCAGCCCCAAAGATGATTTCCCTCTACCTCACATAGATGTACTTGTCGATAATACTGCTCAGTTTTCCGTGTTCTCTTTCATGGACGGATTCTCAGGCTATAATCAAATCAAGATGGCTCCCGAGGATATGGAAAAGACAACTTTCATTACTCCTTGGGGCACCTTTTGTTACAAGGTCATGCCGTTTGGTTTAAAGAATGCAGGAGCTACCTACCAACGGGCAATGGTGACGTTGTTTCACGACATGATCCATCATGAAATTGAGGTTTATGTTGATGACATGATAGCAAAGTCCCAGACGGAAGAAGAACACTTAGTCAACCTAGCAAAAATATTTGACAGGCTTCGAAAGTTCAGACTGAGGTTAAATCCGAATAAATGCACCTTCGGGGTTCGTTCTGGCAAGTTGCTCGGCTTCATTGTTAGTGAACGAGGAATTGAGGTCGATCCGGCCAAAGTGAAAGCAATCCAGGAAATGCCTGAGCCAAAGACTGAAAAGCAAGTGCGTGGTTTCTTGGGGAGATTAAACTACATTGCACGGTTTATTTCTCACCTGACGGCCACGTGCGAGCCCATCTTCAAGCTTCTGAGGAAGAATCAGGCCATTGAATGGAATGAAGACTGTCAGCGAGCCTTTGATCGAATCAAAGAATACTTGTTGGAACCACCAATTCTTATGCCTCCAGTGCCAGGGAGACCTCTGATTATGTATCTCACTGTGCTGGAAGGATCGATGGGATGTGTGCTGGGTCAGCAGGACGAGTCTGGTCGAAAAGAGCATGCCATTTATTACCTTAGCAAAAAGTTTACCGATTGTGAGACACGATACTCACTACTCGAGAAAACTTGCTGCGCTTTGGCATGGGCTGCTCGCCGACTGAGACAGTACATGCTGACTCACACTACTCTCCTAATTTCCAAGATGGATCCTGTAAAATACATCTTTGAGAAGCCGGCTTTGACAGGAAGAGTGGCCCGTTGGCAGATGATACTCACGGAGTATGACATACAGTACACTTCACAAAAAGCTATCAAGGGGAGTGTGTTGTCAGAATACTTGGCCCAGCAGCCGATTGATGATTATCAACCCATGAGGTTTGAGTTTCCGGATGAGGACATCATGTTCCTCAAGTCGAAAGACCATGAAGAACCACTTCCGGAGGAGGGGCCTGACCCTGAATCCAGATGGAAGTTGATGTTTGACGGAGCTGTAAACATGAATGGGAGTGGAGTAGGTGCTGTTATTATCTCACCAGAAGGAGTCCACACACCTCTCGCTGCTCGGTTGACCTTCGAGTGTACTAACAACGAGGCCGAGTATGAAGCTTGCATCATGGGGATCGAAGAGGCAATAGACCTGCGAGTCAAGAACCTTGAGATCTTCGGAGATTCTGCTTTGGTAGTAAATCAAGTCAACGGCAAATGGCTAGTTCATCAAGCTCGTTTGATTCCTTACCGAGATTACGTCAGGAGGCTGTTAACCTTCTTTACCAAAGTAAAGCTGAGCTATGTTCCTAGAGACGAAAACCAGTTCGCCGATGCTCTCGCGACTTTATCATCCATGATTAAAGTATGCCGAGAGAATTTCGTGCCTCGAATTTCGATCTCTCGTCTTGAAAGACCGGCTTATGTCTTCGCAGTCGGTGATGGTGAAGATGACAAGCCTTGGTACCACGACATCAAACAATTCCTGAAGGTTCAAGAATACCCGGCTGGGGCATCCAGTAAAGATAAGAAAACTCTTAGAAGACTGGCGGGAGGTTTCTTCTTGAATCAGGATGGTGTGTTGTACAAACGGAACTTTGACATGGTGCTGCTTAGATGTGTAGACAGACACGAGGCAGACCTGTTAATGCAGGAGGTTCATGAAGGCTCCTTTGGTACCCATGTTGGAGGTCATGCCATGGCCAAGAAATTATTGAGGTCGGGATACTATTGGATTACCATGGAATCTGATTGTTGTACATATTCCCGCAAATGCCATAAGTGTCAAATTTATGCCGACAAGGTTCATGTGCCTCCGAATCCTTTGAGTGTCATGACTTCACCGTGGCCGTTCGCTATGTGGGGCATCGATATGATTGGAAAGATTGAGCCAACAGCTTCTAATGGACATCGCTTCATCCTAGTTGCTATTGATTATTTCACGAAGTGGGTCGAAGCTGCTTCCTATGCCAATGTCACTAAACAAGTGGTCGCTCGATTTATTAAGCGGGACATCATTTGCCGGTATGGAGTCCCTGAAAGGATCATTACTGATAATGGTTCTAATCTCAACAACAAGATGATGGCTGACTTGTGTCGAGACTTCAAAATAGAACATCACAACTCTTCTCCATACCGGCCGAAGATGAATGGCGCCGTCGAGGCGGCTAATAAAAATATCAAGAAGATTGTTCAAAAGATGGTTGTGACGTACAAAGACTGGCACGAGATGTTACCATTCGCGTTGCATGGGTATAGAACATCAGTACGCACTTCAACTGGGGCAACTCCATTCTCATTGGTGTATGGTATGGAGGCAGTCTTACCAATCGAAGTGGAAATCCCTTCCTTGAGGCTGATGATGGACATCAAGCTAGATGAAGCTGAATGGCTCCGATCCAGATATAATCAATTGAGCCTCATTGAAGAGAAGCGTCTAGCAGCTGTATGCCATGGACAGTTGTATCAGCGACGAATGAAGCAAGCTTTTGACAAGAAGGTGCGACCCCAGAGGTACATGCCAGGAGACTTAGTGCTGAAAAGGATTCTTCCTCCTCTCAACGATCACAGGGGCAAGTGGACACCCAATTATGAAGGACCGTTCGTGGTTAAAAGGGTTTTCTCAGGCGGAGCCTTAATGCTGACAACCATGGACGGAGAAGACTTTCCATCCCCTGTCAACGCAGATGCAGTAAGAAAATACTTCGTGTAAAAAGGACCCGCTGGATAAAAACAGAATAAAGATCCAGGCAAAAATGGGCATCCCGGCGAGCCAAAAACAGAATAAAAGGCTCGGGCAAAAGTTAGGGAAATATCGAAAAAATGTACACCCGCTGAGTTGAAAAGCCACATCGGACAACTCAGGCAAAAAAGGGTATCCCGGTGGATTGAAAACCTGAAAGGGCGATCCACGCAAAAGAGGGATTAACACGAACGACTGCGATCTGCGAGATCCATGACCTACCTACAGTTGAGGCTATCCTAAGGTTGAAGATCAGTTCACTTACTTTTTCTCAAGAGGCAAGAGAGCGGAACGTCTTGAAGATATACGAGTCATAACGGGGTTGAAACTTGATGAGATTCATTTTTCACATTGCCAATAGGGTAGTTTGTTTTTCTTTTAGTTGTTCCCTCATTCCAGGGAACCGCTTCCTTTGTATTGCCTATTCAGGGCCACCTGTCAAAATCAATAAAAATTCAACTTCAGTCAATTGACCATTTCAGTTTTTTTTGTTTTTTAATTTTTCATCTAGCATTGATTGATTGTGAAAACGTCTAGCAAATGGTAACTTGCATTGTGTTATGAACATTTGAATGCTTTTCTAACTCGTGCAGGAGAATAGAAACATTTAATTCAACTCTAAAAGGGTGTTGAGATACCTAGACAATGATTCATGCTATGAGCCTGGGGCAAGCAGGTCCCAAATTAATTCTCTATGTTGCAGGTACTATCGATTGTGTTCATGCAGGTACAGGTACTGGTGTTGCTAACATAGCTAAAGGCTATCGTCCAGGAGGGGCATTCCCTTTTGTTTGAGCAGAAATAAATGTCTCCTAGGGTGTTTCCAATCATCCCCAGCCATGTGCAAGTTGAAATGTCTCCCAGCTAGACAGCAAAGAGTGGGTGTCGTCCCCAAGCAGAAGTCTTCCCTCAGGCAGGGGCAACTCTCAGTAGTATAAGGAGTGGTTTGCCTTCCCAGCAGTTGCTTCCTCAGCAGTGTCATGCCTTTGGTTTCCAGGAGGTTCTCATCTCCCCACCAGAGTTCAAGAAGGGTCCGCCTCTAGCAGGGTTTTGGCGCTCCAATCTCAAAGTCCAATTTATTTTTGGCAGTGGCGGCTATTCAGAGTCTATGAATTATTAACAGCTTTCCCCGCAGAGTTGTTTCCTCCTCACCAGGATGAATCAGATCAATGCAGTGATCATTATTCCTCCCCAATCAAGCCATTTGGGATGCCTGCAGTCTTCTTGTCAGAAGATCTCTTTGCATTTGCATATAGTAATCATCATTACATTTGCATCCTCCAAAGCGTAGCATTTCCATCATCATGGAGCATTACGCCATAAATTCAAACATATGCATGCCAGCATGGGCCAGTTTTGAGGTATATTATGTACGACTTATAGCATCTTCTCAACCTGAAGTACTCCGCACAGAGGGTACCAATATCATTTTTCAGACATCCTTGTCTTTTTCAAGTCAATGTTCGTCATTTCTCCGCGTCTTGTTTGGTACAACAGTCGCGTCGCAGGTTCTCGTTTTGTACAACGGTCCTGTTTGCTTGGGCTCTCTTTTATGTACAATGATCCCGTTCCATCTTGTCCTATTTTCTTTGTTTCTGGTTACCACCTGCGGTCGGTATACCTTTGCGTCTCCATTCGAGGATGGTTTCGTGTTAGATCCGAGGATCTTTTGATTTGTCATTCGAGGATGGCATTTCTTTTCTTCAAGTCCTTCCGAGGTTGGTCTTGTTGTTGTGGCTATTATTCGAGGATAGTAGTTCACTTTTTGAGCTTATTGATCGAGGTCAGTTTGTCTCTTTTGCAAAGTCTGTCTGAGGTCAGCTTTGTGTTTGGTTATCAGTCGGGGCTGGTATACCTTTGCGTCTCCATTCGAGGATGGTTTCGTGTTAGATCCGAGGATCTTTTGATTTGTCATTCGAGGATGGCATTTCTTTTCTTCAAGTCCTTCCGAGGTTGGTCTTGTTGTTGTGGCTATTATTCGAGGATAGTAGTTCACTTTTTGAGCTTATTGATCGAGGTCAGTTTGTCTCTTTTGCAAAGTCTGTCTGAGGTCAGCTTTGCGTTTGGTTATCAGTCGAGGCTGGTATACCTTCGCGTCTCCATTCGAGGATGGTTTCGTGTTAGATCTGAGGATCTTTTGGATTGTCATTCGAGGATGGCATTCTTTTCTTCAAGTCCTTCTGCGGTTGGTCTTGTTTTTGTTTTGTGTGGCTATTATTCGAGGATAGTAGTTCACTTTTTGAGCTTATTGATCGAGGTCAGTTTGTCTCTTTTGCAAAGTCTGTCCGAGGTCAGTCTTTGTTGTTGATGGTTATCGCCTGTGGCCGGTATACCATTGTGTTTCTATTCAAGGAGGGTTTTAGTACTGGATCCGAGGATCCCGTGTGAGTGGTCATTCGAGGATGGCATTCTTCCCAGCATATTTCCACCCGGTTCTATTTTCGCTACTTATTCGGAGGTCAAAATCAGAAAATATACAAATAAATAAATGGGCAGATGGCATTTCCATTACCCTCGGTGTGCAAATTTTCAGGTTTTATTCGAGTATTCAATCACTCCATACCTTGAACGCCTAAAAGTTGTTGCAATCATCCGTTCAGGTCTGCAGTTGATTGAATAGGGGCAGCTGTAATACCTCAAAATTTGCCCTCTCATTTCCTCAACATTTTGCATAGCATTTTGCATATATGGATTCATAAAATAACCAAAAACATTGCATCATATATAGCATAGCCGAGGCGTGGGTATGTGATCAATGATCGGAGCAACCGAAAGTTATGAAGAGGCTACCGAAGGGCCACAAAGCTTCTCAACCTTGTGCAAAGGGTTCACAATATCCCACAAGTCTTCACTTGAAGCCACAAGTCATGGAAAGTTTTGGTTTGATTGAAAGAGGCAAGCAGTGCAATACTTCTTGAGGGAAAAGAGCCGAATTAGGGTTTCATTTCTACAGGGCTTCTACATAAATTTTTGAGTCGAAGTGGATTTCTTTGACTTATATATGATGTCAAGTGCCTAGGGTTCAAATCTCGTCCACAAATTCATTTTGGAAGGGGTTCGACTGGCCGGACGACGGAAAATCGAGGAATTGGAGAAAAGGCAATCGGGCTAGGTAAAAAGGGTCGACTCCGGACTTTTAAGATCGAGATCGTGAAATTAGGGTTACAATGATCCTATGGTTCAAGCTTGGTCAAGAAATGATGGAGGAATCATAAAAAAACCAAAGAAAAATCATTTGAAAAGTAGTTGGTTTTGCATTTCCCTCCACCTTTCCTTCCACTTTCTTTCCACACTTCCTTTCATTCTTTCCGCCTCATTTTTCCACTTCAATTCCACTCCATTTCCCTTGGAAACTTCCACCACCTTCCACCATCTTCTAGAGTGTTCCAAGGAATATTCCAAGGAATATTCCCTTTTCCAACCCTAACCCTAACTAACTTCCAAACCTAATTTTGGATCCCAAACCTAATTTTTGGGCCCCAAACCCAAACCTAGCTCCTAGCCTAATCTCTATATAACCATTAATCACTTCCTTGAGAGGGGTTCCCACAATTCCAAAATTTTCACTTTTCTTCCATAATCACTTTTTCTCTCTCACTTTTCCTCCATTTTCCCTCCTTTCACCAAAGCTTCTTTGAATAAGCTCTTCAAGTTTCACATTGAAACTTGAAGATCTTGAAGCTTAAGCCTCCAACCTCCATTAATTGTGGATCGTAGAAGAAGAAGCTAGTGATTTTGTTGAAGATTTCGGCTTATCGGAAGTGTGTAAAGATTCAAGCTCAAGAACGCATTTATTTTGCGATTTCTTGGTTTTCGGTTTTCTCTTCGATTCAAGCTCCGATTATTGCAACAATTACCGAAGCACTCCTCCGCTTCGTAGGTTGGTGATCTTAATCACTTCTTCTTTAAGTTATTCTCTTCATCTCGCCACTTTTGGCATTCTTTAATTGCTTTTTTCGCTTTGCTTGAAATCGTTCCGTTTCAATTATGTTTACTTGTGATTTGTGATTTTTGTTGATTTAGAAGCTAAGGTGTTAATAGATATAGGTGCTAGCATGTGTAAATAAGCTCCAATTGAGTAGAAATTAGTGTTAGCATGTTCCTAGGTATGTTAGGGATCATTAGAAGCAAGATTGTGGCCAAAAGCACTTATTTCAAAAGCATTTTTCACTTTTTGTTCAGTGTTAACCGGTTAACGCATTTGGTTAACCGGTTAACGCATGCGTTTTTTGGCCAAAATGCTGTATTTTTTGCCCGTTAACGGGTTAACCTATATGGTTAATCGATTAACGCTGATCATTTTTGGATTTTTAGCCTATTTTCTTGCTCAATCTTGCTTCCTAGTGCCTCTAATGTTCATACATGTTTAGGTAGTGATTTTAGGGAATTTTTGAGTCCATTTCCAGTAGCTAGTTTCCCCATTTCGAGTCGTTTCGACACGATTCCGTTCATGTTGCGTTTTATGCATTTTTGTGTTCTTTGTGCATGCCTTGAGTTCTTGCATTGTGTTGCCATGTTTATACATCATTTGGTATGTAATAATCATGTTGCATTCTGTTTTTACATGTTTGCATTGCATTAAATCATTTTTTTTCATTCCCATTATATCAAGGTATGTTGCATTTTGCATAATCATATGTATGTGCATTTGGTTGCATACTTTATCATGTCATATGCATCAATTAAATTCTGAATTTTGCATTGAGTTTAGTATGTTTGTTGAGCAATCATGTTGCATGTTCATAATCAAAGATCCTCATGTTCATATGCATGTTTAGGTGTTACTTTGTGCATTTACCTGTTGCATAATTCATGAGATGCATGCTTGCATAATCATTCAATGATGTGCATGTTCTTGCCTTGGTATATGTTGACTTAAGTTCAAATACATGTTCATGATGAGATTAGTGATTTTTGCATTGAGTGTGTGCATTAAAGAATGAAAATAAGCAATTTTAGATTTTGCATTTCATAGCTGTTTTTTGCATGAGTGCTGTAAAATGTATGATGTTTGCTATGTGTACATGCTGTTTGTAACCTTTCTGCACCTACTTTTCCATGTTGCATGCTGGCTGTAAAAAGCTGGTGGGTGTTAGGCTTAGTTTCATGGCTGTTTGTGTATTAGGGGCTGTAATAGGTGCTGTATTTTTGTCCTAGCTTTTTTTAGTTCCTTTAGGATTAAAATAGAGTCTAGTTTAGGTCTAAGGTGCCTTAGGATTTAATTAGGATTTAATTAATGTGTGTTTGCCTTATTCTTTTTAATAAAAATGTGCATTAACACTTGTTTTGTAGTGGGGAAGATTGAGGTAAGTTTACTCCACTTTATCCTTTATTTTTTATGCATTTCTTTTAGGCTTTTTAATTCATTTTTCCTTCCATATTTGTGATTGGTAGGATTCCCCATTGTTAGGACCAACTTATCTTCCTTAGGAAGTAAGTTGCATCCTTTTTCCTTTTTTTTCTTTTCCTTTTTTCCATTAGGAATAGAAAACCTCACTAACCACTAGGATCACTTTGTAAATACATAATACATTAGGATTGAGTCTTAGTCCCTTAGATTTTTCCTTTTATCAACTTGAGTCATTCTCTTTCTCATCTCAAAAGAAAAGCAATAAAACACTTAATAAAAACCGAACAATCTTGTACGACACGAGACTTTGTTGCGGAGTGTTTATACGCGTCCTGTTTCGGGGCGAGGTGTAAATACTTCCCGCGATGGATAGGTCTTAGTACAAGACAGTTCACAAACAAATTCAAAACATTTCTCATAAAAGCCAAAAACAAATAACAAGCGACTATCCTGCGGGAACTTCTCTTCTCATCTCATTCACTCACATCGCGAACTCGCGACGACTTGTCACACATGCAAGACGGTAAACGCACTCGTACCAGACGAGCCTGCAACACCTGAGCATAGACATACGCAGTCCCAGCTGTAAAAAATACAAACAAATAGTTCCCGCCTAGGTTAGGCGAACTACGTCGACTCTGATCCTCATTATCCCAATGAGGTACGTAGGCAGCGGGGTAGGGCCCGTTCGAGCACACTCTTTATTTTCCCTACATTTTCCCCATTCTTTCTTTTTGTTCTCTTTCAGTTCCTTTTTCATTCCTCACTTCAATTCCAGTTATCGGTTTTATTCAGCAGCAACTTTATTTCTCACCCTTTGAACAAAGCAAGCAAGCGTGGATCCCGTCGGGTACGACGGACGGTCTGGGGTGCTAATACCTTCCCAGGTCGTAACCGACTCCCGAACTCAGATCTTTGGTTCGCAGGACCTTGTCCTTTCCTTCTTCCTCAGGTTCGTGCAACATTACCTTTCCCATCCTTTCGGGATAAAAATGTCTGGCTGGCGACTCTACCTTTTCCGCGCCACTTTCGCGTTTGTACTAGGATGAAAATCCCGGGAGCGACAACCGTTTGCCTACACTCCGAGGACAAAAGTGTCAGGATCAAGTCTCCTGAAAATACCCTGGATTAGGGAATGGATCTTTGTACAGACCGTTTGCCTATTCTCTGAGGAAATAGATTAAATCTTCTGAAAATATCTTGAACCAGGGAATGGATCTTTGTACAGATCGTTTGCCTGCTATTCAAGACCAGATAGATGAAATCTTCTGGAAATATCCTGGATTAGGGAATGGATCTTCTTACAGACCGTTTGCCTACTCTCCGAGGACATCTTGAGTAATGTATGGATCATCTCTGACCCGTTGTGAATTGTTGATATTGTTTTATCTGCATATAACTATCCTGCAAAGAGAATGTTAGTTTATGTAACATGTATGCATGCATAGTATGATGCACCTAAGTAAATGTATTATGTATTTATGGATATGTATGTTATGGTATGATATAAATGATGGATGTATGATATGATGCTGCCGGAAGCGTCTGGATGTCTTCGTATAACAACTGCTGGCCAGGGAAAATAAATCCCGATTCGTTGTTGAAGAATATATTATACATAACCTTCCATATGCTGGGGATGGCAAGGTATAGATAACCTCCCGGATGCTGGGGATAATAAGGTATATATCACCTCCCGTATGCTGGGGATAGTAAGGTATACATAACCTTCGTCTTCGTTTGATGGTAGGGCAGATATAACCTCCCGTCTTCGTTCGTCGTACCCTTATTGGAAAGTAAATTCCCGAATATCCGTATGAGGATAAAAGAGATGGATATAAATTCCAGGGGAGATGAGATTTTATGAAGATGGATTCGTCCTACTGAGGTTTTGTAACTGTCTGGTAAAGATGAACCGGCGAAGCTTCGTTGAAATCCTTCCCTCGTTCGTCCTTAGTAAATACTATTACTGCATTTTCATGCATTTCTGGTAAACATCAATCATATTAAGCATACATGCATTTCTTGTAAACATCAATCATATTCAAAAGCATACATACATTCAAACACAACCAATGGACGTTTCGCTTATGTAAATAGGGTAAAAGTAAATCTGGATTCAAGAGATGGAATTTATTTATATCAAAAAAATGACCCCTATACGGGTAAGTTTCTACAAGGAAACATAAACCCTAGTAAGAGGATTTTGTCATAAAGTAAAACAAAGGGAATCAGCTATGTGGGAAATAATCCTATTGAGTTTCAATTCTACTATTGCCATCATCTTCAAGTATCTCATCTTCTGCTGTTGAGACGAAAATGATTGGATTGAGCTTTATCTGTTCGAGCTTGAGTAAGTAGTACAACTGGTTGCAGCTTCATGGGTGATCCAAACGAGACATAGTCATACGCTTTAATCCCTAATTTTTGCCTGGATTGCCCTTTCAGGTTTTCAATCCACCGGGATACCCTTTTTTACCCAAGCCGCCTTTTCAGGTTTTCGACTTTCCGGGTGTACATCTTTTTATATATATATCCTTAACTTTTGCCCAAACCTCTTTGGTTTGCCGGGATGCCCTTATTTTTGCCTAGGCCTGTCAACCTAGCGGGTCTCTTTTTATGCGTAGTATTTTTGAACTATGTCTGCGTTTACAGGCTGTGGGAAGTCTTCACCATCCATAGTAGTAAGTATCATGGCACCTCCCGAGAACACTGTCTTGACTACAAATGGTCCTTCATATGTTGGAGTCCATTTGCCCCTAGGATCACCCTGTGGTAATATAATACGCTTGATTACCAAGTCACCAGCCTGATATACCTTTGGCTTAACCTTCTTGTTAAAAGCTTTGATCATTCGTTTCTGGTACATCTGGCCATGACAAACTGCTGCTAGCCTCTTCTCATCAATCAAATTTAACTGGTCCAGTCGAGTCTGAATCCACTCATCTTCATCCAAACCTGCATCCTTCATAATTCTTAAGGAGGGAATCTGAACTTCAATGGGCAAAACTGCTTCCATACCATAGACCAAGGAGAATGGGGTTGCCCCTGTTGAAGTACGTACTGTGGTACGATAACCATGAAGAGCAAACGACAACATCTCATGCCAATCTTTGTATGTAACAGTCATCTTCTGTACAATCTTCTTAATGTTCTTATTAGCAGCTTCAACTGCCCCATTCATCTTTGGACGATACGGAGAAGAGTTGTGATGCTTAATCTTGAACTGCGTGCAGAGATCAGTAATCATAGTGTTGTTCAGATTAGAGCCATTGTCAGTGATAATCCTTTCAGGGATGCCATACCTACATATGAGATTATTCTTAATGAACCGAGCCACAACATTCTTAGTAACAGATGCAAATGAAGTTGCCTCCACCCACTTCGTGAAGTAATCAATAGCAACCAGGATGAAACGATGCCCATTAGAAGCAGTAGGCTTGATCTCCCCAATCATATCAATGCCCCACATGGCAAAGGGCCAAGGAGCAGTCAACACATTCAATGGTGATGGAGGTACATGGACTTTATCAGTATAAATTTGACACTTGTGACACGTTCTGGAGTGTTGATAGCAATCAGCTTCCATGGTAGACCAATAGTAACCTGCTCTCAAAATCTTCTTTGCCATAGTATGACCACTAGAATGAGTGCCAAAGATCCCATCATGCATATCTTCCATAATCTCAATTGCTTCCTTCTTATCCACACAGCGAAGCAAAGTTGAATCATGATTGCGCTTGTATAGAATGCCATTACTCAAAAAGAACTTAGCAGAAAACCTTCTCAGAAACTTCCTATCTTTGACAGATGCCCCTTCAGGGAACTCCTGAGCTTCAAGATATCTTTTTACTTCATAGAACCAAGGCTTCTCCTCTGCCCCTTCAGTGTCAATCTCATTGCAGTATGCAGGCTTTTCAAATCTATCAATGGTAATCTTGGGAGCTTCATCATCCCAGCTGATTTCAAACATGGATGCCATGGTGGCCAAAGCATCTGCCAACTGATTCTCTCTTCGTGGAATATGTCCAAAGGTAATCTCTTTGAAATGTGGGATCAAGGACAACACATGCTCTCTGTAAGGAATGAGGTTATCATGCTTAGTATCCCAATCTCCTTTGATCTGACTTACTACCAGGGCTGAATCTCCATATACATCAAGGAACTGAATCTTCATATCAATAGCAGCTTTAATACCCAGGATACATGCCTCGTATTCAGCCATGTTGTTGGTACAATAGAAACAAAGTCTGGCAGTAATCGGGGTATGACAACCTTCAGGGGAACTAATCACAACACCAACACCATTACCAAGTGCATTAGAGGCACCATCAAAAACCATAGTCCATCGGGATCCTTGTTCAGGTCCGTCATATTGTCCAGGTTCTTTGGTAATAATCATAATATCTTCATCAGGGAACTCAAAACTCATTGACTGGTAATCATCCACTGCTTGATGAGCCAAATGATCATCAACAACACTTCCCTTAATGGCCTTCTGAGTAGTATACTGTATGTCATATTCTGTCAAGATCATTTGCCATCTTGCAATTCTTCCGGAGAGAGCAGGTTTCTCAAATATGTACTTGATTGGATCCATCTTTGAGATCAACAAGGTAGTATGAGTCAACATATACTGTCTTAGTCGGCGAGCAGCCCATGCCAAAGCGCAGCAAGTTTTCTCGAGCAGTGAGTATCTTGTTTCACAGTCGGTAAACTTTTTGCTAAGGTAGTATATTGCCTTCTCTTTTCGACCAGACTCGTCATGTTGCCCCAACACACACCCCATTGAGTTGTCTAACACTGTTAAGTACATGATCAAGGGTCTTCCATCAACTGGTGGCATCAAAATTGGTGGTTTCAGCAGATATATCTTGATTTCATCAAAGGCAGTCTGGCACTCATCATTCCATTCCATCACCTGATCTTTCTTCAACAACTTGAAAATTGGCTCACAGATGGCAGTTAATTGGGAAATAAATCTTGCAATGTAGTTCAATCGTCCCAAGAAACCTCTAACCTCTTTCTCGGTACGGGGAGCTGGCATCTCTCGTATGGCTTTCACTTTTGCAGGATCCACTTCAATACCTTTTCCACTGACTATGAAACCCAGGAGCTTTCCAGATCTAACTCCAAAAGTACATTTGTTTGGATTCAATCTCAACTTGTATTTCTTCAACCTTTCAAACAATTTATGCAAATGATCAAGATGTTGTTCTTCATTCTGAGACCTGGCTATCATATCATCCACATATACCTCTATCTCATGATGAATCATATCATGAAACAAAGCCACCATAGCACGCTGATATGTTGCCCCTGCATTCTTCAAACCAAATGGCATCACTTTATAGCAAAAGGTGCCCCACTGTGTAACAAATGTTGTCTTCTCCATATCTTCAGGTGCCATCTTGATCTGATTAGAACCAGAGAACCCATCCATAAAAGAGAATACCTTATGCTGAGCAGTGTTGTCTACCAGAACATCAATATGAGGAAGTGGGAAGTCATCTTTGGGGCTAGCCTTGTTCAAGTCTCTGTAGTCTACACACATACGTACCTTACCATCTTTCTTAGGAACCGGCACCACATTTGCGACCCACTGAGGATAAGAAGTCACAGCTAAGAACCCTGCATCAAACTGTTTCATTACCTCTGCTTTGATCTTTTCTGACATCTCAGGACGCATACGACGAACCTTCTGCTTCTTTGGACGACAATCTTCTTTTACTGGTAAACGATGAACCAATTGTTAATGATATTATTTTATGATTGGCATTATGTTTGGTAAAACTAATATGGCTGGAAAATGTTGAATAAGAAGTTCCATATTAACATAGTATAGACTCTGGAAGAACATGTCAAACATGATGTCCTGACATGGTGGCACAGATAAATGTGGAAGTTGTCAAAGAAGATGTTGAATTCAGTTCAGAATGTCCTATCAGATGTTGGGACATTATCAAACAGAGTAGAAGAACTAAATTCAGGATGTCCCAACAGATGTTGTCATATGTTACAGTCAGATGTCAAAGAAGATGTTGAAGTATCTGCAAATGTCATGACAGAATGTTACAGACAGATGTCAAAGAAGATGTTGAAACATCTGCAAATGTCATGACAGAATTACTGTCATATGCTACAGACAGATGTCAAAGAAGATGCTGAAACATCTGCAAATGTCATGACAGATGTCAAAGAGAATGTTGAAACATCTGCAAATGTCATGACAGATGTCAAAGAGAATGTTGAAACATCTGCAACTGTCATGACAACATTACTGTCATATGTTACATATAGATATCAAACAAGAAGTGTTGAACTTAGTTCAGGATGTCACACCAAATGTTGTGACACAGAGTAACAGTTAATGAACTTAAGTCAAGATATCAGGATGTCACACCAGATGTTAGGACATTGTATCAGTTGATGGAATAAGTTCAGTTTACAGGATGTCACATCAGATGTTGTGACATTGTATCAGTAAATGAAGTAAGTTCAGTTTTTCAGGATGTCCCAACAGATGTTGAGACATCTCAGACCTGTTACCAGAATTAATTAATGCATAACAGAACTGAGTAAATTCAGGGGAATCTATCTGGAATTAATTATGGATGGACAAAAACAGAACAAGGCGCATCTGTAGGGAGAGTTGTTATGAAACTTCAGCATAATCAGATGAACTAAATCACCTAGAATCTAGGAAGTAACAAACCCTAATTCAAGATGATGACATTGGATTTATCAGATCTGAATTATGCAGAATATTCTGGAGATATTATGCAATCATATGTGGTGCTGATCTAGAAGATCTTAAAGACTCAATTTAAATTGAAGACAAATATTGAAAAATATAGGTTTCTATATTTAGAGATATTTTAGGAGTTGAAGATCTTTTGGAATAATTGTAGCAGATATTTCTGCATATTTGTAGCAGATATTTCTGCATATTTGTAGCAGCTATTGTTGTGATTGTTTAGGCCCAAATCCAGTTGGGAATAGGTTATAAAAGAAACCCTGTAACCTAGTTTAGAATGAACCCAATCAACCGAAAATGTAAACACTATTAGGGTTGTGTTCTTGTGGCAGCCGTGCATAACAAGTAACTCTATTGTGGCTGTTTCACTTGTGATTCTCGAAGCTTGTAAGCAAGAGAAGTATTGTGTCTTGATTGAAACTTCTAAGTAAGATCAAGCTGTTGTGTTTGAAGTGTGACTTCAATTTTATTAATCATTGTAAAAGATCACTGTGTGATTGAGGGGGAGTGAGTAGGGTACTCATATCTAAGTTGTGTCTTAGGTAGAAATTGCATTGGGTAGTTATTAAGTGATAGATTAAACAGGGTGGTTTAAGTCTAGAATTAATATTACTTATAGTGGATTTCCTCCTGGCTTGGTAGCCTCCAGATGTAGGTGTGGTTATACACTGAACTGGGTTAACAAACTTCTGCTGTGTTCTTTATATCTTTTATGTTTTATGCAGTACCTGAACTGAATGTCCTATCAGATGTCCCAACATCCTGAAGCATGTTTGACTCTGATATAACAGAATTATTTAAGTACTGATATGTATACCTTACCATGTTTATAAGTAACAGATAAGATGTCTCAACATCATATTAGACATCTGAGTCTGTCATACCAGAATTTCAATTGGTATCAGAGCTGGCATCCTGGTCTCTTTCTGGATGAGATCTAAGGGGGATACTTTCTGGTTCATGGTAAAGGAAGAAGGATGATATAATGAAAAGCTGTTGGAACTTGAGAGGTTCATATTGGTGTTTGAATGGTCCCTAGAAGTGGAGGATGGACTATTCATCATATGGTGTATATTGGACCAGTCTGGTGTTATCAGGGCTGGAAATTTGCTGGTGAATTGCTGTGTAGCTATGATGTCAAACAGAATGTCCTGACATCTTGGTTCAGAGAATTCTATAATTGAAGGAGGCTTGTATTTTGTTTTCTGTGAGAACTGGAGAACACTTAGTTCAGAATGTTGTGGTTCTTGATGAAAGAAGAGGTTGGAGCCAAAACAAAAGAGTATAATTATCAAATATTTCATGCGAGAGTGAAAATCTTGATAAGTTATCTCTTAAGCTTATTTATGGTGACCTAATGAGGATATCCTTCCTGGTTATGGTGTCCTATGTTGTTTAGGTATAGCTGGAGAAAATCTCTCTTGTGAAGATACATGCTTATGATTGTCTAAATCATGAACTGAAGGAAGTTTCATCAAGAAAGAAGCTGAATTGATATGTCAATCCTAATGGCTTAACACCACACTACACATCAACAGTTTATGAACCAAGCTTAGTTTTGTGTTCCAGAAGAAGGAAACTGGTGTGATGATGGATGCTTTGGGTGCTAGACAAATGTGTGATGATCACATATGTTTGGAACCTACTCCTAACCTGGAAGAGGAGGCATCTATGCTACATGTTGAAGACTTATATAATGACTCTGACACAGAGATCATTGCTTCTGTGGACCCTAGCATAGCCAAAAGGCTTAGGGCTAGAAAGGAAAAGAAGACTGCAGGACATTCAACTCCTAAAAAGAAGCAGCCTACTCCAAAGAAAGACAAGGTAAAAGTGATACTTGGTCCTACTAAACAATGGAGCAAGGTGAATACCCAAAAGAGGAAAGCTGTAACTCCACCAGATTCAAATGTTGAAGAGGATGTCCCAACATCCCAACCAAAGAAGAAACCAGCACCCTCAAGGTCCACCTCTGCTGTTCCAGAAGCTCCTCTGGACAATGTTTCATTCCATCATGTGTCAAGTGTGAGCAGATGGAAATTTGTATACCAAAGAAGGGTAGCACTTGAAAGAGAGCTGGGCAGCAATGCACTTGAGTGCACTGAGGTAATTGACCTAATTTCTTCTGCTGGTATCAAACTTTTCACCTTGCTATGAGCTGCTAGTCAAGGAATTCATTGTCAACCTACAAGAGGACTGTGCTGATGGTAAATCAGATGACTTCAGAAAGGAGTATGTAAGAGGGAGATGTGTGGAATTCTCTTCTAGGGTTATCAACCACTATCTAGAAAGAGAATCTGATGGACCTAATGAGCTGGGAAAGCAAATAACCATGTGTGCAAGGTCATCACTGCTAATCAATTCAAAGCTTGGCCAGTCAAAGGGAAATTTTCTGTTAGCTTGCTGACAAGGAAGTATGCAATGCTGCATAGAATTGGCACTTCAAATTGGGTCCCTACCAACCATACCTCCTCAATAGCAACTGAATTGAGCAGGTTCATATATGTTGTGGGCACCCAAGCAAAGCTGGACTTTGGGGCTTATATTTTTGATCAGACATTGAAGCATGTTGGAACATCTGCAACAAAGCTTCCCATTACTTTTCCCTCTCTGCTATGTGGAATCATACTAAGCCAGTATCCAGGTATCCTCACTGAGAAGGATTCAGTATGCAAAAGAAAAAGTCCTCTGGCCTTTCATTACAAACTTTTCTTGAGCCATCATGCTGCTGATGTTGAAGCTTCCACTAGGACATCTGCTGGACCTTCAAAAGCAAAGACTCCCATATCCAAAGCTGCCTTGATTGCAGATCTGAAGAACACTTGCAAAAATCTAGATGCCAGGAAGAAAAAGCTTGAGGAAGTATTTCAAAGGCTGGAGCTGGAAGAGCTTGCTCAGAATACTGATGAATCTGATGGTGAATCTGAAGATGAAGAAGCTTCTAAATGTATTTACAAATGTGGGTGATAAATGCATGACTTTGGTTATGATTAAAGCTAGCAATGTGACCAAAAATTGCTAGAAGCAAGGGAAGAATGTCAGATTGGGAAGTCTGATCAGAATGGTTGTTGAACTGGTAGTCTCTTCCACTACTAGTCATGGATAGTGGCAGTATAAACCCTTTGTAGCAAGCAAACTAAGAGCATTTGTTTTGGAATATAAAATCAAGTGTGGATATTTATCAGTTGTGCTCTTTGTATGTTCATCAGGGGTGTGAAATTGAGAATTAGTGGAGTACATGCTCAGCTGGAGTATTATTTATCCATGACATGAGGAGATCTTGCTAATCTTATCTGGAGCTAATCTTAAAATCCTTCAAAAGTAAAAGATCAGATTGTGTAGAACTATCTGATAAGGTATTATACAAGGATTTAAGATCAATTGTTGTTTGTGGAATTCACAAATATTTGATTGATTATCCTTGTGATTCAAGATTGGTGATGTTCAAAAAGATGTTGGAACATCTTATCATCAGAGTTTGTGCAGAATCATGGGAGAGGGATTGCATAAGCTGTAACATTGGCTTCAGTCTTGTGTGACAGGAGTTATGTATCTCTGGAAAGTTTCTTGGCAAGAACTTGTCTGGATATTGTTGATTCTGAAGATGGAGATGAAAGACCATGAACATATCATAATCTTGGTGACTACTTGGATTGGTTTATTTCTGATCTAGGTGTAGTCCAGAATGCTCATCATGGAGTTAAGATAGGTGGAGATATCATAAATTTGTTTAGACTGCCTTACTCAAGGAAAGGTGGCATCCTTGGTATAGTTTTGAGGTGTAGTTCTTAACTATTCCTTCTGAATAATCAGACAGTGGCAGGTTTGAAGACTTTGGAGAAACATTGGAAGTTTCTCATCAATATGTGTTATTGGTAAGAACTTTTGCAAAACCAATAGAATGGAGGTTGTCTACTCAAACTTGATGGATAAATCAAGTCTATGAGAGCATGTAACTCTTGTTCTATAAAGGAAGGAGGTTCTTTCAAGTGGCAGAAGAAGGAACTGAATTTAACAGTTGGATGTGGGCTAATAATGTTTAAACATCTAGTTCAACATCAGAGTCTAATTGGTGAAGATCAACTTTTTTGATCAGGATATCTTTGGAAGATTTATTATAAAAGTGAAGAAGACACAAGTGGAAATTGGCTTTTTCATATGAGGATTCATAAAGAAGGTTATCAAAATGTGGTAATTGGTTGATCTTTAAAGTGGATTCGAAGAATCAAGATAATCAGAGTGTGGCAGCTGGTTGTTCTTGAGGATTGTCTTGGAACAAATTGCTCTTGGGCAGAGGAGTGATGAGTTGAAGACTCAAGAGGATTTATTCTTCTTGAAGGTGGATGAGAGTTTATCACTCTTTCTGGATTTCTGATTCTAACTGGTGGCACAGTGTAGTTGAAGATTTTCAGTTCTTGGATTACTATGCTATAGTAAGTCCAGTTGGTGGAGCACATCTAGGATCATGGTGATAAGGTCTTGGTGTATGAAAAAATGTTCTAACTAAGTGTTAGTACATTATCTGGGGTGTTTATCTACATGGTTTCTATTATTAGACTACCTAATCATATGGGAGAATGATGAAGTAGATGATCTATATTGGAAGAAACATGTAGAAGAGACTGGAAGTGTTCCTCATGCTAAAAAGCCAAGAACTCCAAAAAGATCAAGTTTTCAGCAAGACCAAAGGCATACCTTCACCATTATACAACACTCCAAAAGCTTCTGAATATGTGGATGATTCCATAAAGGAGTTGGTAACCAAGATCCTATCTGAGCAAAGAGTGGTAAGTGGCATATCTATCCCTCTGAACACTATGCCAGCCCCACAAGAAGATCAACAAACTCAGGCTGCAAAGGACACTCCTGCTCAACAGGATGTCCCAATAGATGTTGAAACATCTGAGGACCAGAAAAAGGCCTTTAATAATTGTGATGAAGAAGCATCTGAGGATCAGCACAAGGCCTCAACTGAATAGCATATCTCTGTTGATCCACCAGAAGTATATCAGGTATTGATTGCTTGGAAGTTTGTTTGTGGACATTCATTCTAATTTCATAATTAGTTTAGATGTGTTTTATCTTGATTGTATGGCCTTTGGTGTGTAAAGGCTTAGTGTCAAGAACCTGTGTGCTAGAAGATGTTCATCTTGTGTAGTCTGTGGTAACTACAAACCTAGAAAGGAATCAGGTATGCTTTGGTACAATAAGTGAATGTGTTCGATTGGGAATTGAACAGAGAGTGAGCTCTTGAAGACATGAAGATGCGTCTTATGTTTTCCTTTCATCAATGTACAGAGAAGCATGGAGTATCCTAGACAGGGGGAGTGTGTTACAAGTATGTGCACTTGATTTTGTGGTGTTAAGGGGGAGTAATACCTTAACCAGATAAGGAGAATCCTAAGAGTCTAGAAGGCTATATTACATAAAGCTTCTCTCTGTTTTTATGGAGATTATATACCTCTATTTTTATGGTACCTTTGTCTTTTTATGGCTAAAAAGGGGGAGAAGTAATAGTGTGAGGTCTGATATGAAGATGTGATGTTAAGGAACTTCTACATAAGGTACTACTACACCTGTATGTAAATTAGTTTTAGCCAAAATAAGCCAAAGGGGGAGATTGTTAATGCTATTATTTTATGATTGGCATTATGTTTGGTAAAACTAATATGGCTGGAAAATGTTGAATAAGAAGTTCCATATTAACATAGTATAGACTCTGGAAGAACATGTCAAACATGATGTCCTGACATGGTGGCACAGATAAATGTGGAAGTTGTCAAAGAAGATGTTGAATTCAGTTCAGAATGTCCTATCAGATGTTGGGACATTATCAAACAGAGTAGAAGAACTAAATTCAGGATGTCCCAACAGATGTTGTCATATGTTACAGTCAGATGTCAAAGAAGATGTTGAAGTATCTGCAAATGTCATGACAGAATGTTACAGACAGATGTCAAAGAAGATGTTGAAACATCTGCAAATGTCATGACAGAATTACTGTCATATGCTACAGACAGATGTCAAAGAAGATGCTGAAACATCTGCAAATGTCATGACAGATGTCAAAGAGAATGTTGAAACATCTGCAAATGTCATGACAGATGTCAAAGAGAATGTTGAAACATCTGCAACTGTCATGACAACATTACTGTCATATGTTACATATAGATATCAAACAAGAAGTGTTGAACTTAGTTCAGGATGTCACACCAAATGTTGTGACACAGAGTAACAGTTAATGAACTTAAGTCAAGATATCAGGATGTCACACCAGATGTTAGGACATTGTATCAGTTGATGGAATAAGTTCAGTTTACAGGATGTCACATCAGATGTTGTGACATTGTATCAGTAAATGAAGTAAGTTCAGTTTTTCAGGATGTCCCAACAGATGTTGAGACATCTCAGACCTGTTACCAGAATTAATTAATGCATAACAGAACTGAGTAAATTCAGGGGAATCTATCTGGAATTAATTATGGATGGACAAAAACAGAACAAGGCGCATCTGTAGGGAGAGTTGTTATGAAACTTCAGCATAATCAGATGAACTAAATCACCTAGAATCTAGGAAGTAACAAACCCTAATTCAAGGTGATGACATTGGATTTATCAGATCTGAATTATGCAGAATATTCTGGAGATATTATGCAATCATATGTGGTGCTGATCTAGAAGATCTTAAAGACTCAATTTAAATTGAAGACAAATATTGAAAAATATAGGTTTCTATATTTAGAGATATTTTAGGAGTTGAAGATCTTTTGGAATAATTGTAGCAGATATTTCTGCATATTTGTAGCAGATATTTCTGCATATTTGTAGCAGCTATTGTTGTGATTGTTTAGGCCCAAATCCAGTTGGGAATAGGTTATAAAAGAAACCCTGTAACCTAGTTTAGAATGAACCCAATCAACCGAAAATGTAAACACTATTAGGGTTGTGTTCTTGTGGCAGCCGTGCATAACAAGTAACTCTATTGTGGCTGTTTCACTTGTGATTCTCGAAGCTTGTAAGCAAGAGAAGTATTGTGTCTTGATTGAAACTTCTAAGTAAGATCAAGCTGTTGTGTTTGAAGTGTGACTTCAATTTTATTAATCATTGTAAAAGATCACTGTGTGATTGAGGGGGAGTGAGTAGGGTACTCATATCTAAGTTGTGTCTTAGGTAGAAATTGCATTGGGTAGTTATTAAGTGATAGATTAAACAGGGTGGTTTAAGTCTAGAATTAATATTACTTATAGTGGATTTCCTCCTGGCTTGGTAGCCTCCAGATGTAGGTGTGGTTATACACTGAACTGGGTTAACAAACTTCTGCTGTGTTCTTTATATCTTTTATATTTTATGCAGTACCTGAACTGAATGTCCTATCAGATGTCCCAACATCCTGAAGCATGTTTGACTCTGATATAACATAATTATTTAAGTACTGATATGTATACCTTACCATGTTTATAAGTAACAGATAAGATGTCTCAACATCATATTAGACATCTGAGTCTGTCATACCAGAATTTCAACAATGTTTGTATCTAACCCTGGCATATCTTCATAAGACCAAGCAAATATCTCCACATAGTCACGTAACATCTGAATCAACCGGTTCTTGACACTGTCCTCTAAATCAGCCCCTATCTTGACCTCTTTCCTGTTTTCTTCAGTCCCCAAATTCACAACTTTGACTGGCTCTTCATGTGGCTGTATAGCTTTCTCTTCTTGTTGTAATAACCTAGCAAGCTCTACAGGTACTTCACAATCGTCCTCATTTCCGTCTTCAGTTTGATAGATCGGATTCTCGAAATTATAATTGGCAATAGTAGAACTGTTATCAACAGGATCCAGAGTGGATGAGGATCTGCATTTTAGTGATGTGGGTGTGTGTAAGAACACATAGCTGATAAAACAAAAATAAAAGAAAAGAAAGACAAGGAACACAATTTTTACGAAAACGAAACGTCCACTGATTTTATTGAATGAAGTATGCAAATGAAATGACAGCCCGTAACAAGCACACCATTGTGCCCCGGGTAAGGCACAAGGCTTGAGAGTTTCAATTGTTCAGAAATTACAAACTTAAAAAACAACACAGTAATAGTATTTACTCCTGACTAAAGGAGATAGGGATAACATCTTCAGCTTTCCAATTATTGAGTCCAGCACCCACAGTAGGAAAAATCCACGCATCCAAGTTGTAGCCTTCATCATAGTCACCCACAACATTGATCTGGTTCTTCACAACCCCTTGATTAGTGATACGAACAGCCCGAGCACGACGAACAGCCTTCTGGGACTCTGCAGTGAAACCCAAACCAAACTTGTCAGACTTGTATGGAATATCAGGAAGCTGACCCCAAATAGTACAACCACCTTCATCCACCACAACTCTAGCATCATTGAGGGAAGCCATTGCCATTGTTGGAGGTTTTCTGGTGACCACAGGAACTTTCTTCACAACAGGAGGAGCTACATAATCATTAACAACCCAAGGAACCACTTCAAACGTCTGACACGGAGTTTCAATGTATTCACCTTCCATTTCCAGATACTTGAAGGTATTCACATGGCTGACAAAGTATTCTTCTTCTCCATAGACAGTAACAACCTTTCCATCCACCGGATATCTCAACTTTTGGTGTAATGTAGAGGTTACAGCACCTGCCCCATGGATCCAGGGACGACCAAGCAGACAAGAGTACGAAGGACGAATATCCATCACAAAAAATGTAGCAGTAAACACCTGGGAGCCAACTTTGATTGGAAGATCAATTTCCCCATGCACTACTCTTCTAGAACCATCAAAAGCCTTTACCACAATATTACTGGGCTTCAGCACAGCATCTTCAGGACTCAGCTTGTTCAGGACTTCCTTAGGCAACACATTCAAAGAGGAACCATTGTCTATCAGCACATGTGACAGGGTAGTGCCCCTGCATTCAATTGAAATATGCAAGGCCCTGTTATGATCCCTCTTGGCAGGGGTCAAGTCAGCATCAGAAAATCCTAACCCATTGTCATAGGTCAGGTGGGCAACACAGTTCTCAAATTGGTCAACAGAAATTGCACTGGGTACATGAGCAGTCTTTAGAAACTTGATCAAGGCTTTTGCATGAGCTTCAGAACATAACAACAAGGACAGTATAGAAATCTTAGAGGGAGTATGCCCCAACTGATCAACAATGTCATAATCACTCTTGCGAATGATTTTCAATACTTCTTCCATCTGCTTAGCAAGATCGTCAGCAGCTGGCACATCAGTAGATACAGGTTCAATAACAGGACCCTTGCCCCGAGCATCAGTGGTGGAAGTAGCAGCAGGAGCAGCTGTATTCTTGGAAGTAACTGGAGGTGAGAAGACTCTTCCACTACGTGTGACCTTACTAGATCCAACAATATTGTCAACATCAACAGGCATATCAGCTAAAGGCTCTTGCTTAACACCATGAATGTAAACATCAGACCCATAATGCCAAGGCACAGCTTTATCAGATGTATACAGGATGGGACCAGGAGTAGTAATGACCATAGGAGCAACTCTAGCTTCAGCAACAACTTTCACAGGACCTTCAGCAGTAATTTTGATTGGACCCCGATGAGTGATTTTAATAGGACCTTTTGAAGTGATTCTCACCGGTACTTTGTCAACCATGTCAACCTCTTCAATCTTCTTACCTCTAGTAATATGCTCCACCATACTCTCCACAGAAGATGGTCTCCTTTCAAATACTATGGTGTAATTATTCATGAGACGTTGAATTCCGTCTTTCAACCTCCAACACTTTTCTGGATTATACTCACAATAAACACAATCTTCACGACAACCCAGAAAGAACCCAACTTGCACTAACTTCTTTCTGATGACAGACAATGGTGTGGTCAATTCATCAACTGAATGGATATGCAGATCTTCCTCAATGGCATTGACAGTCTTCTCGTGATTTGGCATCGGAGCAGTAATCACATTTGGAGTACCCGGAGGATCAAACTCAATTTCTCCAGCATCAATCATATCTTGAATTTTGTTCTTCAAGACCCAGCAATTATTAGTATCATGTCCCTGGCAGTTTGAATGGTATGCACACCGTGCATTGGGGTTGTACCTGGGAGAAGTAACATTAGGATTATGAGGAGCCTCTTTCAAAGTAATAAATTCAGCCTTCAACAAGTGTTGCAATGCCTGAGCCATTGACATGTTGATCTTCGTGAACTGCCTTCTAGCCCTCTGTTGGTTGCCCTGTGGCTGCTCTGTTGTTGCAGGAGTTGGATTTGAAATATGAACTGCACTAACAGACTGATGCCTTCTGTTACGATCAGGTTGACCATAAACAGCATTGGATTCTTTCTTCCCAGTGGGAGGCTTCTTTGCAGTACCTGATGAAGAAGTGCCCACATGGATCTTACCATTCTTTATACCATTTTCTACTCGCTCTCCTGTCATTATCAACTCAGTGAAGCCAGATGATGAGCTTCCAATGAGATGACTGTAAAACGGACCATTCAGCGCACACATGAACATATCAACCAGTTCCCTGTCAGTTAAAGGGGGTTGAACTCTTCCAGCTAAATCTCTCCACTTCTGAGCATACTCTTTAAAACTTTCTTTGGCACCCATAGACATGCTCTGAAGCTGCATGCGAGTGGGAGCTAAGTCAGCATTGTATTGATACTGCTTATAGAAAGCTTCAGCAAGATCATTCCAGTCCCTGATGTTGACACTCTCCAACTGATAATACCACTCCAGCTGAGCTCCAGATAAGCTCTCTTGAAAAAAATGGATCCACAACTTCTTATCAGCAGTGTGGGGTTGAATTCTTCTGACATAAGACCTCAGATGCAGCTTGGGACAAGAGACCCCATCATAAACAACAAATGTAGGAACCTTGAAACCAATGGGTATGACTACCCCAGATATCAGACTCAAATCTTCAAAATCCAGCCCAGATGACTTCTGCAACTCCATGGCATCCATCCTATCCACCAGCATTTTGAATTTGTCTTCATTAGGATCATGGTAGTAATTAGCCTCAGAATCAGAGTCCCCCATAGTGTTGTGGAGACTGCCTCCCTCTTTTTCAGATTCCTCAGATTCATAGTCTTCAGCTGGTTCTTTGGTCTTGGCAAGACCTTTGAACCTTCTTCCCATGTTGATCAAACCAGCTGACCTTCTAGCCTTCTTGGTCTTCTTGGCCAGCAGTGCCTTCAATTCATCCTGCCCCTTGGACAGGTTCAAGATCAGCTCTTGGAACTGTGCATTTTGTGCCTGGAGATCCTTAACTGATTGTTCAAGAGCCATTGCTGAAATAAACAGCGAGAAGATGAGAAACCTGTGCACAAATATAAACCTGTGATGTAATGAAATGATATGTGAATGCATATGCAATGTTTTCAAGGACCGCAGGATTTAAATTTGCTTAGACAAACAAGAAGGTAAACTTTTATTAGTAATAACTTTGTTTGGCCTTTTAGGCTTACAAAAAATGAAATGAAATAAATACAAAAGATGGGGTTTTAAGTCTCCCATGGACGTTTCCTCTTTGTGTTGAGGTATGAGTTGAGGTTTCGTTCCTCATGAAGTTGCTTTATTAGTTCTAGGACTCTTTCTTGGCTTGCTTTGTAATGAGCCTCGAAAGTATCCCTTTGCTCCTTCAGTTGGATCCATGATCTCTGCAAGTCTTCCATATCAGTAGGCATGTCTGGGTGAAGGATGGTATAAACTGTGTCTCCTTCAGCAACAGGTTCCATGGTAACTGGTAGGACGGCAGGATATGGCATCATGAGTGTCTGAGCACGAGACTGTACCCATCTGAGATAAGCCTCCATAGGAATAGTGTACTTAGGCTCCAGCGTCTTGCTGTCAATCCTGTTTACTTTTCCCCATGCTCGTATGAATCTCTGACGGTAACCTTGAAGATCGTTGTCGTAGTCAAACACAATGCCCTGGATTAACATGTCATGTGGACCATCACTCCGAGCGTAACCAAACTGTCGTAAAGCTAGAGAGGGGTTGTAGGTGATGCCCCCTCTTATGCCTAGAAGTGGCACATTAGGAAACTCCCCACAACGGTCAATGATGGTGACATTCTCCATAGATCTGGAGCACCAATGGATATCTGAATGCGAGAGTGACATGATCCTTTTGGACCACCTGAACCCTTGCTCATTCTTCATTACTGAGTGAGGAAGGTGAGAAATAAACCACCTAGAGAGCAAAGGTATGCAGCACATCAAAGTTCCTCTTGCCCTTGTAGTACGGGTGTGAAGAGAATGTAGGATGTCTCCAAGCAATGTAGGCACTGGATTGTGACTCAAGAATATATTGATGGCATGAACGTCTATGAACTGATCTGGATTGGGGAACAATACTAAGCCGTATATCAGCAAGGCTAAGATCTCCTCAAAAGCATCATAGCTCATGGCCTTCAAGAACAACTGAGCTTTCTCTATCAACACCTTTGCAAGAATACCCTTGACTCCGCTTCTTGTTTCTAGAATAATGTCAGACTTCTTCAGATGTAGGGCTGCAGCAATAACCTCTGGTTTAAGCTCCTTCTCTAAGCCTGTGAAGGGTCTTTGATCAAGAACAGGTATACCCAGAAGTTTAGAGAACTCCTCCATGGTTGGAACCAGCTGATAATAAGGGAATGTAAAGCAGTGGTGCTTAGGGTCAAAGAACTGAAACAGCACACTCATCATGTCTTCATTGAACCCTGAAGTGACTAGGTCCAATAGGTGACCATGTCTCTTGATAAACTGGGAGTGATCAGACACTTGAGAAACCAACTCTTTAAGCTTGGGAGGTATCCCCACAAAGTTGATCCTGATGGTGTTTCTACGAGCAGAAGCCATGACCTGGGACAAAGAACAAAGATAAATCCTTTGGTCCTTGAAATGGTTAGTGAAAATGCTATGCTTATGATGCATGATGATGTCATGATGTTATGCTCAATCACAAACATGTGGCACACACAGACAAGTCACACCATAGCCCTAGGTTTAAAGGTTTGCATGAGGTTTAAGGTAAGTACCCTCCCCTGAAGTTAGATGGTTCATCCTGTCCTACAAAAGTAACCAGGTTCTAAGGGATCTCAATATCACTGATCCTTCACAAGGGTGGTTGTTCAGTAGGCAACTTACTTGCCAACCAAAACCCTCCAAGTTTAGAATCTCAATGAGCGTAGTATCGAGTGTCAACCAACTTCAGTCTGCACCAAAGCCGGTTACCTCACTACTTTCTAAAGGCCAAGATGGGATAACTAGGGTTCTAAAAGTTAGTTAGTGCATTGACAACATATGGCAGCCTCATATTATCCTCAACTTGACTTAAGGAACATAAGCACCAACCAAGAAGTCGCACTAACTATGGCCACCAGATCAACCATATCGATATACGTCGTACAGTTTCCTTGGTCTATTGCCATTTACCTAAGGTACACTTAGATCCGGGTTAGGACCTTTCACACACAAGAGCACCCCAACAAGATAATATAAAGCAAACAAGGCAAACAATTTAAAGTGATCTAATTCCTAAGGGTACCCCTCTTTTATTAAATCCCCAGCAGAGTCGCCAGTTCTGTAACACGGTGGGAGAACTGACTTTAGTTATGTTGCGGATAGCAAGAGTCGCCATCGACTTTTATTTTATCCAAAGGAAAGGCATAAAAGAACAGGAAATACCTTTAAAAGATTTTTGGGTCCGGGGGGTAGGTTATGTAAAGGGAAGGTGTTAGCACCCTTTACATCCATGGTTATCCATGGGCTCTTAGTTACTTAGCTCACTTTGAATTGTTTTTGAAAAGGTGAAGTGTGTGAATAGAAATTTTCATAAAAGTTAATAATGATCCATGTACGGATGCGTAAAAACTTGTGTTTGAAAATTTGTTTGAAATTTGTAAAGTGTTTGAAGAGTTTTGAATGAAGTGATCAAGCAACTATGAGATACCTACCCTAAAGTTTTAAGTCTTTTCTGTTCTCTATCCTTTAAATGGTAAGACTATCCCTATTATTAGGGAATAGGTAGTCATTACCTTGGATGTAAGGGACATGTGAAAGGGACATCTGTTAGTGTAGGCAACTGTAGGGTGTATTAAGCAATTAGGAGGGACTGTCATCATTATT
This sequence comes from Lathyrus aphaca, assembly GCA_963966055.1. Taxonomy (NCBI): domain Eukaryota; kingdom Viridiplantae; phylum Streptophyta; class Magnoliopsida; order Fabales; family Fabaceae; genus Lathyrus; species Lathyrus aphaca. Next base: position 55,372,386 of record OZ014519.1, on the reverse strand, counting down.
CGAAAGAGACAAGATCTTTTATGAAGGCAACCATTAAGGGACTTGATGACTTTTCTTTTTTAAGGGACTTGCTTTATACACCCCACTTGACCTTATGATTTAGGCAACATTGAGGGATAGCCCTAGAAAGTGAGATGGCGATTAAAAATCGACTTACGTGTGTGAGTGTTTAATTTTTTATTTATCTTTAATTAAAATGATCTAAATTTGATTTTTAATATAAATACATGTTTACACTCCCTAAATTACTAACCATAGCATAAAAATTAAATAAATTAAATATTTACAAAAATTTACACCAAGGAGCAATTACATAATAATTATAATAAACAATTAAAATAAATAGCAAATAAATAAATATAAATAATAAGCAAAAATAAATAAATAGGCAATAATAAATATAATAGAGGTTAGTAATAATAATAATAAAAATAATTAAATAAGGTTAGTGAAATAATAAATATAATAATAAAATAAAGGGATTAGTAATAATATGGTTAGTAATAATAACAATAATTAAAATAAATAGAATTAGCAAAAATATTATAAGAACATGATGAAAATAATAAACACAAAATTAGATTTTTAATATAGACATTTATTTAAAAATATGAACAATTAAATAATTATTATAACATTTTAATTTAGGTACAAATTATTAAATTATTTTTAAGCATATTGTAATTACAAAATTTAATTATTATAGGTTCAATTGTTTCTAAACACATATTAAAAATTATTTATATATAATTTAGATTACAAACAAATTTTAGAAATATTTACATAAGTTATAAATAAATTTACAAAACTTAATTATATTAAATAAATATGTACATAATAATTATATTTATAAAATTTGATTATACTAAATATTATATTTAAAAAAATAATTAGAACATAAAATTAAGTTAATTGTTTAGAAAAAGAATAAACTAGGGTTTCTAAAATTAGAGTTTTATTTAGAAAATATTTTTAGAGTTTATAATTTAATATACAAAAATTAATATACATATATTATAATTACATAATAAAAGAAATAATTTTTGAATTAAGAAAATAAGATTTTAGAATATTAGAAACTATTAAACATGTATTTAATTATTTAATTACATATATGTTTATTAATAAAATCTAAATCAATTAAACAAATTAAAAATAAAAATACAACAAAACATACCTGGCTGGGTTTTGAACCCAGGTCACCAGGTTTACCAGCAACAAGCCACACCACTAGGCCAGGGTACGCGCAGGCAGCAAGGAAGTGAGTTCCATTAGTTTTGTTCTTTGTCACAAAAAATCCAGGAAAATAAAAAGAAACAAAAGGCCTGGGGGAGGATTGAACCCAGGACCTCTCAGCCAAACGCATGTGCACATTACCAACCAAGCTAGATGAGCGAACCTGTTAGTTATCCCACAACAATTCATAATATATAATACTCAATGCATAAATGAGAAAAAACCAAAATTATTTGCCACGGCCAGGATTCGATCCCCTGCCCTTTGCTTCAAATGCCCAAGACCAAGCAGCCAACCACTGGGACAAGCACGCGCTTGTGATAACAAACCAATAATAAAACAAAAAATATTTTAAACAATATTTGAATTTCCCAGGACGCGCGAAAACTTCATCTTCAACCTCTGATGCTGCGAATTTACCTGCGAAAACTACTGGGATTTTTCCTGCGAATTTTTCTACGTTTGAAACCTGCAAATCTTAAATCATCATGAATATGCAATTATTTGTTAAATTAAGCACAGGGTTATGATCACCACATCTCACACAATCAATCTATGGTCTTAAAATCAATTTATTCTTCCTAAATCGAAGAACCCTAAATGTCATTCAAGAACCCTAATCATGGCCGTTTGCGGTTTATACACTCATTCTTCAATCTCTTTGTCCAGAAAGCATCTATGCACCATCACTAACACAAATATACAATTAGATTTCATTGTTATTGCATAATTAGTTCAAATCGAAAAAAATTAAAAGAAGAATAAAATGCGTTCGGGTTGTTCATATGTGCATGGTATTGATGCATATGAGTGATGATAATGCTTCAGTGAGGTCCAAGGAACATTGCTATGTTCTTATTTTACCTTCAAAGGTCTTGCAAATTGAAAACCGAATATGAGTTTTGGAAGGGATTTTTGATTTTGTGAACTTACTCTTAGGGCAGAAAAATTCGTGTCTTTGTGATTGCAATGAGTTGTGTACTTATAGGTGATTGAATTTAGGTCATAAAATTGAATGGTTGTGTGGAAGAATTGATATGAAAAGATCCAAGTTGATCATGCCTTGAAAAATCAAATATTCTTGTATGATGGCTTACTATTTTTGGACAAATCTTATGATTTCATTCCTCTTCAATTCCAATCAACATTTAAGACATTCTAGAAACTCAATCTCCATCAAATATTACATTTTCATATTTTATTTTTATTTAAAATGATTTTTAATGAATTAAATCAAAATAAATAAAAATAAAATAATAAAAATTCTGATTTTTAATGGTTTGGGTCGTGCATGAAGTCAATGTATGGATTGGGTCATCATTTGGCAAGCCCATTTGGAAGAAATTGGTTTTAGACCTCCTTTTTCATCATGAACCAACTCAAAATTTCCCAACTTTGCAAGGGCACATATCCTTCAATTTTAATGCTATGAGGGTGTTCTTGGACATTTTGGAAAGATTGAAGAGTCCTCTAACCAACCCCACTGGTTTCATGTCCATATCATTTACCAATCTCAAGTTATGCCCTTTTGAAGTTGTTGACTTTTTGTTGACTTTCAAAAGGACCTATAATGTCTTAGCTCATACCTTCCAAATGAAGCATTTTTGGGCTTGGCTTGTGAGACACAAAGTTGTAGAGAATTCAATTTCCTTCAAAATGAGCTTTGAGTGGAGACTTGGTGATGAAGTATGTGAATGTTATGGCTGGTCAAAGTTCAGTTGACTTTTACTGAGGAAACCCTAATTTAGAAACTCCTGATTCTTGATGATCTGGAATCTCCTTGATGCATCATGATCAACCCTTGATCAAATGATGAATTTTACTTCATATACTTGATGTTGGCAAAAAATCATGAAGTTTGACTTTGGTTTGACCACAGTTGACCTCAGTTTGACTTTTTAACTGTTTTGACTAATTTTGACTTATCTGATCATCTGACTGAACAAACTTCTGAGAAAAGTCTTGAAACTTGACATGGGGGTTCTTACACACATATAAGATGTCATGAAGCTCACTTGAAGTCTTGGAAATCCATTTAGCCTGATTAAAGTCAAAACCCTAATTTTGAATGCACTGCTTAGGAGGTGCACTGTCTGAGGGAATTGTCAACTCTTTTGACCAATTGTGAACTTTGTGAACCTTGTGAACCATCATAACATGTCTTGTGATACTCATGGGAGGTATTGTGAAGCTTGTGAACCTTGTGAACCTCATAAAGTGACTTTGTAGACCTCATGAACCTCAGGAAAGCTTTGTAATCATTGTGAATCTTGTGAACCTTGTGAACCTTCATGAAGTGACTTGTAGACTTCATGGGCCTCATGGAAGGTCTTGAAAGCCTTGAGAAACTTGTGAACCTTGTGAACCTTCATGAAGTGACTTGTAGACTTCATGAGCCTCATGAAAGGTATTGAAAGCATTGGGAAGCTTGTGAACCTTGTGAACCTTCATAAAGTAACTTGTAGACTTCATGAACCTCATGAAAGGTCTTGAAAGCATTGGGAAGCTTGTGAACCTTGTGAACCTTCATGAAGTGACTTGTAGACTTCATGGGCCTCATGGAAGGTCTTGAAAGCCTTGAGAAGCTTGTGAACCTTGTGAACCTTCTTAGCACACAAAGTCTTGTATTGTGAGGGCAAATTTTGGGGTGCAACAGCTGCCCCTGTTCAATTTTCTGAAACCTGAGGGGTTAGATTGGTATATTTGCCAGTCGTGACCTGGAAGGTTGAAGGGGATTGAACACAAAAGCCCAAAAATTTGCACTCACCAGTGCATAAAATGATACAGATGGCTAATTGAATATGACTGAGTGGGCTTAAAGATGCCACTTGGAGAAACTGGAGATGGGCTTAGAGATGCCATCTAAAGAACTGGATGTGATGATAGCTTTGTGTTGATACTAGATTTCAGTACTAGGTCTTCGTATAGGCCATCTCTGAATCGTTTATCCTTTGAATTTGTTGAATAGACCAGTAGAAATAAATCTTCGTGACGATTATCTCTTTTGGAAATATATTGGATTAGGGAATAGATATTTCTTACAGACCGTTTGCCTACTCTCCAAGGTCAAAAGAACGTCAGGATTGGTTCTTCTGAAAAATATCTTGAACCAGGGAATGGATCTTTGTACATACCGTTTGCCTGCTATTCAAGGGCCACTAGATTAGATCTTCTGAAAGTATCTTGAACCAGGGAATGGATCTTTGTACAGACCGTTTGCCTGCTATTCAAGATCAGATAGATGAAATCTTCTGGAAATATCCTGGATTAGGGAATGGATCTTCTTACAGACCGTTTGCCTACTCTCCGAGGACAAAAGTGTCAGGATCAAGTCTCCTGAAAATACCCTGGATTAGGGAATGGATCTTTGTACAGACCGTTTGCCTATTCTCTGAGGAAATAGATTAAATCTTCTGAAAATATCTTGAACCAGGGAATGGATCTTTGTACAGATCGTTTGCCTGCTATTCAAGACCAGATAGATGAAATCTTCTGGAAATATCCTGGATTAGGGAATGGATCTTCTTACAGACCGTTTGCCTACTCTCCGAGGACATCTTGAGTAATGTATGGATCATCTCTGACCTGTTGTGAATTGTTGATATTGTTTTATCTGCATATAACTATCCTGCAAAGAGAATGTTAGTTTATGTAACATGTATGCATGCATAGTATGATGCACCTAAGTAAATGTATTATGTATTTATGGATATGTATGTTATGGTATGATATAAATGATGGATGTATGATATGATGCTGCCGGAAGCGTCTGGATGTCTTCGTATAACAACTGCTGGCCAGGGAAAATAAATCCCGATTCGTTGTTGAAGAATATATTATACATAACCTTCCATATGCTGGGGATGGCAAGGTATAGATAACCTCCCGGATGCTGGGGATAATAAGGTATATATCATCTCCCGTATGCTGGGGATAGTAAGGTATACATAACCTTCGTCTTCGTTTGATGGTAGGGCAGATATAACCTCCCGTCTTCGTTCGTCGTACCCTTATTGGAAAGTAAATTCCCGAATATCCGTATGAGGATAAAAGAGATGGATATAAATTCCAGGGGAGATGAGATTTTATGAAGATGGATTCGTCCTACTGAGGTTTTGTAACTGTCTGGTAAAGATGAACCGGCGAAGCTTCGTTGAAATCCTTCCCTCGTTCGTCCTTAGTAAATACTATTACTGCATTTTCATGCATTTCTGGTAAACATCAATCATATTAAGCATACATGCATTTTCTTGATGATCTGGAATCTCCTTGATGCATCATGATCAACCCTTGATCAAATGATGAATTTTACTTCATATACTTGATGTTGGCAAAAAATCATGAAGTTTGACTTTGGTTTGACCACAGTTGACCTCGGTTTGACTTTTTAACTGTTTTGACTGATTTTGACTTATCTGATCATCTGACTGAACAAACTTCTGAGAAAAGTCTTGAAACTTGACATGGGGGTTCTTACACACATATAAGATGTCATGAAGCTTACTTGAAATCTTGGAAATCCATTTAGCCTGATTAAAGTCAAAACCCTAATTTTGAATGCACTGCTTAGGAGGTGCACTGTCTGAGGGAATTGTCAACTCTTTTGACCAATTGTGAACTTTGTGAACCTTGTGAACCATCATAACATGTCTTGTGATACTCATGGGAGGTATTGTGAAGCTTGTGAACCTTGTGAACCTCATAAAGTGACTTTGTAGACCTCATGAACCTCAGGAAAGCTTTGTAATCATTGTGAATCTTGTGAACCTTGTGAACCTTCATGAAGTGACTTGTAGACTTCATGGGCCTCATGGAAGGTCTTGAAAGCCTTGAGAAACTTGTGAACCTTGTGAACCTTCATGAAGTGACTTGTAGACTTCATGAGCCTCATGAAAGGTATTGAAAGCATTGGGAAGCTTGTGAACCTTGTGAACCTTCATAAAGTAACTTGTAGACTTCATGAACCTCATGAAAGGTCTTGAAAGCATTGGGAAGCTTGTGAACCTTGTGAACCTTCATGAAGTGACTTGTAGACTTCATGGGCCTCATGGAAGGTCTTGAAAGCCTTGAGAAGCTTGTGAACCTTGTGAACCTTCTTAGCACACAAAGTCTTGTATTGTGAGGGCAAATTTTGGGGTGCAACACTCACTCTTGTTCATCTTACCTTCTTTCTTCAAGCAACTTGTCTTCTTAATTGAAGCAAGTTGTTTTGCTTCTCTTTGATCCTTTCATCTGCTTCCCTCCTTGGTGGTTCCTTGAAGATTTCTTTCTTAAACCCCACAAACCCTAGGAACAACCAAGCATGATAACAATTAGGGTTTGATTAGTCCCCCACTTAGCTTTTACCTTTGTGTCTCCTTGAGTCTTCTCTTCTCATTTCATAACCAGGGACTAAACCCTAAAGGTTTTAAGGCTTTGTGATTAAGCTTATGCCTGCATCCTTCTATTAGGATGGAGTGTATAACTTTAATCCTAAGTGTTAAACCCTTAATGTGTTTAAATCCTTTAATCAATCCACTTAATAATCATCAAGACATCCAACTTGTAACTTAGGCCTTGCATTAGGGTTCTAATTCTTCCTTAATTGGTTAAGAAGGACTAACCCTAGTGTTAATGGACAAGTCCCCCTCAAGTTGTCTTACAAACCATAAAAATCACTTCTTCATCTTATCATTAACTAAAATCCATCTAATAATGGCTTTGTTTTGTCATGAGGTTAATCCCTAATCATGGATTAAGTTGAGGAGCTTTCCTCAGCTTAAACATTCTCATCTATTATCCTTCTATTAGGATGGTGTAATGAGTCTGTTTAATCCCTGATTATGGCTTAATCTCATTACTTAACACTAAACAAAAACAACAAAAACATTTAACTAATCACAAGTAGGTAAATAATCTTAATCCTACATCAAAGGTGATTAAGTGTGAGATGCTGACTTCACACTTAAGGTATTCTCATTACCCCTAATCAGAGGGAAGATGTGATGAGTTTACTAACCCCTGGTTTAGGCTTAAGCTCATTTTCTTATGACAAATTCAAAAAGCAATAAAAAACTGAAAACAAAAAAACAAACAATAATCGTTTCCTTCGGGATTATTTTCTCACCTCGTTCACTCACAAACGAGAACTCGCTTCTTCCGTCTAATGCAAGACAGTTTGCACCTGAGCCAGACAGGTCATACACTTGAGCATAGACAAGTAATCAGTTCACAAGTCAATTCACCTTTCAGTCTCTTTGAGTCGAACTACGGTGTTCTGACTTCCTCATTGCACGAGAGGATACGTAGGCATAACTTAACAGTTATCGAACAAAAGTCTCTGTATATTCCCCCTCTTTCCAGCATTATTCTTTAAGCCTCATAGTCTTGAGCATCTCATTCTTGTTCTCACACTGACACTTCTCTTATACACTTCACCTTTCTTTTAGCACTGACACTTGCATTCTTTCCAGCTTTGATACATAGATTGCACTGACACTACCCCTTTAAAACACAAATCTTTTAAGCGTGGATCCCGTCGAGTACGGCGGACAATCTGGGTGCTAATACCTTCCCAGGTTGTAACCAACCCCCTTTCTCAGTCTCTCTGGTTCGCAACCGTCTTATCCATCTCTTTCCTTAGGTTTATGCAGCATTACCTTCCCTTCGGGATAAAAATGCCTAGCTTGCGACTCTTGTCTTCTGAGTTCACCCTTGTGTGTTCTCTCCTTTTCGCCGACCGTTCGCGTCTGTACCCCTCTTGGCCCTGTGTCATCAGGTGGGAGCGACACATAGCCTTTAGCATTACATGTGTGTGTTCTTTATGCATTACTAATTGAAAATACAAAAATATGTGTCTTGCCTGCTTTGTCCATAAGATTAGGGTTTAGAATTAATGACCAAGATATGTAGTAAGATAGCAACAAAAATTGGTTCAAAATCTAAGTTTTCTATTTTTCACAAAACCAACCTTCATTTACCAAACCTAACGTTCACCCCACTACTAACTCTTTATTTTCTCTCTCTCCCTCTCTTTCTCTCTCTCTCTCTCTCTCTGACACACACACACACACACTTCATCCTCTCATTCATCTTTTCTCTCTCTAACTCCATCATCTCATTTTCCATCCCTATCATTCTTCATCATCTTCAAAATCTGTTAAACCTTATATTAAACCTTGATGGTGTTGTATTCTAATCTCACACAAACATGCATTCTTCTTGGCGAATCTTCTTACTCTTTTTTTGTATGTTTATTTTATTCATTTTAAGGCAAAGATATTCACCTATTATTTGAAAGATTAAAGATGATGTTTTCTAATCTCACAGAAACATGTTTCCTTCTTATCGAATCTTCTTAATCTTTTTATGATTTTTTTTTGTTTCCTCTCCTTTTTTCTTTTCAGGTTGTAGATCTATGGATACATAAACAAAAATTTATAGTAAAAGAATATAAAAAATGTAAGTTTGAACATAAACAACATCTTTTTCACTTCTTTTATTTATTTAGATTGTAGATAATTTAGAAGATGAAACAAGATTGTGATGATATTTTAAGTGGATGGTTAAAGTTTTTTTTAAAGAAAATTAATTTTTTTTTACTTTTTCTTATCATTTTTTTATGCAAAAATATGAAGTTTTACTTCATTACTTTACAAGTAAGAAAATTCTCTCTCTCTCACTCTCTCTCTCTCTCTTAATATCCTTCTCCACTTTTTAGTTTCCATTTTTAGATTTTTCTTTGCTTTTTAATCATGTATTCAAAATCTACATTATTTAATGTGAGATTATAATGTGATTTGGTAGTTTTAATTTTGTTTCATGATTTTATAAATTTTAGCTATATTTTCAGTAATTTGAATTATTTTTATATATAGGGGTCAATTAAGAAGAGACTCGAAATTAAAAAATAAAAAGAAATGAGATTAACTTGATATAAGAAAGATGGAGGTGTCATGCCCCAAATTTTGACTAGTAACTTTTTGAAATTTTCATGCATCTGACTATATTCACTTCTTGCATCATTTGCATAGCCTTTAGCATTACATGTGTGTGTTCTTTATACATTACTAATTGAAAATACAAAAATATGTGTCTTGCCTGCTTTGTCCATAACATTAGGGTTTAGAATTAATGACCAAGATATGTAGTAAGATAGCAACAAAATTGGTTCAAAATCTAAGTTTTTTATTTTTCACAAAGCCAACCTTTATTTACCAAACCTAACATTCACCCATCTACCAACTCTTTGTTATTCCTCTCTCTCTCTCTCTCTCTCTCTATATATATATATATATATATATATATATATATATATATATATATATATATATATATATATATATATATATATATATATATATCTTTCTCTCTCTCTCTCTCTCTCTCTCTCACACACACACACACACACACTTCATCCTCTCATTCATCTTTTCTCTCTCTGATTCCATCATCTCACTTTCCATCCCTATCATTCTTCATCATCTTCAAAATATGTTAAACCTTATATTAAACCTTGATGGTGTTGTATTCTAATCTCACACAAATACACATTCTTCTTGACGAATCTTCTTACTCTTATTTATTTATTTATTTATTTTTGTATGTTTATTGTTTTCATTTTAAGGCAAAGATATTCACCTATTATTTGAAATGTTAAAGGTGATGTTTTCTAATCTCACAGAAACATGTTTCCTTCTTATCGAATCTTCTTAATCTTTTTATGATTTCTTTTTTGTTTCCTCTCGTTTTTTCTTTACAAGTTGTAGATCTACGGATACATAAACCAAAATTGATAGTAAAACAATATAAAAAATGTAAGTTTGAACATAAACAACATCTTTCTCACTTCTTTTATTTATTTAGATTGTAGATATTTTGGATGATTAAAGAAGATTGTGATGATATTTTGAGTGGATGGTTAAAGTTTTTTTTTAAGAAAATTAATAAATTTTACTATTTCTTATCATTTTTTTATGCAGAAAAAATGAAGTTTTACTTCATTTCTTTTCAAGTAAGAAGAATTCTCCCGCTCTCTCTCTCTCTCTCTCTCTCTCTCTCTCTCTCTCTCTCTTAATTTCCTACTCCACTTTTTAGTTTTCATTTTTAGATTTTTCTTTGCTTTTTAATCATGTATTAAAATCTACATTATATAATGTGAGATTATAATGTGATTTGGTAGTTTTAATTTTGTTTAATGATTCTATAAATTTTAGCTATATTTTCACTAATTTGAATGATTTTTATATGTAGGCGTCAATTAAGAAGAGATTCGAAATTAAAAAATAAAAAGAAACGAGATTAACTTGATATAAGAAAAATGAAGGGGTCATACCCCAAATTTTGACTAGAAAGTTTTTGAAATTTTCATGCATCTGACTATATTCACTTCTTGCATCATTTGCATAGCCTTTAGCATTACATGTGTGTGTTCTTTATGCATTACTAATTGAAAATACAAAAATATGTGTCTTGCCTGCTTTGTCCATAAGATTAGGGTTTAGAATTAAAGACCAAGATATGTAGTAAGATAGCAACAAAATTGGTTCAAAATCTAAGTTTTCTATTTTTCACAAAACCAACCTTCATTTACCAAACCTAATGCTCACCCCTCTACCAACTCTTTGTTTTCTCTCTCTCTCTCTCTCTCTCTCTCTCTCTCTCTCTCTCTCTCACACACACACACACACACACACACACACACATACACACACACATACACACACACACACACACACACACACTTCATCCTCTCATTCATCTTTTCTCTCTCTGACTCCATCATCTCATTTTACATCCCTATCATTCTTCATCATCTTTAAAATCTGTTAAACCTTATATTAAACCTTGATGGTGTTGTATTCTAATCTCACACAAACATGCATTCTTCTTGGCGAATCTTCTTACTCTTTTTTTTGTATGTTTATTGTTTTCAAATTAAGGCAAAGATATTCACCTATTATTTGAAAGGTTAAAGATGATGTTTTCTAATCTCACAAAAACATGTTTCCTTGTTATCGAATCTTCTTAATCTTTTAATGATTTCTTTTTTGTTTCCTCTCCTTTTTTCTTTTCAGGTTGTAGATCTACGGATACATAAACAAAAATTGATAGTAAAACAATATAAAAAATGTATGTTTGAACATAAACAACATCTTTTTCACTTCTTTTATTTATTTAGATTGTAGATAATTTAGAAGATGAAACAAGATTGTGATGATATTTTGAGTGGATGGTTAAAGTTATTTTTAAAGAAAATTAAATTTTTTTACTTTTTCTTATCATTTTTTTATGCAGAAAAAATGAAGTTTTACTTCATTACTTTACAAGTAAGAAGAATTCTCTCTCTCTCTCTCTCTTAATTTCCTTCTCCACTTTTTAGTTTTCATTTTTAGATTTTTCTTTGCTTTTTAATCATGTATTCAAAATCTACATTATTTAATGTGAGATTATAATGTGATTTGGTAGTTATAATTTTGTTTCATGATTTTATAAATTTTAGCTATATTTTCAGTAATTTGAATAATTTATATATATAGGGGTCAATTAAGAAGAGATTCGAAATTAAAAAATAAAAAGAAATGAGATTAACTTGATATAAGAAAGATGAAGGTGTCATACCCCAAATTTTGACTAGGAACTTTTTGAAATATTTATGCATCTGACTATATTCACTTCTTGCATCATTTGCATAGCCTTTAGCATTACATGTGTGTGTTCTTTATGCATTACTAATTGAAAATACAAAAATATGAGTCTTGCCTGCTTTGTCCATAAGATTATGGTTTAGAATTAATGACCAAGATATGTAGTAAGATAGTAACAAAATCGGTTCAAAATCTAAGTTTTCTATTTTTCACAAAGCCAACCTTCATTTACCAAACCTAACATTCACCCATCTACCAACTCTTTGTTCTTTCTCTCTCTCTCTCTCTCTCTCTCTCTCTCTCTCTCTCTCTCTCTGTGTCTCCCTCTGTCTCTCTGTCTCTCTCTCTTTTTCTCTTTCTCTCTCTCTCTCTCTCTCTCTCACACACACACACACACACACATACACACACACACACACACACACTTCATCCTCTCATTCATCTTTTCTCTCTCTGACTCCATCATCTAATATTTCATCCCTATCATTCTTCATCATCTTCAAAATCTGTTAAACCTTATATTAAACCTTAATGGTGTTGTATTCTAATCTCACACAAACAAGCATTCTTCTTGGCGAATCTTCTTACTCTTTTTTATTTATATTTGTATGTTTATTGTTTTCATTTTAAGGCAAAGATATTCACCTATTATTTGAAATGTTAAAGGTGATGTTTTCTAATCTCACAGAAACATGTTTCCTTCTTATCAAATCTTCTTAATCTTTTTATGATTTCTTTTTTGTTTCCTCTCGTTTTTTCTTTAAAGGTAGTAGATCTACGGATACATAAACCAAAATTGAAAGTAAAACAATATAAAAAATGTAAGTTTGAACATAAACAACATCTTTCTCACTTCTTTTATTTATTTAGATTGTAGATATTTTGGATGATTAAAGAAGATTGTGATGATATTTTGAGTGGATGGTTAAAGTTTTTTTTTAAGAAAATTAATAAATTTTACTATTTCTTATCATTTTTTTATGAAGAAAAAATGAAGTTTTACTTCATTTCTTTTCAAGTAAGAAGAATTCTCCCTCTCTCTCTCTCTCTCTCTCTCTCTCTCTCTTAATT
>OZ014519.1:55171954-55354454 GCA_963966055.1 Lathyrus aphaca | reverse complement strand
GATGTTTTTTAATCTCACAGAAACATGTTACCTTCTTATCGAATCTTCTTAATCTTTTTATGATTTCTTTTTTGTTTCCTCTCCTTTTTTCTTTTCAGGTTGTAGATCTATGGATTCATAAACAAAAATTGATAGTAAAAGAATATAAAAAATGTAAGTTTGAACATAAACAACATCTTTTTCACTTCTTTTATTTATTTAGATTGTAGATATTTTGGAAGATGAAAGAATATTGTGATGATATTTTGAGTGGATGGTTAAAGTTTTTTTTAAAGAAAATTAATAAATTTTACTTTTTCTTATCATTTTTTCCAAAAAAAATGAAGTTTTAATTCATTTCTTTACAAGTAAGAATAATTCTCTCTCTCTCTCTCTCTCTCTCTCTCTCTCTCTCTCTCTCTCTCTCTCTCTCTCTCTTAATTTCCTTATCCCCTTTTTAGTTTCCATTCTTCGATTTTTCTTTACTTTTTAATCATGTATTTAAAATCTACATTATTTAATGTGATTTGGTATTTTTAATTTTGTTTAATGATTTTATAAATTTTAGCTATATTTTCACTAATTTGAATGATTTTTATATGTAGGGGTCAATTAAGAAGAGATTCGAAATTAAAAAATAAAAAGAAACGAGATGAAGGTGTCATACCCCAAATTTTGACTAGGAACTTTTTGAAATTTTCATGCATCTGACTATATTCACTTCTTGCATCATTTACATAGCCTTTAGCATTACATGTGTGTGTTCTTTACTCAAAGATGACATCATGCACGACCCAATTCAACCAATTTCTGATTTTTATATTTTTATTATTATTTATTTGGATTTTATTCATTAAAATTCATTTTAAATCAAAATAAAATATGAAAATACAAATATTTGATTTGATTCTTCTTCTAGAAGCTCTTAAACATCATTTAAGTTGATTTGATACTCTCCAATTTTGTGCACAACTAATTTGAAAACATATCATTTGATTTTTTTTGATATTTTTGACCATAACTTTCTTCACCTTCAAGCAACCCATACAACTCCAACCAAGGCCCAAATTCTTAACCTAATTACATTACTATATAACCACAACAACATCACAAGACAAAAAAAGGATGGAGGGCAAGAGGATGATATTCGTACTTTAAAATTTCACTTAATTCAAAATTAGGTTTCTACAATCCACCGCTTTTACAAGTTGATTAAAGGCTGCAAATGAATCCTTGAGGTTTCCTGAACCTATTCCAATCATCCTCATCATCAAATTCATGCCAAATCATACAAACCAAATTCATATTCTTACTTTTCTTTTGATTTTTTTCAATTTCAATTATTTATGCATGATTAATTGATTTTGATTACATAATATGTTTGTTTGATTGTGTAGATGGTTTTTGGATAGTTGGATTTAAGTTTTGATGCAGGAATCATAGGGCACCATGGAGAACTAAACTATTGGTTAATATGCTGTAATCTGTTTTTGTCGATACTTCGAAGGCTGCAGTAGTGATAAGAATTCCAGGCCGACAGGTAAGTCAGGTAAGTACTACTGTTTCGAATTACTCCGAATTTTTTCCAGAAGTTCAGAAAACAATCGACGAACAATACTCTTTTAGAATAGAATTCTAAAAGATTTCAACCCTCAAAATCGCAAATTCCTCTTTTTTCTATTTTATTTAATTTATTTTCTATTTTCATATTCTCAAGAAAATCTAAAAATAATTGTGCGTTCTTTATTTGATTTTATTAGATTTTTAGCATCGTTTTAATATTTTTTAGATTTTATTTTGATCTCTTTTCTTATTTTTCATTATTTTAAAATCTGCAGCGGTTTTATTTGATCCTGTTTATTTCTTTTTTTATTCTTCCAATAGTATATACCAAAAATATGCAGGTGGGAGGAAGAAGATGTTGTATGGCGTGCGCTGATTGACCTAGTGACAAAGACCTAAGGTTGAAAGTCTGAGAGTGTGGGTTCAACACTCATTCTCAACATTTTGGCAAAGAAACGTGGGTTCAACACTCATTCCCAACATTTTGGCAAAGAAATGTGGCGTAGCGTAGTGGCTGAAGCTTTTTGTTGGCAAAGGCAAAGTCAAGGGTTCAACACCAACCCCCAATATTTTGGGTATCTCTAACTTTATTTTTCCCTTTTTCATCAAATTATGTATTTTCTTTGAATTTCCTTATTATTATTATTAAACTAATTTCTAAAAGATAAAACATAATCCTTTTATTTTATTTTATTTTTAAAACTTATATTTTTTATTATAAACCTTAATTTTTTTTCATAAACCTTAATTTTTTCCCTAAACCTTAATTTTAAACCTAAGTCTTAATTTTTTTCATAAACTTTAAACCCTAAAAATTTAGCCCTAATCTTTATCTTAAAACCCAGATTTTGCCCTAATTTTTACCCTAAAATTTTTTCTAAACCTTAAATTTTTTTTAAACCTTAAAATTTTTCTCAAACCCTAACCCTAATTGTTTTCTTAACCTAGTTTGCAAACTTTTTTTTCTAATTTATTCACTCATTTTTATGTTATTCATTCATTGTTTACCTGATTATGTAACTGCTTCGCCTTTGTAATAATTGTTTTTTTTTATTATTTTCCGCCATTATTATTATTATGTAACTACCCCTAAGCCATGTAATAGTGTAGGAATTTTATTTTCTGCCTTTTAATTTCTGCCATTTATTTTTCATATTAACTGCGTGGTTAGTAAATAGGGTGTGGAAACTATTTGTAATTAAATTTAATTTAGATAATTAACTTTAAAAGATAAATATTTGAAAATAAACACTCACACACGTAAGTCGATCTTTGATCGCCATCTTGCACTTCTTGGGATATTCCTCTTGGTTGCCTTAAAATAAAATGGTCAAGTCCCTCGAATATAGGGGTGTCTTAAGCAAAGTCCCTTCATAAAATCATCAAGTCCCTACAGTTTAAAAGATCAAGTCCCTTCGAGGTTGCCTACGGAATAATGATCTTGTCCCTTCGAATAAATGATGATAGTCCCTACGAATTGCTAAAGACACCCCTTAAGTTGCCTTCATTGACCATACGATGACCCTATGCCCGTCCCTTAAACAAATCCAAGGTAATGACTACCTATTCCTTAATAATAGGGATAGTCTTACCCTTGAAAGGACATATAAGAACATGAATGACTTAGTCTAGGGTTGGTACCTCATAGTTACTTGCTCACTCTTCAAAAATACTTTTCACACCTCACAATATTTTCAAAACATTTTCAAACAAGGCTTTGTATACATCCGTACGAGGATCATTACAAAGTACTTAGAAAATTTCTAATCACACACTACACTTCCCAAAAACAATTAAAGTGAGCTAAGTAACTAAGAGCCCATGGATAACCATGGATATAAAGGGTGCTAACACCTTCCCTTTGTATAACCTACCCCCCGAACTCAAGTCTTTTAAAATAGGTTTTTCCTGTTCTTTTATGTCTTTTCCGTTTGGATAAAATAAAAGTCGGTGGCGACTCTTGCTATCCGCAACATGACTAAAAGTCAGTTCTCCCACCGTGTTACGGATAGCTTGTGTTGGTTTATTGTGGTTTGATTGATCCACTTCCCATCTTATATTGTATGCTTGAGCTTGGCATTTTAGGGTGACACTTCACTTCTAATTGTGAAGTTTTAGTATGACCTTTTGTTCATTTGTATCTCATTTGATTTCACTTGTTTTTGTCTTACCACTTGTTTATGCTTATAACTATTTCAGGGGCTTTGGTAAGTGAGAGGTGTGGATGAGGTTCCCACATCTCCAACTCTTTCATTTTTCATTATGCATTCTCACTTGTGATTAAGATGTGCCATATGCCATCACTTGTTTAACTTCTTTTCTCCCCCTTAGAAAACAACTCATCTCCTTTAGAGGAATGAGTTGCATTCTATTTTCCTTTCTTCTTCTTTCTCTTTCTCTTTTTCTTTTCTCCTCCTTTCTTTAGGATAGTTAGTTCAATCCTCACTAACCATATGACCACCTTTGCATTATAATATTAGGATTAGACTTCCCCTTTAGTTTTTTCCTTTAAGATCTTTTTGTTTCTTTCTCTTCTCATCTCCAAACAAAATCATAAAAAGCATTAATAATAGTTGAGGTGACCTTCCCCTTTTGTCATCCTCTCAAAGAAAATCATAAAAAACACTTCTTCACTCTTAACCCACAAAAATACTTAATAACACAAACAGGTTAGTGAAAATAAATCCTAATCTTAGGAAACAAGTTTGAGGATCTTCTTCATTCTTGATGGACTTGTTACTCATTCTATTTTGGAATGTGGTAATAAGGACATGTTCCTTAGAAAAGGCTTTACCTTCACTTCCTTGTGCCAAACTATAAAAGACTTCTAAAAATTACAAACAAACAATAAGTGTCTCTCCTTCGGGAATTCTCTTCTCACCTCATTCACTCTTTACGTATGAACTTGCTCCTACTTGTCACTTTGCAAGACGGTAACGCACTCGTCGTCCGAGCCTACAACACTTGAGCATTGACATAGGCAGTTCAAGCCTTAAAACACAAGCAATCTTTTCCACCCCTAGTTAGGGGAACTACGGCGACTCTGATCCTCATTATCCAGTGAGGTATGTAGGCAGCGGGGTAGGGCCCGTTCGAGCACACTCTTTTATTTTCCCTACAATTCCCCCTTTCTTTTCTTATCCAGTTCAGTTCCTTTTCTTTGCAGCAGCTTTCATTTCTTCACCCTTTGAAACAGTTTCTTTGCAAGCGTGGATCATGTCGGGTACGGCGGACGATCTAGGGTGCTAATACCTTCCCAGGTCGTAACCGACTCCCGAACCCAGTCTCTTTGGTTCGCAGGACCTGTGTCCTTCCTTTTCTTTTCTTCTGGTTTGTGCAACATTACCATTCCCGTTCCTTCGGGATAAAAATGCCTGGCTGGCGACTCTAACATTTTCCGCACCACTTTCGCGTTTGTACAAGGATGGAAATCCAGGGAGCGACACCAGCGAACATCATAAATCTTGAACAAGCCATGAGAACCATTCACCATGTTCATAGACGCTTTGCCATGATTAGGAAGTGAATTTGTCTTAACGTTTGGGTTAACGTCATTGAAAGACAAAATATTATTCCTCATCAATTTCTGCATTTCTTACTTCAATGGATAACAATTATCAATATCATGCTCTGGGCCACCTTGGTGAAAATCACAATGAGTTTCTGACTTATATCACCATGGAATAACCTCTAGAACAGGAGGTGGAGAACGTGTTTGAACAAGGTTCTTCTCAAGCAGTGATGGAAACAATTATGCATACAACATTAGAATGGGATTAAAGTTTGCTTTTTCACGACTTTGTTGATTACCATTCTGTTGCATACGAGTCTACTAAAAATGAGGTTAACACTTTGGAGCCACTGGAACAGTTGGAGCCACATTAATTACTGGAGTTACAGAAGCTACATGTTGTCGATGACAGACTTCTCGACCGCGAAGTTTCCTATACCCTTCATGAGACACAACATTAGTCCCACCTTCTTTCTTCTTGCCAAAACCAAATGTCTTAGAACTCGAACCAGAATTACTTTCTTTACTCAGTCGTCCTTCACAGACACCTTCTTCTAATCACATTCCCACATTCACCATTTCGGTAAAATTAAATGAAGCACTTGCAATCATCTTCTCATAATATAAAGAACCCAACATCCTCAAAAAGATCTTTGTCATTTCTTTCTCTTCCAATGGAGGAATAATCTGAGCTGCAAGCTTGCACCATCTATGGACGTACTCTTTTAATGTTTCTTTGTCTTTTTTGAGACATAACACGAAGTTGATCTTTTTCGGGTGCCATATCAACATTGTACTTGTACTGTTTCACAAAAGCCTCTCCCAAATCATTGAAAGACTTGATTTGGTTGCTATCCAGACCCATATGCCATCTTAGTGTTGCACCAGTCAAGTTGTCTTAGAAGTAATGAATCAGAAGATGATTATTGTCTATTTGAGTAGACATCTTCCTTGCATACATAGTTAAGTGACTCAGGGGACAAGAATTTCCTTTGTACTTCTAAAACTCAGGCAATTTGAACTTATAAGGAATCTTGACATTAGGAACCAAACAAATCTCATAAGTATCTTTATCAAATAACTCCTTACTTCTTAAAGCTTTAACTTCTTTCTGCATTTCACTAAACCGGCCTTGAAAATCATCAAGCCTTACATTCGCACCAGCGCCATCACTAGGCTCAGCATAGTAAATTACTTCATCTATATGCAAAGTAGTATGAATCACAGTCGGTGTCGTAGTCATCACAGGCTGAAGCGGAGCAATCACAGGAATCTCAGGAGGAGGAGAATGATAACCAGCGGGAATGAAATTGGGTGGCATTACCCACGATGTACTAGTAGGCATGCAATAACAAGGAGAAATGTCAGGCTCCACAGGATTCGGCATAATGACAATCTTATAAATGACCGTCCGCTGAACTGGAGAATGAGAAGGAGGGGGTGGCTGATTTTGAGCAGCCACTAGACTTTCCATCACATCAGTTAACCTTTCCAGACTATCCTTCAGAGTTGTGAATTCTTTGCAAAGTTCGCAATTCTCTTAATATAGAGCTTCCAGCATCTTCCTTTGATTAGTCTGAGTATTGTATCGATGAGTCATCTTGCCAAGGGAACCGGACGAAGACCAAGAAACACATAAGAACCTTATAGAACTCCCAGGAAGTAATACCAATGCAAACATGATGCATGATATGAAAATGAAAATATTTCAATGGACTATAAGGTAAATTACAATATTTATAACAGAAACACATTTTTGACATACTGAAAAACTCATTCTCATTGATATCAAAAGAGAGGATTACAACTTTGAAGTACAAGTCTCAACAAGCCTAATACATAAGAGAAAATAAAACTAAGCCTATAGGATCATATCTGAAGAAACCCCGAAATTAGGCTGGTACTTCATGTGAATCCTTCTGATCTATTTCTTGTAACGAATCTCCATGTCTTCCTTATCCTTCACAATCTGATCGACAACAGCTTTCGAAGCACTGGAAGTAGGAGAAATAACAGATGAAGTACCAGAGGAAAATAAATCCTCTTGCACTCTCAGATTCTTTGTGACACATCACTTAAGTAGCTCAATAAGATAATTATTTTATTTCAATTGCTCTTGCATAGTTGACTTCTCAAGTAACCAAGCTTCTTTCTCTCGCTTCATCTGGTCTAACTCTTCTTGAAGTGTAACCTTTTCATCAACAGGAGGAAGAAAAGCTGATAAAGGCAAAATAGGAAACAAAGGTTCCTCAGGTGGATAAGGAGTCACGAGCTTGAAAGCTATAGATCGAACCCACTGAATTTAACACTCGGAAGGAGCACATTGTTGCCTTCCCAATTGACCATTCTCTTTCATGTGAACCGAATGCCAATAATGAGTGATTCTTTTCTTCATGTCTAAGTGAACCACATAATTGAGAAAGAAGAAACTTGATAATGAAAGATTGCTAGGTATATTCTTCAAGCAATGCCCAAACTATCGTCTAGCAAGAATAGGGTTGTAACTAATCCCACCATGTGTACCAAGAAGAGGTACGTTGGGAAACTCTTCACAACCATCAATAAGCACTTCAATATCATAATATGAGCAATACCAATTCATATTCGCATGAGTAAGAGACATAATACTTTGAGACCATCTTCGCTTTTCTTTGTTCTTAGTGAAGACATTAGACTTTGGTAGGTACGAAATGAACCACCTATACAGAAGAGGCACACAACAAATAAAATCTCTGTCACCTTTGGAACTCCTATGGTGAATAGAATGATACATATATCTAAGAAAAGTAGGCACATGATTTCTCTACAAGAAAATTTGAATAACATTCTCGTCAATAACACCATCTAGGTTAGGAAACAACACAATACCATAGATGAGCAAAGAGGGAATGGCCTCAAATGCATCTCTATTACCCATAGTGAGAGAATTAAAAGCTTTCCCCATTAAGAACATAGAATTAATTCCATGAACATCCCCTTTAGGAACAAACCTTCCCTTAAAATCAGATTCCTTAAGACAAAGAGCCTTGGCAATAACTTTGGTTGTAAGCTCCTCTTCTAACCCACCGAAAAGGAACTCCTTATCCAAAATCGGCAAACCCATCCAATAGGAATACTCCTCTAAGGTCGGTGTTTACCCTGAAAAATTGTAAACAACCGCTGGTCCTCTAAAAACAACACAATATTCTCAGTTACTCACAAGATCGACCAAATTGATCCTAGGACATGTGCTATAAATATGTTTTAATTGGTTTTTCAGGAATAGTGTCATAAACTCTTCGACGAACTTTATGAAGTATTTTGATAAGAAGTGAAAATAAAAACAAAACAAGACTAAAAACAATTGAAGTCAAAAGTAAAATGCAATAAAGTGTAAATGGCAAGGAAGAGTAAAGAAAGCAAGTAAAAAGAAAATAAAAGACTGAATAATAAACTTGTTCGAAGATAAATAAAATGCAAGATGAAGAAACTTCAAATAAAATCTTAAACATAAATTGCATTGATATGAAAAAAGGGTGGTGATCTCATCATGTACATTCTCGCCTTCACTCGTTTCTCTACACATGGGTACTTTGAGTGTTTATGGAGTAACTTGTACAATATGATTCACATAAAATTCTAACACTAAAACTACTTTATTTATACTAGTCGAAAGTAACCGCTATTGGCAGCTTACTCCTAAAAATATGCCACCTGGCACTTTGCATGTTCTTGGACTTCCAATGTAAGCTACTTGTCTTTATTCAAATTTGAAAGAAACAAAAATTTTCCCTCCAATATTAATCTCAACTGCTGCACGTTTGTCATTCCAAGTATACACGGTCAAAGTCAATTCTTTTATACTTAAACAATATTCTAAGTCCGCATCTTTATATTCCTTGCGTCTTTGACTCAGGCCTCTTCAGCTTTAATTCAGTCGAAGCCTTTTCATTTCTACCAAAACATAACACTAAAGTCAATGTTTCCTAAAGTCAAATAGGTGTCAAAATTAGGAGCTAACAATCGTCACAAGCTGATAATCATCAATATCAATCACCAAAGTTCTGAGCTTTCTCAAATCTCCAAAATTAGGACTCTTGAAACGATACTTTTGAGTATTCCTCCTTTCAATATTAAAAACCAAAGACATATGAAATATTTTCAAAAGTGCTTATAAGTACCTTGAAATCTTGAGAACAAATTCTCATGAATGCATGAGTGCATGTATGCAACAAACACAAACAAGATCACACAAAGCACACAGTTCAAGGTTCCGAGTCACGAGCATGGAGTCAAAGGATAAGAACACCAACCTACAAAGGTATGTACTAAGGTGTCATCCATACGTTGGACTACTTCCAAACCAATAATTTCCTCAAGAGGACCTTGCCCGAGTGTAGTACTGTGTGGAAATCACCCTAGGCCTACACCTAGATGATTTACGTACTACATTCCTAAAAATGGAATGAATGGGTAAACATAGTCGCTACTTTTCTATAGCGGTAAAATCATGAGTGTAAGCTATTGATTAACTTAACTTAAGGTAAACAAAGTCGCCACCTTACTTTTATTTTATTCCAAAAGGAAAAGGAAAAAAGAGTGATACATCCTAAAATGAATCTAAAAGTAAAAAGCTAAAGAAATAAGTAGAGAAAGGGTAAGGGGGTTGGTTATAAAATGGGAAGATATTAGCTCCCAAAATGTATGTGGTACTCCATAGGAGCTCTTTGAAAAATTTATTTCTTTTGGTTTGAAAATGGTTTGTTAAATGAGAGTGGGGGAATGTGAAAAGAATTAATTTTTAATGTTTTTATGTTTGGAAAGGTTTACCACCTCATGTCTACGTACCCACAATGTGCAATGTAAGATCAAATACTGAAAATTGGTTGGTTTTGATTGATTTTAATAAGTAAAGACAATTTGTCATTTTCAAGTGGATAGCCTCACAAATCTACCATGAGAATGAGGGCATGGAATCATACATCATTACGGGGAGAGCGCCAACTCGGATAAAATCGAAGAGTATGCCACTAAACCCCCATGAATGACAAGAGACTCAATTACATCAAACTAAAACTATGGAGATTAATAGACTTGCACCTACTAGAAAAAAATGACTCATAGTCTTGACTTGCAAAGAAAAAAAAGGTGCACAAAGGCACAAAACAACTTGAATAAGTTTGGTTCTTTTTTTTAATTGAAGTCATAATGATTAAGTTCATTGACATTTATTAAAATAAAAGAAGAAGTAAAAGTCACTTGACAAAAGTCAAGGTTTGATTATTAAAGTGGTGAAGGTTTTTAAAACAATAATCCTTTGAAAAAGAGAGGAAGTTTTGAAAATTGAAGAATGGAATGAGATGAAGAGGCTATCCTAAAAATAAAATAAGAGATAGAGGAAAGATCTAACCAAACTTGATGATATTTCCAAGCATTAGCACAAGAGTTCCATCCTTATAAGCATAAGCTAGCAAATAGCCAAATAAAGACTAAAGTACAAACTCCATGATGATCAAAGCAAAAGGAGGGTGTCCTAGGATCTAAGTCCAAAAATCCAATTCAATGCAAAGGATAGTAACCATAGTCCAAGGTCAAGATCACAAGTTTTTTAGAGATTTAATCCTTTATTAATATTTTTGATGTTCAAATGGACAAAAGAAAAAGCACAAAGATAAAATAACATAAACACAAAAACATGATAATAGATGATAAAGCATAATAAAAATAAAAGATGATAAGGGAGTAAGAGATAAAGTAAAGAGGATAAGGTGTAATAGGAAAAGTAAAATAGTAATATAGTAGTAATAATAATATATACAAAATAGTGGTATGGTGAACTTAATCATCCACAACCAAAAGAGTAACAAGACACCTAGTGCCAAAACTGAAAAGGCAACCGATTCCGTTTAGTATCTTACAACATAGTGATTAACTGATGCAATTAGACCCATATTCGATGAAGTCTTGAAAGAAAATTGGAATACCCAAAGCAAATATGCATCAAGCTTCAAAAGTCATGGATCTAATACAAATGATTAACCAACATTGGGGTGACGCGACCAACTCGAGGTCCGATCCGCAAAAGTGCAAGTATCCAATTATATTTTTATTCCAAAGTAGGGACACATTTAGGTCCATGTTAAACAATTGCCAAGTAATTTATGGAGTAATTACCCTAAAAATGAGGTCGGCCAATATAATGTGTGTGCTAATACACGCGAGATGAACGATATGTAAATCGACATCTGAATGCAATGTCGCACGAAAATAAAGATGAATACCAAATTGAATTACACTTATAGTATTATTTCATCTTTAAGTTCAATTTGATCGCGAATTTCTGAGTCTAATGATTACTAACTACATGATGGATATAGTCATGTAGTGCCAGAACCTGACTCGTTAAGCCACCTAATGCTTATGTATTAGTAGTGATTCTTCTTCCTTGTGCTTTATGCTCAACATCCATTCTTCCCATCCTTTCTGTCATCTTTTGGTAGTGCCTCTGATGTAGCTCGTTACTCTAAATGATTGCCTTCATAATGTCATACATAGACGCGAGTTGTTGATTCCTACATTGGTGTCTATTGGAGGTACTAGTGCTGGAGAAATTAGTGGCTTGTGTATGATCCGTATCCTCCTCGTCCATAGGCTGCTGCATCTCATCAATCTCTGCATCTTGTTGCTCTTCTGGTGCAGCCGTGCCTGGTGAAGGGGCGTCGAGATCATAGTGCCAGTTTGCTCTGACCTTCACATCTGTGCGGGAGTGGCATGGTAGGATGATGCTTCAGATAACTCGTTTTTTCACAACCAAGTTATACCTGTTATCCCTCCTTTTCCTGATGAGGTGATTGTTCTTGTAATACTCCATATCAAGGTATAGGGCTGAAGTTGCTAGCAGTTGACTAAGACACTCACCTAGACCGAGCTTAATGGCAATGTCGATGATCATCCCGCCAAAACAAAAAGGGGCTTTCCCTCTTTTGTAGGTACTCTCTATGTTGTGGAGGATGAAGGCTATGAGGTTCATAGGGATGTCGAAGAAAGCGCATCTGATTAAGAATAGCTCTCTCTGATTCACTTTGTGGTTGTTGTACCTTCCGAAAACTATGTTGGACAGCACCCTCTGAAAGTAGCGAATGATGGGGTTATGGATATGAGTGGCGTATAACTCATACCACTCCGAGTTCCTCTCTCCTAATAACTCTTCCCAAAGCTGGAAAGCTTCGACTTGCCAGTTTGCATCTCTTGGAAGGGTAAGGTTCACACTGTCTCCCTGTTGGAATCCGAACCATTCGCTGAATTGTTCCTGTGTAACGGAATACCCCGTTCCGAAAATGCGGAATGTAGAATTCCCTACCAGGTAATTTGTCGCATTATTGGGCGTGTTTTACTCGTAGGAACTCAAGAATTCCAGAGTGAGCGTATCGTATGTGGGACTGTTGCTCTTGCATAGTGTCGTGAGACCAATTTTTGCAAGTATGCAGTTAACACTGTCGAGGAACCCCAGTTGGGTAAGGCAATCCTCATCAATGTAATGAGTAACTTCTACCGTTCTATCACGGTATTCGGCGAAGCGTGCACATTAGAACTGGCCTGCGACACCTTCTCGTAGAGGGATGTTAATGGGTGTTTGGGCTGCCATAGTTTTGGAAAGGTTTTAAAAATGAGAGATGAAGTGAAAAAATAGAAAAGCTGACCTTTTTGGTGAAAAAAATGGATTGGTACGAAATGTAACTACTACTGCAATTTATAGAAATAGAAACAGAAAGTGGTGCTAGAAAATTGCTAAAATTGCTACGAGAGGGAGTAGTTGAGAAGTTGTGTGAAAGTGGAATGAAGAAGTGACTATTTATAGGGTGAAGAAGGGACAATAACATTGGGATAGTGGATGAGTGAAGTTGCAACGGTCTTCATGACCGTTACAGACGACTGTTACTGGGTTCAGTAATTCGTGACGGTCGCCTGGAAGTGGTGACGCTCGTCCAAGGTGTGAGACGATCGTCTCAGCTTGGTGACAGTTGTCACCCTTGAAAAATCCAAAACTCCCAAAATGGGCTTCTCTGATCCTTTACTTTACGTAATCCACTATATTTATTTTTTTCATACAACTTAGTTAGTATAGCAGGTAGCATATAACAGAAGAATATTATTGGTACCTAAAGTAGCAGTGCATTAAAATTCTATCATACCAATATATTTTAACAATAAACATTAGTGCATTATAAAGTAACAGAAGGATATGAACATTCAATTTAAACAAAGTACTCGTAACACACTTGATTAATTAAAATTGAGGAACAAACAAAATAAGAATAGGACCGAAATTCTTTATTAAAACTTAGGAAATTGCAATAGTCATAAATCCAAACAAGCTGAAAAATTTAAAGTTACTAGAAATCAAATTGGACTAAAATAAAAATGCTGAATTGAAACAAAATTCAGGAAATTTTTTGATGAGTGTTGAAATTGAAAATTAGCCACAATTGTTGCGAATGGACTTTAACGCTTCTCTCAAATGGTCGAATTGATCTACAACCATATCTCTCAATGTGATGATGTCTATACACAAGTCGCGGATGTCATACTGCATGATTTGCATTTCAATTCAGAGATTTTCTAAGGAAAGCTCAGGATTTGTTGGAGCAGGTGCAGGTGTCTCAGTAGGTATATGTTTCACTTCTTCTTTAATTATATCCTTATAGCAGTCTGAATCATAGTAATTTGAAGGGTTCTTAGGATCTATCTCAACTTCAGACCAAGCATCTCTAGTTCATAAATCGGCTCGTCTAGATGATATAGCAAGTTGCACTTATTATGCACACTTGTGCGCTCATGGTTAGGTAAAGTCAAATGTGGCACAACCACACAATTGATCAGAAGCTTAAAATGTTCAGGTCCTCGGTCATACAACATAGCTCTCTCAAAACATAAAGTATTGTTCATAGGCCTAAATTCTCCAAGTGGGGTAATCTGAGAAAGGTGGGTCCTAAATCCCATTGCATCAGTGATCTTGGTGACTAGGCCACATATCAGGATTGGGTAGTGCTCATTCTGAATAATCGTACAGAAATTTGCAAACATGAGATTCACTCCATTAACCCTTCTGGATGTAAAAGCACAAAACATGATGAATAATTCATCTCTCGAGACATTGTTATCCCTTTCAGTATTTCCGAACAATGTGTAGGCTAAGATCATATGGAAATATCTAATAGCCGGGTTGTGGATCTCAGTGGACAACATAGGTTATAGATCATGATCAGGTTTTCCTAAGATGCTACTCTAAAAATGGTATAGCTCATCCCGTGCAAGCAAGTTTTCTTGTGGTTCCGAGAAAAGAGTAGGTTCATCTGGGAAACCTAGAAGGTTAGCCATATCATGGATGTTAAACTCACAAGGGTATCCAAAGAGTCTAAATGTTATCTTTCCTCTTGTAAAGCCTTTTCCACAATTGGGATCGTAAACCACTGAACTTAGAAATTCTAAGGTTAACTCATAATAGGTCTTATGTTTCCTAAGTGAAAACTCTTCCCAACCTAGCTGGTTAAACAAATAGTCAATGCTAGCACCTATGCCTAAAGCTTTCATGGTAGGTCCATGGGAAAATTTGGTTAAGGCCATAGGTCTCCTGGCTAAAGCTTCATAACAGCGCCTCTAGGTGCCATCTCTAAAGTCCACAATCAGATTGGTAGTCATTGTCAGAGTTAGTGAGAATGAAAATAGAGAAGGAGTAGAAAACTTTGAAAATTCTGGAATCACACAATAAAAAACAAACACAACAATCAGTGAATTAAATGCATTTTGGAAAATAGAATTAAAAAAAAAACAAAAATGAAATAAAAAATAAAAAATCATGAGTTGCCTCCCATAAAGAGCTTCGTTTAATGTCAGGGCTTGACACGGCTTAAGGGAGATTAATTTAAGGTTTTCGATGGCTATTTTTCCAGTTTCAAACCTGCCGAAAATTCTTTGTCTTCTATGCAATTATAATGTTTAAGGAGTTGCCCATGTACTATAAATGGTGCACTAGACTTACCATTAATTTCAATAGCGCCACTAATTAAAACCTTTGTTATTTTGAAAGGACCGGACCATTTGGATCATAATTTTCCAGGAAACAACCTAAGTCTAGAGTTGAATAAAAGAATTATGTCTCCCACATTGAATTCTTTTCTAGAAATTCGCTTGTCATGCCATTTCATTGTTCTCTCCTTATATATGTGGGCATTCTCATAAGCGTCTAGTCTTAGTTTTTTCAATTCATGTAAGTCTAAAATACGTTTCTCACCTGTGTCAGTATAGTTAAAGTTAAGATTTTTAATCGCCCAATAGGCTTTATTTCACGAATGGTAGCGTCCAATCGGGTGGTTGCATGATGGGTGCAGTGATGAGAGCTGTTTTGAGTGTTTCAAATGCTTTTAAACAGTCTTCGTCAAAGACAAACTCAGCGTCCTTGAATAGTAAACCAATCAACATCTTAGTGATTTTGGAAAAATCCTTAATGAATCATCGGTAAAAACTGGCATGTCCTAAGAAACTTCTTATTTATTTCACGATTTTAGGAGGTTGAAGGTCTTTTATTACTTCTATCATTGCTTTATCTACCTCTATGCCTCTATAGATATCACAAGTCCTAAAAATATCCCTTGTCTGACCATAAAATGGCACTTCTCCCAATTCAGTACAAGATTCACTTTTACACATCTCTCGAGTACCATTTCTAATTTAAATAGACATTCTTCAAAGCTTTGTATGCATACAAAGAAGTCATCCATAAACACTTCCATGATGTCATCTATGAAATCATCAAAAATCGCCATCATACATTGTTGAAATGTTGGTGGAGCGTTACATAAACCGAATGACATACGACGGTAAGCAAATGTTCCGTAGGGGCATGTGAATGTTGTCTTTTCTTAGTCGCCAGGATGAATAGGAATTTAGAAAAATTCGGAGTAACCATCTAGGTATCAAAAGTAAGAATGTTTGGCTAATCTTTCCAAAATTTGATCGATAAAGGGTAAAGGAAAATGATCTTTCCGGGTAGCTTTGTTCAGTTTTTGGTAATCGATGCACATTCTACTCCCGGTTACTACTCTTTGCATTATGGACTCACCCTTTGAGTTCTTAGTGACTTTAATGCCTCCCTTCTATGGTACGACATGCACTGGGTTGACCCATTGACTATCGGATATTGGATATATAATTTCGGTGTCTAGTAACTTCTTTACCTCGTCCCTGACTACAGTACTTAAAATTAGATTAATACTTCTATGAGGTTCTCTAAAAGTCTTACAGTTTTCCTCTAGTATAATGCGGTGCATGCATATTGAAGTACATATTCCTTTTAGATTAGATATGTTATAGCCTAGCGCAGTTGGGTATTTCCTTAAAACGCCTAATTTTTTTCCGGTCTCGAGCTGTCCTAAGCCCGCATTCACTATAACTGGTCTTCTAAGTTCTTAATCGAGGAATTCGTATCTAAGGTTATTAGGTAATGCCTTAAGTTCAATATCGGGTTTCTTTGGGCATGGCATATAGTTGGTGTAAGAGCTAAGCATTCAATTTTTCTGTCGTCCTGGTAAGGTTCTTTCAAATTATCATCTTTGAAGGTCTTAGGAGATGGGATTTTCATTATTTCAGAGTAGGTAGTCTCTTCTTTTCCATTTCTCGTCTGCATTCGTCAATGACGTCTATAAGGTAACAGGTATCGTCTTCATTCGAACGTCATCCTACCTTTCTTCACATCGATGATAGCTCCAGCTGTGGCTAAGAATGGTCATCCTTGAATGATAGGGGTTGTAGCATTGTAACACGGTGGGAGAACTGACTTTAGTTATGTTGCGGATAGCAAGAGTCGCCACCGACTTTTATTTTATCCAAAGGAAAGGCATAAAAGAACAGGAAAGACCTTTTAAAAGATTTTTGGGTCCGGGGGGTAGGTTATGTAAAGGGAAGGTGTTAACACCCTTTACATCCATGGTTATCCATGGGCTCTTAGTTACTTAGCTCACTTTAAATTGTTTTTGAAAATGTGAAGTGTGTAAATAGAAATTTTCATAAGAGTTAATAATGATCCATGAACGGATGCGTAAAAACTTGTGTTTGAAAATTTGTTTGAAATTTATTAAGTGTTTGAAAAATTTTGAATGGAGTGAGCAAGCAACTAGGAGGTACCTACCTTAAAATTTAAGTCTTTTCTGTTCTTTATCCTTTAGGTGGTAAGACTATCCCTATTATTAAGGAATAGGTAGTCATTACCTTGGATGTAAGGGACATGTGAGGGACATCTGTTTATGAAGGCAACTGTGAGGTGTATTAAGCATTTAGGAGGGTCTATCATCATTATTCGAAAAGGGACTTGATCTTTAAAGGCAACCATTAGGGACTCGATGATTTTTCTTTTAAGGGACTTGCTTTATACACCCCACTTGACCTTTGTGAATAGGCAACAATAAGGGATAGCCTTAGAAAGTGAGATGGCGATTAAAAATCGACTTACGTGTGTGAGTGTTCAATTTTATTTATCTTATAATTAAAGTGATCTAAATTCAATTTTAAATAAAATACATGTTTACACTCCCTAAATTACTAACCATAGCATAAGAATTAAATAAATTACAAAATTTACACCAAGGAGCAATTACATAATTATAATAAGCAATTAAAAATAAATAGCAAAAATAAATAATAAGCAAAAATAATAAATAAGCAATAAGTAAATATAATAGGGGTTAGTAATAATAATAAAAAAAATTAAATAAGGTTAGTGAAATAATAATAAGCAAAAATAAATATTAATAATAATGTGGTTAGTAATAATAAAAATAATTAAAATAAATAGAATTTAGCAAAAATATTATAATAACATGATAAAAATAAAATTACATTTTTAATATAGACATTTATTTAAAAATATGAACAATTAAAGGATTATGGTAATATTTTAATTTATATACAAATTATTAAATTATTTATAATTACAAAATTAAATTATTATAAATTTAATTGTTTCTAAACACATATTAAAAGAAAATAATTTAGGTTATAAACATAGTATATAAAATATATTTACATATTATAAAAAAGATAGGTTATAATTATATTTACAAAAAATTAATTATATGAATATGTATAATAATTATATTTACAAAAATTAATTTTATTAAATAAATATGTACATAGTAATTATATTTGTAAAATTTAATTATACTAAATATTATATTTACAAAAATAAAGTTAAGAAAATTAAATTAGGTTTTAGCATTTGTTTAAAGAAAAATAAATAAATTAGGGTTTTTATAAAGTTAGGTTTTAGAATATATTTTTTTTAGGGTTTATAACATAATATACAAAATTATTTTAATTAATATACATATACTATAATTTAATCACATGATCAAGAAAATAATTTTTGAATTAAGAGAATATATATTTTTTAGAATTTGGAAAAATATAATATATAAACATGCTTTATTATTTTTTTGGATTATTTAGAAAACATATGTATATACAAGACTAAAAAATAATTAAAACAAACAAAATAAAAGCAAAAAGTGAGAACTTACCTGACTGGGGTTTGAACCCAGGTCAGTCTGTTTACCAACAACAAGAAATACCACCAGGCTACCACATGCGCAGGTGAAAGGGAAAGGAGAGTGATTGCTTTTGTGCTTTGTCTAGAAAAATTGTGAAAAATAATGAAGACCAAAAGGCCTGGGGGAGGATTGAACCCAGGACCTCTTGATTACAAGCAAGCGCGCATGACCACCTGGCTGGAAGAGCCCATCTGATATTTGAATGGCCATAATACATAATATATTATGTATGTTTAACCTGGAAAAAATAAGAGAAAAAAGAATGCACCAGCCAAGAGTAGAACCGGTGCCATCAAGATACACGCATATACTTCCCACCACTGGGCCAAGCAGCTGGCTGTGATAGAAAACCAACACCATTGCATAAAATATAATATATGATATTTGAATTAAAAAACGCGCGCAGGCCCACTTCGTCTTCAACCTCAGGATATTGAATTTTTGCTGCGAAAATTACTGCAATGTTACCTGCGATTTTACCTGCATCCTAAAACCTACGAATTTCAAACTATCATTAAACAATACAATTTCATCAAATTGGGAACACTTTTGGATTCCTTGCAACCTGCACAGTCCAATTTTATCAACCAAATTCATTTATAACGCACGAATCAAATAACCCTAATTTGAAGGTCCAAACCCTAATATGGCATCTCACGGATTCCTCATGGTTTCTTTGGTTTCTTTGCCCATAAACGATCTAGGCATCACAACAAACACATATCAATCATCAAAAACAATTTATAATGCATATATTAATGGATTCGAAAATTTGAATTTCAAGAGAAAAATGAATTCGGGTTGAGCAATATAGCAAGGTATTGATGCGTATGAGTGATGATAATGCTTCAATGAGGTCCAAGGAAGCTTGCTATGTGCTTGTTTTACCTTCAAACGCCTTAAATCCAGGAATCCGAATATGACTTGTGGAGAAGTTTTTTAACAATGGTGAACTTACTCTTGGGCTGTGGAATTCGTGGCTTTGCAATGGCAATGAGTTATGCACTTATAGGAGAGTGAATTAGGTCAAAAAGATTGATTGATTGTGTGGAAATTTTGATATGAAAAGATCCATATTGATCATGCTTTTAAAATCCAATATTCTTGCATTAAGGCTTACTATTTTTGTACCAATCTTGTGATTTCATTCCTTTTCAATTCCAATCAGCATTGAAGATATTCTAGAAGCTCAATCTCCATCAAATATTTCATTTTCATATTTTATTTTTATTTAAAATGATTTTTTATGAATTAAATCAAAATAAATAAAAATAAAATAATAAAAATTCTGATTTTTAATCATTTGGGTCGTGCATGATGCTAGTGTATGGATTGGATCATAATTTGGCAAGCCCATTTGGAAGAAATTAGTTTTAGACCTCCTTTTTCATCATAAACCAACTCAAAATTTCCCAACTTTGCAAGGGCATATATCCTTCAATTTTAATGGTATGAGGGTGTTCTTGGACATTTTGGAAAGCTTGAAGAGTCCTATAAACAACCCCATTGGTTTCATGTCCATATCATTTACCAATCTCAAGTTATGCCCTTTTGAAGTTGTTGACTTTTTGTTGACTTTTGAAATGACCTATAATGTCTTAGCTCATACCTTCCAAATGAAGCATTTTTGGGCTTGGCTTGTGAGACACAAAGTTGTAGAGAATTCAATTTCCTTCAAAATGAGCTTTGGATGGAGACTTGGTGATGAAGTATGTGAAAGTTATGGCTGGTCAAAGTTCAGTTGACTTTTACTGAGGAAACCCTAATTTAGAAACTCCTGATTCTTGATGATCTGAAATCTCCTTGATGAATCATGATCAACCCTTGATCAAATGATGAATTTTACTTCATATACTTGATGTTGGCAAAAAATCATGAGGTTTGACTTTGGTTTGACCACAGTTGACCTCAGTTTGACTTTTTAACTGCATTGACTGATTTTGACTTATCTGATCATCTGACTGAGCAAACTTCTGAGAAAAGTCTTGAAACTTGTCATGGGGGTTATTAAACATATATAAGATGTTATGAAACTAACTTGAAGTCTTGGAAGTTCATTTAGCCTGATTAAAGTCAAAACCCTAGTTTTGGATGCACTGCTTAGGAGGTGCATTGTCTGAGGGAATTGTCAACTCTTCTGACCCATTGTGAACTTTGTGAACCTTGTGAACCATCATAAAATGTCTTGTGAACCTCATGGGAGGTATTGTGAACCTTGTGAACCTTGTGAACCTTGTGAACCTTCATGAAATGGCTTGTAGACTTCATGAACCTCATGAAAGGTTATGTAAACATTGTGAATCTTGTGAACCTTGTGAACCTTCAAGAAGTAACTTGTAGACTTCATGAACCTCATGAAAGGTTATGTAAACATTGTGAATCTTGTGAACCTTGTGAACCTTCAAGAAGTAACTTGTAGACTTCATGAACCTCATGAAAGGTT
The DNA here is from genome assembly GCA_963966055.1 of Lathyrus aphaca. Lineage (NCBI taxonomy): Eukaryota > Viridiplantae > Streptophyta > Magnoliopsida > Fabales > Fabaceae > Lathyrus > Lathyrus aphaca. Next base: position 55,333,378 of record OZ014519.1, on the reverse strand, counting down.
ATATAAATGTTGAGAAACTTGTGAACCTTGTGAACCTTCATAAAGTGACTTGTAGACTTCATGAACCTCATGAAAGGTATTGAAAGCATTGTGAATCTTGTGAACCTTGTGAACCTTCTTAGCACACAAAGTCTTGTATTGTGAGGGCAAATTTTGGGGTGCAACAAGTGTAACGCCCAAAAAAAAAATAATTACTATTTTAATATTTTAATATTTATTGTGGTTAGTAGGAATATTAGTGTCGTAGTTAAACTAATCGATAAGCGGAAAATTAGTCGGAAACCGTAGAAAATATTATTAGAATTAATTATAATAGTTGTTGTGTTATTTTAAGTAGTGGGCTTGAAACCGTGTTTGAATTAGTAAACTAAGGGGGTGTTATGTTAGGCCCATTAGTGATTATAATAGTTATTAGTTTATTAAAATAAAAATAATATAAGTTATAAGAAACAAAAAGAGAGAGAGAAAGAGGGAAGTTAGAAAATTAAGGAAGAAAAAGAGGAATTGGAAACTACTGCACGAACGTGAGAGAAGGAGAAGCAAATTCCGGAATCCAACCGTAAGAAACTTCCAATCCAATCTAAGGTAAGGGTGGGTTCAATTATTATAATCGGATATGAAATCCAATATTTTGATTAGGTAGTTAGGTTGATACGTTTCGTCGCTTGTTAGATTGTTATGGAAATTTCATCAATAATTTGTGTTCATGTTGTGTTGCAAGGTTGCTGAATTTTTGTGAATATACATAAAATTATAACTAAATAGTGCAATTATTATGTTAATTGGTATTAGAAACCATTAGAACAATTATCATGTTAATTCGTATTAGAAATAATTAGGAATAATTATTACGGTAATTGGTATTAGAACAATTAGAAGCAATTATTATGTTAATTAGTATTATAATCAATTAGAAGCAATTATCATGTTAAGTGGCATTGGCAATAGAATCAAATTATGAGTATTATAATCAATTAGAAGCAATTATCATGTTAAGTGGCATTGGCAGTAGAATCAAATTATGTATAATTATAGGTAAGGGGCCACTTTGGGAGGGTGGGCCCCACACACCCTTAGAAGCATGGCGCAGGCCATGTATGTAAACATGGTGATGGCGCAGGCCATCAAATTGCTTAGAAGCAAGGCGCAGGCCGTAGCAGAAGTGGCGCGGGCCATGGGGGGATAAGGGGGGCAGTGAGGTGGCGCAGGCCTATAGGGTCCTGTAGCCACCATTTTTTTGTTATGTGTTCAATTTTCTTTCCTCTCATAAGTAATTACTAGTTAATATAATTAGGTGAATTATTTAAGATTAATTAATACTTTAAGGACAGTGGAAATATTTTAATTAGTAATATCATGATTTTGTCAACTAAATTAGAACCTGTATTTAAATGACTTTTTTTGGCAGAATTTCTTAAAGGGTTGCATTAACCTCAAAATGTTAAAAACAGTGCTGAGTTAGTCGGTTTAGCCGAATTAGGCGGAAAACTTAGTTCCTCGGAATTTAATGATATTTATCGGGATAAGTCGGGTAATATTATTGTTGATTTTGATGCGTTGTTTTTGTCGAAATTACGTCGTAAAGTTGTGTTACAGGTACAACTGATGTCGGTAAGTTGTTCCGGTTGCGGAAAGTCTTAAAGTTATTATGTTGTAGGCTTTAAAGCCAAAGTTGAATATAAGTTGATTAATTTGGAAAAGTGGTAGTGTTGTTATTGTTGTTATGTTGTATGGGTTTAAAGTCGTGTATAGCATTTAAGTCATGTGCATTGTCGGAGCCGTTGCTCACACCACGTTGGCCTGGATTGGCAATTAAAGTTGGACGTTGAAGGCTTATGCCTTGTTGCCTCGATAAATTGGCAGATTTTTTAAGTTGGGAGTTTACTCCGAATGGTACCACATGCATAATTAGTCGAGTCTCATTAAAGTTGCATTATTGTTGATTTGTTATGTTGACAATTGATGTAATTTGTGAGTGGTGTTTGTTTACGATCCTTAGTCATTATATTATTTTTCATATACTGCTTATAATTATTGTAACTCACCCTTTTTTTTGAATGTTGTCCTTATGGGGCAACGTGCAGGTGATCTTGAGGAGTAGCCGGTTACCATTAGTCGAGTCAGTGGTCAGTCGCTCTGATACGTAGCACTCGGGGGGGGGGGGGATTGACGCGTGTCTTCTTTGTTGATCTTTTATTATTGCTAAATTTTATTCAGTTGAAGAACTTAAAGTTGCTTATTTCTTATTTTAAAGTTGTTATTAGATTGAATAAAAATGCTATTAGTTGTGATGTGAATCCGCTGCTTAAAGTTTTATGAAGTTGATTTATTTGAGTAAACTGAAGTTGTGTTGTGTTATTATGAAAAATACTATGTATTAAGTATGACTTCCTTAAATTGAAATTTGTTTATAGTTGAAAATGTGATATCCCGTTTTGTGGAAAGTTTTTATAAACTCTGATTTCAGTTATATTCGCGGTTAGAAAATGGGGTGTTACATCAAGCATCTTCCTTTATGTCCATGATTATGAAATCAGTCGGGATGTAGAACTGGCCTATTTGTACAGGAATACTCTCTAGAATGCCAATCAGGAAATTTATTGAACGATCGGCTAGTTGAACTAACATCTTGGTTGGTCTCAGTTGTCCCATGTCGAGCTTCTTGCAAATTGATAATGGCATAACACTTATACTCGCCCCTAAATCACACAGGGCTTTGTCAATGACAAACTTTCCTATCACACAAGGAATAAAGAAACTTCCTGGATCCTTTAGTTTGGGAGGCATGTTATTTTGAATAATTGCGTTACACTCAGCAGTAAGTGTAACTATTTCACTCTCCTTGATTTTCTTTTTGTTAGATAAGATCTCTTTTAGAAATTTAGTGTATGAGGGCATCTGGGTAATAGCTTCTATGAAGGGTATGGTGATGTTTAACTATTTCAGAAGCTCTACAAATTTTTTGAATTGTCCCATAGTCTTAGAATTTGTTAACTATTGGGGGTATGGAATTGATGGTTTATATGGTGGTGGAGGTACATAAGATTTTTCCTTTTCCTTGGCCTCTTGTTCCTTGGCTTCCTTTTCCTATGGTTTATCGTTTTTCGCAGTTTACTTCTCAGGCTGTTGATACATGGATGGGTTTTCGGTTCTAGGATCGGCAGGTCCGTCCAATTCTTTTCCGCTTCTTATTATAAATGCATTTACATGACCTTTAGGATTTGGTTGTGGTTGTCCAGGAAATGTTCCAGATGGGGAAATTGTGGATTCTTGTTGTTGGGCTACTTGAGAGATTTGGGTTTCTAACATCTTATTATGAGTAGCTAATTGTAACACGGTGGGAGAACTGACTTTCTATATATGTTGCGGATAGCAAGAGTCGCCACCGACTTTTATTTTATCCAAGTGGAAAGGACATAAAAGAACAAGAAAGAACTATTTTAAAAGACTTGAGTTCGGGGGGTAGGTTATATAAAGAGAAGGTGTTAGCACCCTTTATATCCATGGTTATCCATGGGCTCTTAGTTACTTAGCTCACTTATTTGTTTTGAAAGCGTGAAGTGTGTGTATTTAGAAATTTTTTCTAAGTACTTTGTAATGATCCTCGTATGGATGTATACAAAGCCTTTGAGTTTGAAAATATTTTAAAAGTGGGGTGCGAAAAATAAATTTGAAGTTTGAGCAAGAAACTAAGTCGTACCTACCCTAGATTAGTCTTTCATATTCTTCTATTTCTTTTCAAGGGTAAGACTGTCCCTACTATTAAGGAGTAGGTAGTCAATTACCTTGGATTTTGTTAAGGGACAGGCGTAGGGTCATCGCATGGTCAATGAAGGCAACTTATAGGGGTATCTTTAGCAATTCGTAGGGACTATCATCATTTTTACCGAAGGGACAAGACCATTATATCATAGGCAACCTCAGAGGGACTATGATGATTTATTTGTTAAGGGATTTTGCTTTTAAAGATACCCCCACTTTCGAGGGACTTGACCATTTGTTTTAAGGCAATTGAGAGGGGTAACCCTAGGAGGTGCAGATGGCGATCGTAGAACGATCTACTTACGTGTGTGAATATTAATTTCAGTTATTTATGTTTGAATTTAGTGGGCTAAGTCCATTTAATTAATCATATAATATTTGCACTCCCTAAATTACTAACCATACAATTATATTTGCAGAAATTAAAAAGGCGGAAATAAAGATCCTATGCTATTACATTAGGGAGAGGGATACATTAGTCCTTTTAAGGGGATTGCAAAAATTAAAATGCGGAATTTAAATCTAAATTATTACATAGGGGGAACAATTACATAATCAAAAATAAAAGCGAAAATATTATAAATTCTATTGCTCATAATTTGAAGTATCATCAAGTTTGGTTAGATATTTCTTCCCTTATCTCATTGTTTTCTTTTTTAAGATAGTCCCTTTATCTCCTCCCTTTCTTTAATTTTCAAAATCTTCTCTCTTTTTCAAAGGATTCCTTCTTTTTAAATTATCACCTCTTTAATAAACAAAACCTTGACTTTGTCAAGTGGAATTTTACCCTTTTTCTTTTCTTTTAAAATCAATAAATCTAATCATGTTGACCTTAATTCAAAAAAATAAAAAGAATCAAACTCATTCAAGTTGTTTTATGCCTTTGTGCACTTTTGTTTATTTTCTTTAAAAGAGTGCCGATTATGAGTCATTATTCTTTAGTCGGGTGCAAGTCTTTCAATCTCCATGGTTGTAGTTTGATGTAATTGAGTCTCTTGTCATTTATGGGGGGTTTAGTGGCATACTCGTCGATTTTTATCCGAGTTGGCACCCTCCCCATAATGATGTATGAGTCCATGCTTTCATTCTCATGGTAGTTTGTTTGGCCATCCACTTGAAGATGACGAATTCTCTTCACTTAATAAAATTAATCATAACCCACACTTTTCACTATTTGTACCATGAACTACGGGGTTTTGATCTCGCATTGTACTTTGTGGGTATGTAGGCATGAGGTGGTAAACCTCTCCAAACACAAAAATATTAAAAATAATTCTTTTTCATCCCTCCACTCTCTTTTAACAAACTTTTTTCAAACCAAAAGCAGTAAATTTTTCAAAGGGCTCCCGTGGAGTACCACAGACATTTTGGATGCGTAAAACCTTCCCATTGTGTAACATATCCCCTTACTTGTTTCTCTGTTGTGTTTCTTTAGCTTTTTGCTTTTAGATTCATTAGGATTTATTCGCTCTTTTTTCCTTTTCCTTTTGAAATAAAATAAAAGCGCAGTGACGACTCTGTTTACTTTGAGTTAAGTTAACTAATAATTATACTCATGATTTTACCGCTACAGTTGTTAGTTGAATTAATTATGTTGTAAAAATAATAATAGAGTAATACTATTGTTATTAGTATGAGCTTACTTATGATTAGAAGTAGTAATAGCGGGGTGTAGAAATTAGACCTAATGAAATTACAAAAAATAATATAAGTATAAGTTAATTATAATATATAAGAGAAGTTAGGTTTTATCAGTAAGAAAAAAATAAGCTTTTGGGAGAAGTTACGTAAAGTTACAGAGAAGAGGAAAAGAGGAAAAAGAAAGGCAAAGGTAGGTTCAATCAGAGAGTTATAGAGCAATCTTCAATCCAAGGTAAGGGTGGGATTCTGACTCTATTATTGGGTTAATAATAAATAGTATGTGGAATAGTTTGGGGTTTAAGAGGTTTTAGGGATTTATGATGAGTTCTTGATAAATTATGTAGAAAGTGATGAAATTAAGGCGTATTTTTTATTTGAAATGATGTATGCGTTGCATAAATTGATGTGTTGTGGTTGTATATGATTTCATGATGAATTGATGGGGTTTTGGGGTTGTGTTTTTGGAAAACATGGAAAATTCATAACTTTCAAACCGTGTATCCGTTTGATACGTCATTCGAAGCGTTAAAAAGTTGATATTATGAACTATAATTTGATAAAATAAAATCAGTAAGATTAATTATTTTTCCAGTATTGAATTTAGGAAAACGTCAGATTAATCTTTGGGGTAATTCTGGGTTGGCTTATATGTTGATTACTTTGATGTGGTGATGATTATTTTGTGTACATTTGATTGTTATAGTTGATACCGAAAATTCATTGAGTTATTGATTTGGTTGTAGAGAATTGATTTAGGTTGATTTGAGCGTAAAATTCCTAATTACCCTGTACTGCAAAGGTTGGATTTTCTGAGAATGAACCGGAGGAAAAATATGGAGGATTGAGAAGAAGAAAGGGAAAATGACGTTGGGACGACCGTCCGGCTGGTGTGTCGACCATCACACAGTGTGATGAGGGTCATGATGTTGTTATGATTGTCATGACCTTTCTTGTGATGTGTGCCTTTCCTTTTTGTTGGTATGGCCGCTTGGTGACACACGTTTACCTTTATTTTCCAGAAACATAATTGAGATGAGGATCAGTTTAAGTTTACCAGTAGCAGTAGTAATAAGAGTTAAGGTAGCAGGTAGTCTTTTAGTAGCAGGTTTGGAAATTAGTTTAGTGACTATGCAACATGAATTTAGTTGAGGCATAATAAGGACCTTAGTACGAAGTAGGTATAACAGAATTTCTAGCCGATAAATAATTAACCGGTCTTAGTCGAAAAATGTCCGAATAATTATGTGGTTTGGTTGCAGTATAATTTGGCTTATTCGTTATGTTTTGTAATTTATTGAAAATTGTGAATTTGCCGGTGATATTGTATTTGGTTGGATTGCCTCTATTTATTGGAAAATATAAGTTGTAGGCCTATGGCCAATGTTGAATTGTTGTTGTGTTGATATGTGACTATTATTGTTGTTATTTTTACATTCATGTTGAGTTGCATACATAGCATATCAAGTTGGAGCTGCTGGTCAGTAAGTTGGTCTAGATTGGCAAATTAAGTTGAAGGCTTATGCCTTGTTGACGCCTCTATTAATTGGCAGATTTTTAAGTTGGGAGTTCTGATCCATTGGTACCACATGCATGTACATTTTATATGTTGCATTTCAGGTTAAATAAGTATGTTGTTGTATTGTGACTTGTGTTGATTGATGTTGGTTTCAAGTTGTAAAGTCGTGATTTTATATAATCTGATATAATATTGTTTATCATACATTCAATTATATTGTTTGATATCACACTCCTTCTGTTTGAATGTTGCCTCTACGTGGGTAACACGCAGGTGATCCTGAGTGAAGGTTGTCTACGTTGATTAATTCGAGCCAGTGTCGTCGCTCTGATACATAACACTCGGGGGGGGGGGGGGGGGGGGGAATGAACGCTTGTTGCTTTATTGTTGATTTTATTTCCGTTGCTGAATTTTTAAGTTAAACTCGCTTAAATACTTTGTTGATTTAAAGTTGTTTTCAGTTGGACAAAGATGTTATGTCATTAAAGTTGAGATTATGATTTCGCTGCTTAATTATAAAAGTTGTTTTGGTTTACAAAGACTAAATTATATTGTTATCATTTCACCCAAGCTTTCGGTGTTATTTGATTAATTTCTTTAAAATATTTTAAAGAAATTTAAATAATAATAATATTTGATTAATTTTAAATATTTTAAATAATTATAATATTTGAATAATTTTTAATATTTTAAAGATTTTTTAATAATAATAATAATAATATTTGATTAATTTTAAATATTTTAAAGAATTTAAAATAATAATAATAATATTTGATTATTTTCTTTAAAATATTTGATTAATTTCTTTAAAATATTTTAAAGAATTTTAAATCATAATATTTTTTAAATAAAATATTTGATTAATTTCTTTAAAATATTTAAAAGAATTTTAAATAATAATAATATTTGATTAATTTTAAAGAATTTTAAATACTAATAATATTTGATTAATTTTTTTAAAATATTTGATTAATTTCTTTAAAATATAATAAAGAATTTTAAAGAATATTATTATTTTTAATATTTAATCAAAGAATTCTTTAAAATATTTTAAAGAAATTAATCAAATATTATTATTTTTGTGAAAATAATATTTTGAATGTATGATTGAATTATTTGCAAGAAATTATTCAAAAATGATTTATTTTGAGTGTTTAAATAATTAATTGAAAAATATATTAAAAATAATAATATTATTTTCAAGAACCTAAAGGGCATGAGTTCGAAACCCCCCCCCCCCCTTGCCATTTTTGTGATTCTGAAAGTTTTATATATTTTAATTAATAATTGACCTTAGAGAACGCTTTTAAAAATACGCTTGCTTAAGGTTACCTATAAGAGCGCTTTTAGAAAGCGCTTTCAAAGATGGGGTCAACTTAAGGCCTTTAGTAGCGCTTTTTAAAAGCGCTTTTTTTGAGCAATTTTTTAAAAAAACGTATAAGAGCGCTCTTGCATAAAAGCGTTGTCTTTGTTGCGCTGCGAAATATCAATTTTGGCGTAGAGAGAAGAGGAAATATTTGAGAAAGTTGGAGAAGCCAAAAGAGATTGGTAAGCAGATTACACCAAGAAAATACCATCTTTGGAAAACTTCCATACCAACTTGTCTTCGTCTAAGGAAATAACATGCTCTCGAAAGACCAAAAGAAATTCAACAACAACAACAACAAATTCCTCATGAACAAAGGAAGATATTTTCCACCTAAAATACCAAATGAGGGTCTAATCTACCAACCCGCCTACCTTACCTACACCCCTCAAGAAAATCAGTGGTTGTGAACAACTCAGGGAACCTATTCATAAGGGTGATACTCCCAACTCAAGGGTTAACCTAAAAATACGTCTGGAACTTTGATCCTAGTGATATCATCCATAAACAAGTCAGGATGATCCTCCTGGTTAGAACAAGCAAGAAAACTTCTTTCACACCAGAAAAAAGAGTTTCAAAAGCCCAAGTATCTTTCACCCTAAAAGAAAAGACATTAGCGAAACCATATATGACACATGATATCTCTCCAAAGACCAGAATCACCCGAGATAAGCCTCCACCTCCACTCAGCCAAAATAACCAAGTTGACCAAACAAATATCTCTAACCCCAAGCCACATTTTCTCTCTGCTAGGCTTACAAACATCACCTCATTTAACCTAAGAGATCTTAGAGTCTCCTTTAACACTACCCTACATAAACTTTCTTTGGATATGAATTATCTTCCTCCAAATTGTTTTATGCGTTTTCAAAAAATACATGAAGAAGATATGGATATGGGTGCGGGTACGGTACCTTAATCCCCAATCCGCCTCATACCTGCACAATATATATTTATATATTATCATTTATATTATTATATAAAAATGCATATCTATCAATTTTAAAAATAAAATACCATTATAAAGTACCACACATTTCAATATAAATGTTTATTTATTTTATAATTAAACAATAGAATCTTTGAGTTTTTCTTAATGTTGTTAAAGCTTTTGAAAATATTTGATATTTCATAATTGATCGATTTATTTTTACTATAAATATGGATAACAAATACAGATATAGATACTTAAGTACCCACAAAATACGGGTATAGGTACAGTCATTAACGTCCATGCGGATACGAATTCGGATATGAAATTTTTTTAAAACTAAAATTTGAAGACGGGTATTATTTTACGCAACACAAACCCTATCCGTCATCATCCCTAATCTTAAACAACATAGTAACAATAAGATGCCAAATAACTTCACAACTAAGAATAACCTCCAGGCAGCCTATTTAAAAGAAAAGATTCGACAGGGTCCACTTTCACCTCTATCAAACCACTCTTAAAGAAGGGTATTGAAGAATTCCAAGAAAACAGGCTCCACTTAGAATGTGGATATACATCCATCGAGTGATTGGGTGAGTCTGATAGTATATTGTAAAATATACATCTTTTTGAATTTTTTTCTTGTACGTACCATTTTCTCATGCACAATAAGTCATTCTACTGTCACTTAAACATGTGCAAGATGTGAGTGAATGATCGCTTTCTGACTAGTGGGGAAGGACGTAGAAAACAAAAGACGCAGGGTCCTATACGCTGAAGCATTTCACATGAAAAAATGTTGAGAACACTGAACCATTCCCGTGATGTAAAGTACTTATGTTGGTTGATCAATGAGCAAAGTAAAACACGCATGGTGGTTTCAAGAATATTAATCCATAGAATTCTTCTGACATGGTAATAGCCACTAGTTCCAAACCACTATCAAAATGACTAAGTGGATTGGTTGGCTAGGGACACATGAATTCTTACTTTCAACTTTTTCATTATGTTGAAATCTGGGTAGAGTTGAGTTGATTATCAGAATGTACCAGTCATGAATCATGATAAGACATTACTAATATATAATTGAGCAATGTGCTAAAATTGGAATCATGGGTATTACCTCTATTTGAAAAGTTTAATTGCAAGTTATCATTATTACTATGAAGAAGATATAGTTAAGATGAACCCTGTCCACTAAGTGGAAGATTCATATTCATTGTAGTGGTTCAATCATATTGATATAGTGGTTAACATCGCGCGCTACATATGGAAGATGCATAAACAAATATAGTATGAAAATAATATCATATTGATACGACCAACAAGATTTGAGTCTATAGTAGAAGAGATTAGATCCCTTCAATATGGTTAATTTAAGTTTAAAATAAGTTTAGATGTGTCTATATTTAATTTTCTTAAGAGTCTTAATAGTGAACTTCGAGTTGAAAGGCATGCAGATGATAGACATCATTCTAATATGAGAAATAGGTAATTTCACTCTCAAGCACATCTATCACCTTCTGATTCAATCATATGGTTGTATGCGAATAGTTTCAACCGCTTTTTATATTTAAGGGTTAAACACGTTATTTTATGTATTTAAATTCATTCTTCACTTACATATTACTTCTGATTTCTCTCACTAACTTGAGCATCGAAGTGATAATCTTGCAGATCAACCTCATCTCCTCTAAATAGGAAGTACTGATCAACTCAGCGGGACAAGACTTCTCTATCTCACATCTCACTTCTTGTTTCTAACCGATAAGTGGTGCCGTCAATAAGAATCAACATCTGATTCTTGCTAATTTCCACACAAAAAATCATCGTCTCTCCAATGGCGGAGACAAAAAAAAATTGAAGTCTGGACAAAAATTTAGAGCACAAAAATGTGCATGAAATATGACAGTTTTAAAATGTCGTTAAATAAAACCGCTACTATTTACAGTAAAATATGGTTGTTTTATAAATCGACGTAGTATTAATAGAAAAATGACTATTTTGACATATTAGTTGTTTTACGGTAAAAAATTTTTATTTTTTTAAAATCGAATATTTTCTTTTTTAATTGTGGAAATTGAACTATAGAATTGTATAGAGCCCTAATATATTTTTTATATTATTTGAGGATAAAATTTATTATTTTCTTCTTCTTTTTACAATTGTACATGTTTTTTTATTTATTTTAGTAATTGCTACTTTTATGTTAATTTCTATTTCTTCTAAGTATTCATTTTTAATTTTTGATTAATTTAGTCATAAGTTGCAACTTTATTCTTTATCTCACTCCTTGCACTTTTTGCAATTTAGTTTAATCTAAATATTGTAATATAAAAAAATTGATGTAATGTATGCTTAATTGCATAATTTTTTTTTTTGCATAATTTATAATTTTTTTTGTTTAAACCCATATTTTTATGCATAAAAATATATATATATATATATATATATATATTTTAAACCATAATTTACAACATTAAATATGTATTTTTTTTCATTATTTATAATTTAATTTTTGTATTAAATTTGTATTTTTCTGCATTTTCATTAATTGTGGGGGTTTAAACCGCCGTAATGACACTTTTATAATTTAATTTTAGGTTTAAATTTGTATTTTTTTAATTTTCTTTAATTGTGACCGTTTAAACCTCCATATTAAGTAATTTATTCTTTCAGTTAGACTATCAACCGAAGGAAATGATTACTCCATTTTGTCTATAAAGGCATTTATTCATTTAGTTTTGTCCTAACCTAACTCATATGTTGTCACTTCAAACTCATAAACATCATTCTCTGAGATGGATTGCAAGACAGAACAATATTTTTAAAGTTATTTATTGTTTGAAATCTTTCAAGGTTATGTATTGTTGTTGTTGCATTCATGCAGTGAAAAAACTAATTTGATCAATCTTAAACAAAACATTTGTCTGCTATTGCATTCTATCACACAAAAATGTATTATTGTTGTTGATTTCAGCTCTTGTAATCCATTTTTATAAATGGGAACAATTTCTTTATGTTGTCATACTTAGAACAATTTCCTTGGATGACAACATTGAAAACCTATTCCTAATCATACTTAGAAGATATTACAATCCAAAAAGAAAATGGTGGATGGTAAAAAGTTGTAAGTGATATTTCTTATGATTCACCATTTTTGGGGTATGAAATGGAAGTAATATATTACCTTGAGGTGACTCGCAAACGAGGGTAAAAGTCCTCATTTTATTTATTTATTTATTTAAGAAATAAATAACATTATCCTAATGTTCCTAAATATTTGAGAGAAAAAGTAACTCAGTTTTGTCTATAAACGAATATTTGTCGTCCATTTATAAAGTATCAAGGCTCAAAACATCGCTAACACATCAATACAAAAAAAATAGTGATTCACGTAAAACTCTCATCCACAAGATATTATCAAGCTATCAATTCTCAAAAACCATTTATAAAGTATTACCTCTGTTTGAAAAGTTTAATTACAAATCATCATTATTGCTTTCAAAAAGGAAGAAGATAGTCAAGATGATCCTTGTCCGCATCAAGTGGGATATTCATATTCATTGTAGTGGTTTTAATATTTTTTATTGATCTAGTGGTTAAAATCATGCGGATTAGAAGAGTGCATGATTATGTATGATGATTAAGCATGCATGAGTAGGTTAAGTAATTTGCATTACCATGTTAGGCTAGTTAGTTAGATGAGTAACTAACTTTAGAGTTAGTTACAAGCACTTCAATTTTTCATAGCGCATATTAGAGTGAAAACTCCTACAATATAAATAAACAATAATTAATATATAAATCAAGCAAAACTTGCATAGTGTTGGTGAAGCTACCCTCTCTCTCTCTCTCTCTCTCTCTCTCTCTCTCACTCTCTTTTCTTCATGAGTTATGTATCATATAACATGGTATCATACACAAAAGAGGGGCCTTATTCCGTTGCATCATTTTCAACCTTGTGAGTTTCACCATTGTTGAAGGTTTCAGCTTCAAAGAAGGCGTGTTCCTATCGCGTTCCAGAGATTTTTGAGAAATCGTGACTGAATTTTTAAGTCATCTCTGGCTTCGGAGAAGTTGTGATTCGTCTTATGTTCATGTTAGCATCTTCATGTTTGAAGCTTCAAAGAAGCTAATATTAGTTTCATTGTTCTATTCAAGCTACAAATTAAGTTTCAAAGAAGCGTCAATGGTGGATCTTGAATAAACTCCAACAAAATCTCAACGAGGAGTGAAAACTTCACAAGTTTCAATGAATTAACTCGTATATTTAGGTACAATAAACTCCTTTAGGCTAAAAATTTCCATGAAGCTTCAAGAAATTTTTTTTTGCATTAGAATCAACAAGTTTAGGGAGTAATACTCCCATACAAGCTCCACAAAATAGTTGTTAATCCATAAATTCCAACTATGTTTAAAATTGAATATGTTCGAGTTACCAATCTCATTTCTTAAATCTATGAAATATGGATTATGCAAGATCATGCCTTATTCACCTAGTTTCTCTCGAAAATATATGAAGTTGTCTACCACTTCCATTATCTTGCAAATATGGCTATGAGATCTCAAATAAGGTGCATAAGCACTTCAATTGAAAGTTGAAGGCTCGAGTTCATTAACTTCGTTCAAAACTGAAAAACTAACAAGAAGGTAACTAGACCATTTATGAATATGATCTATGTATTTGTGTTATTGCATACTTTATCCTTGCCATTGGTGATCCAATCTCAAAAATGGATTAAATTGATGCAATACTACAAGGGTTACTAGAGGAGTACAACCCATTAATTATGATGATTTATAGCAAAGGGGAACCAACATATATCTATGATGTTGAAGCACTCTTAATTGTCCAAGAAGCTCAGTTGGACAAGTATATGCAAGAGTTATCTTCCCGTAGTGCCACTCAAATGTAGCTCAAGGCTTGCTTAACTCGTAAGCAACCAAAAATGGCACATCCAATTTTAATGATCATCATAATTTTTTGTGGAAGAGGAAGAAACAAACATGGAAGAGGGAGTGGTAGGCAAGCTTATACCATAACAAATAGGTCTACATATCAGCTATGCAATACTCTGTACTCAAATGTTGGCATATGTTTGATGATAACGTTAAACGTACTCATCACAAGCTTCAATCCCAATGATCTGTTGGCAATAACTATATTGGTTCACAAATATCCAAGGCCAAAGAATCCTCTATTCCACAAGAAACTACATACTTATCACAATAGAACACATCGGAGATTCCTTAGGATCTTGAGTCATAGGTAAGGATTGCATACTCAGATGTATCTCATCATATTACAACTAGCACTATGAATTTATAACATGTTCATTCTTATGTAGGATCTAACAATGTTGTAATTGGTAATATGCATAGTCTATAGGTCAAGAAAGTTGGTCACTCTAAAGTTTCGTCTAATCTTGGGTCAAATGATGTGTTGAACCTAAGTGATATAATACATGTGCCATCTAACACTAGAAATCTAATATATGTTTCAAAGCTTGCTAGGTATAACTATGTCTATTTTAAGTTTCATTCTAAGAAGTGTTTCATTAAATCTTAGACATCTAATGTGATTCTCTTGAAAGATTCCTAGATGAAAGTGGTTTATATTACTTCACCAGCCTTACTTAGGAATCTTCAAGGAATTACTTAATTCAAAATTTACAAAGTTTATGCCCAATTGTTAATCAAACTTTAGCTTCACCTGTTAATAATAAAATTTAATATGTAAATACATTTGTAAGTCTTAATATCTAGTCTGTATGGCATGCTAGATTAGGACATGCCAACCCTATAGCTCTAAAGAACATCTCTCAATTGTGTAATATCCATATAAAAAATAAAAATGTAACTGAGTTTTGCAATTCATATTATGTTGGAAAATATCACAAGTTATTTACTCTTATGTCTAATACCAATTACACACATTTATTTGAGTGTGTACACACTAATCTATGAGGACCCTTGCCATTACCCTCAAGTGGAGGATATAACTACTACATTGAATTTGTGGATGCATTTTCCAGGTACAATTGGATATACCTTCTCAAGAAGAAAAATGATGCAATCTCTTTCTTCAAGTTGTTTTAAAGCTATGTTGAAAAACAATTTCAAGCCAAGATCAAGGCCATTAGTCTTATTTTTGGAGGTGAATTCAGAACATTCATTAAAGTACTTTAGGAATAAGGCATTATGCATAGGTTAACATTTCTTCATACTTCACTTTAGATGGAACAGTCGAGGAAGCATAGACAAATAGTTGAAATGGTACTCATTTTAGTTGATCATCCCTCATTGCCTCTCACCTTTTAATATCATAGTTTGACCACTGCAGTTTACTTGCTTAACAGGCTACCCACGAGTGTCCTCCCTTATTATATTTCTCCCTTCTCAATAGTTCACGATAGGAAACTAGACTATCAATCACTAAGAATCTTTGGTTGTTCATGGTTTGCACACTTGAGGCATTATAACAAGCATACAATGGAATTCAGGAGCACTAGGTGTGCTTATATGGGGGTATCTCCTACGCACAATGGCTACAAAATATCAATATGGAGGGAAGAATATTCATTTCTAAAGATGTATTGTTCAATGAAAAGGACTGTAAGTTCTGTAATTGGCATGAATTTTGTAAAACAAATATAGCAGCAATGTGTATGTACAAGATCTTTGCAAATAAAGAATATATGAAGCAAAGAATCCATTTGTGTGCACCCAAACATGTTGTATTGAAATGTTTCAACATCTGGAACAACATGCCAAAGAAGATGTCAAGACAGTTCATTCGACATCATGAACTGCTGAAGATGGATTGAAGTTTTTGTTTTGGTTTCAACAGAAACAATTTTATTGAAGATTTAAATTAATCCAATGGCGCTGATGTAAAAGATCTTGAAGACTCAAATTTAAATTGAAGACAAATATTGAAAAATATAGAGTTTCTATATTTAGAGATATTTTAGGAGTTTTTAGATTTGAAGATCTTTTTGTATATTTGTAAGCATATTTTTTCTGCATATTTGTAGCAGTTATTGTTGTGATTTTTTAGGCCCAAATCCAGTTGGGAATATGTTATAAAAGAAACCTTGTAACCTAGTTTAGAAACAACCAACCAAACCGAAAATGTAATATCATTAGGGTTGTGTTCTTGTGGAAGCCGTGCGCAACAAGGAACCCTATTGTGGCTGTTTCACTTGTGATTATCGAAGCTTGTAAGCAAGAGAAATGTTGTACTTAACTGAAGCTGCTAAGCAAGGTTAAGTTGTTTGTAATGAAAGTGTTGCTTTTGTTTGTGAATTGTTGTATATGTATGAAGTCTTCAACATCGGTGACTGACTATTGAGGGCTGTGAGACATCACTGAGGTGATTGGAAGTGAGGATGAGTTTCTCATATTTAGGAGTTCCTAAGTAGAAGTTGCACAAGTAGTGATTAAGTGAGAAGACTGTAAATTGTAGGTATTTGCTGAAAAGGTTTTGAATTGATACTACATAGTGGATTTCCTTCCTGGCTTGGTAGCCCCCAGAGTAGATTGGTTTGATCGAACTGGGTTAACAATTCTGCTGTGTCCTTTATAGCTTTTCTGTTTTATGTTTTATGCAGTAACTAAACTTAATGTCATGTCAAATGTCACAACATCCTAAAGAATATTTGAATCTGATATATCAGAATTTTAAATATGTTGTTGTGCATGTCTTACCATGTTTATAAGTAATAAATAATATGTCTCAACATCATATTCGACATCTAAGACTATCATACCAGAATTTCAATTGGTATCAGTGCAGACATCCTAGTCTGTTTCTGGATGAGATCCAAGGGAGATACTTTCTGGTTCATGGTCAAGGTAGAAGGGTTCTACTGAAAAGCTGTTTAAATGTGTGAATGGTCCCTAGAAGTGGAGGATGGATTGTTCTATTGTTGTAGCATGGGGTTCGTGCTTCTATTGTGATAGGTTTGATTTATTTTCAAACCTATGGTTGATGGTGTCACCTGGAGATAATTGCTAGGGCTAATTTGTGACACTTGAAGCTACTAAGGAATTTGTCATCCGCTGCTTATATATCTGATAACTCCTTTGTGTGAGAAGGTTTCTCTTCTCTGGATATGTATCCTATGGTGTTGGGGATATATATATATATATATATATATATATATATATATATATATATATATATATATATATGCTTCTGTCAACTGTGCTAATGATACTTGAAGACTCTTTTTCAAGTCCACTCAAGGCACTATGAAGAGAAGTGGTTGTTTGGAGATCTGAAGACTGCTATTAACAGACCTATCTTTTGTCTGTAGATCTCTTTGTGATCCTTAGAATGATGTCTTATCCCATGATAGAACATCACATCAGAATTAGGCATGATTCTGTTGTCCAAGGAATGGCTATATAGATGCTTGGGTATTAAACTACTGTGTTTATTTCACAAGTGTTTGAAACCTACACTTGATCTGGAAGAGGATGCATCTGTATGGTGTGTCTAAGAAAGTTCTAGCCCTAGAACTTTTCTTAGCTATGGTTGTTGATCAAGGAGTGATCAACATGTGTTTTTCTCCTGAGGACAATTTATTTCTAGTCCTTGTTGTAGGAGTGAAGTACCTGAGCTTCAAGGAGGATTAATTCAGAGAGACTCCTTGTACATGAAGGTCAAGTTGTGTCAACTGGTGGAGTTGAATATTGTGGATATAGCTGATCAGTAGCTATATTGTGTGTGAGGACATCTCAATTCAGCCTGATTTTGGGTATGAAGGAGAAGTCTGTTAGAGTGTCCCAGCTGCTGCTTATGTCTGTGTTTTGGAAGCCTAATCAACTGCTGATGGTTGATTCCCTTGTGCCCCTGCATATGTTTGTTGTAGAGGTTTGTGTGATTGATATTGATGTCTGAATAAATGTTAGAACATCATCTCAGAAAGTGTCAGTAGTCTGCAGAAGAAGAAGAAGAAGAAGAAGAAGAAGAAGATAGATTGCATGTTCAACTTTGTGTGAGAAGGTAATCTTATCTGACCATTAGTATATAACTTGAAGGGAGACTTGGTATTTGTCTATTGTTTTTATGATGCATGTAGATGGATACTTAGACGGGAGACTTAATGCTTATCTAAGAAGTATGCATATCTGCAGTCTGAATCTTATGGTTTAGAAAGTATTCTGAGTAACTAATGCTCATCTTCAAAAAGGAGCTTTGGTTGTTCATGAAAGTGGGAGTTAAATAGTTCCATCTGCGGTGTTTTGGTGCAAGAGTGCAGACTAGTTTGGTGGATGCAGTTGGAATTTTGTTCTTCCTTTGATAATGAAGGTGTTTAAATCATGAAGTTATTATTGATAAATCATCATGACTTTGTGAATTGCTTTACTCAGGGAGAAATGTCATCCTTGGTATTACTGCAAGGTGTATTTCTAAACTATTCCTTATGAAATTTCAGATAGTGGCAGGTTTGAAGACTTTGGAGAAACATTGGAATTTTCTCATCAATATGTGTTATTGGTAGGAATTTCTGCAAATTCAACAGGGTGGATGTTGTCTACTCAAACTTTCTAAATAAGTCAAGTCTATGAGAGCATGGAACTCTTGTTCTATAAAGGAATGAGGTTCTTTCAAGTGGCAGAAGAATGAGCTGAATTTAACACCTGAATGTGGACTAACAATTTTCAAACATCTATTTCAACATCAAAATCTAATTGGTGAAATGGTACATCAATTTAAGATTGAATGATCTACAGGGATTTCATAAGGCCTGTTATCTTGATAGCTTGGTGAAGATCAAATTTATTGATCAGGATATCTTTGGAAGGTTTCTGATAAACGTGAAGAAGACAAGTGTGGAAATTGGATTTTTCATATGAGGATTCATTAAGGAGGTGATCAAAGTGTGGCAATTGGTTGACCTTTATAGTGGATTCGAAGAATCAAGATAATCAGAGTGTGGCAGTTGGTTGTTCTTGAGGACTGTCTTGGAACAAATTGCTCTTGGGAAGAAGAGTGATAAGTTGAAGACTCAAGAAGATTTATTCTTCTTGAAGATGGGTGAGAGTTTAAATCTCTTTCTGGATTTCTGATTCTAGCTGGTGGCACAGTGAAGTTGAAGAATTTCAGTTCTTAGATTACTATGATATAGTAAGTCTGGTTGGTGGAACACATCTAGGATCATGCTGATAAGGTCTTGATGTGTGGAAAATGTTCTAACTATGTGTTAGTATATTATCTTGGTTATTTGTCTACATGGTTTCTATTCTTATCCTACCTAATCATAAGGGAGAATGATGAAGTAGATGATCTGTATTGGAAGAAACATGTAGAAGATACTGAAGTAGATCAGGTATTGATTGCTTGGAAGTTTGTTTATGGACATTCTTTCTAATTTCTGAATTAGTTTGAATGTGTTTTATCTGGATTGTATGGCCAAAGGACTGTAAAGATATTATGTTGGGCCAATGTTGTGTGAAGAACATGTGTGCAAAAGATGTTCAGCTTGTGTAGTTTGAGGTAACTACAAACCAAGAAGGGATCAGATATGCTTTAGTATAAGAAGTGAATGTGTTCAATTGGGAATTGAATAGAAGGTGAGCTCTTGAAGACATGAAGATGCGGCTAATGTTTTCCTTTCATCAAAGTAGAGAGAAGCATGGAGTATCCTTGATAGGGGGAGTATGTTACAAGTCTGTGCAGTTGATTTTGTGGAGTTAAGGGAGGGTAATACCTTAACCAGGTTTTGTGATGTTACACGACATATTGTGACATGTGCTACTAAGTATGTTTTCTAGATTAAGTTTTATTACTTAGTGTTTTTGGTGTGCATGTACATGTGATCCAGATGAGAAGTGTCCAAAGATGTCCAGAAGATTTTGTAAAGCCTATTTGGAATAATGCTGCTTTTTGCAGGTTGTTTTGGATTCTTCAGGGGATGTGGACAATGTTGTAGTGGGTTGTCAGAACATGTTACAGAACATGTGAGTTGAGGATGACCAAGTTTGATGTGTGGACGGTACAAGTGTGAAACGCGTGCTTATAAAGCTTGTTTTGGCCAGTTCACTTTATTGGATGGAGAAGCTTTTGCGCCTAAAATAACGAGTATTGACAAAGAATGCATCTTCTTTTCAAGGCAATTTTGTCATTTTCAAGGATAGCTTTGTCCTATTTATATAGAGCATCCACTCCCCTTCAGCAAGTGTGTAGTTTTCATTTCTATTCCTTCAGATGGGATTCGTGTGTTTCTGGGAGAGTATTGCATGGGTTTGGCACTATGTTTTTTTATGGTTGTTTTTGCCAATTTTTGGCTAAAAAGGGGGAGAGAAAGCCTGGTGTTGTGTCTAGTGTTGTGATGAGGCTAGAGTGTGTGTTCCAATGTCTGTATTGGATGTATTTTGTATGTGTGGCCTGTGGAATAGCTAGAGATATCAAGATGGATGTTGTAGCTAGTCATTGTGACTTGTGTCCTGAGTTGTGAACACAATTGTGACTTGTGTTCTGAGTTCCACAAGAGAATGAATACCTTGTTCTCTTATGAAACCATTGGTCTCTCCGAAGAGGGATGTTTCTAAGGACCTAAATGGATATGGGTAGTACTGAGTCTGTTCTTTCAAGAGTTCTAGACTTTCTGCTCAGAGTTCAGGAGGTATTTCTTAGAATTCAGGAGGACTTTCTACTTCTTGTCCACTGCTATTTCCACTGAAAGAAGAGCTAGGCCAATGTGGAAGATGTCAAGAAACATGTTCTAACATGATCAAGAAAAGGTTGATGTTTCCACTTTTGTTTTTGCTGCTGAAGGTTAATGTATTATTTTGTAATATTTGTTTTAGCCAAAATTTGCCAAAGGGGGAGATTGTAAGTTCTATAACTGGCATGAATTTTGTAAAACAAATATAACAGCAGTATGTATGTAAAAAATCTTTGCAAATAAAGAATATATGAAGCAAAGAATCCATTTGTGTGCGCCCAAACATGTTGTTTTGAAATGTTTTAACATCTGGAACAACATGTCGAAGAAGATGTCAAGATAGTTCATTCGACATCATGAACTGCTGAAGATGGATTGAAGTTTCTGTTTTGGTTTCAATAGAAACAGTTTTATTGAAGATTTAAATCAATCTAATGGCGCTGATGTAAAAGATCTTGAAGAATCACATTTAAATTGAAGACAAATATTGAAAAATATTGAGTTTCTATATTTAGATATATTTTAGGAATTTTTAGATTTGAAGATCTTTTTGTATATTTGTAAGCATATTTTTCTACATTTTTGTAGCAGCTATTGTTGTGATTGTTTAGGCCCATATCCAGTTGGGAATAGGTTATAAAAGAAACCTTGTAACCTAGTTTAGAAACAACCAACCAAACAGAAAATTTAATATTATTAGGGTTGTGTTCTTTTGGCAGGCATGCACAACAAGGAACCTTGTTGTGGCTGTTTCACTTGTGATTCTCAAAGCTTGTAAGCAAGAGAAGTGTTGTACTTAACTGAAGTTGCTAAGCAAAGTTAAGTTGTTTATAATGGAAGCGTTGCTTATGTTTGTGAATTCTTGTATAGGTATGAAGTCGTTAATATCAGCAACTTGTTGTTGAGGACTGTGAGACATTATTGAGGTGATTGGAAGTGAGGATGAGTTTCTCATAGTTGGGAGTTCCTAAGTAGAAGTTGCATAAGTAGTGATTAAGTGAGAAGACTGTAAACTTTAGGTGTTTGCTGAGAAGTCTTTGAAATGATAATACATAGTGGATTTCCTTCTTGGCTTGGTAGCCCCCAGAGTAGATTGGTTTGATCGAACTGGGTTAACAATTCTGTTGTGTTCTTTATAGCTTTTTTGTTTTATGTTTTATGTAGTAAGTGAACTTAATGTCATATCAGATGTCACAATATCTTGAAGAATGTTTGAATCTGATATATCAGAATTTTAAATGTGTTGTTGTGTATGCCTTACCATGTTTATAAGTAATAGATAAGATGTCTCAATATCATATTCGACAACTGAGTCTGTCCTACCAGAATTTCAAGGATGGTTTTCAAATCAGGGATCATTCAGATTTGAGTTCACAATTTCCTCAAGCTTGACTTCCTATTATTCTTCTCCAAATCAAACCAGCACCTAACACAGGTATACGTACTTCAAATCCTCATAGTTCACTTAATCTCCCTATATCACATACAAATGTCATAAGACCAAACACTATAACTTCTACACCTAACACATAACCAAAGAATTTAACATCACCACCTCACTTAATAAGTGGCCATTCCCATTCATCAAAAATTGTCATACAATCATTAGATTCCCATATACCATGTGAAAACAAAGTCTTGAGTTCATCCTCCATCATTTTTGCAACTGACTTAGATCACAAGTTACTTTTATCTAAGTCCACTAAGTCAAACTTACCCTCTTTCATCATGTTAGATTCAATAAGCTCCTTTTCCAATTCCTTTCATGGTCAAACCACTCAAACACCTCTTATGCAAAATGATCATCCAATGTTCACTCGTGTTAAAATGGGAAAATATAAACCTAATATTTTCCTAGCTCACGGTGAACCAAGCATAATTAAGAAAACATTGTCCCAATCTTATTAGTTTGAGGCCATGAAGGTTGAATATGATTCACTTATGAGCAATGGCACATCGGAGCTCACCACTCTAACTCCACATCGAAAAATAATTGGGTGCATATGGGTTTTCAAGGTCAAAGAAAACCCATATGATAGTGTAAATAAGTATAAGGCAATGTTGGTTGCAAGAGGTTTTCATCAACAACATGGGTTTGAATTTTATGAGACATTTTAAACCGTTGTTAAGCCCATAAAAATTCGAGTTATTTTAACTTTAGCTCTCACTTACAAGTGGGAAATCCAACAAATTAATATAACATTGCATTCTTCAAATCCAGACATATTTTGCAAGCTCAGGAAATCAATATATGGACTCAAGCAAGCTCCATATGCATAGTATGAAAAACCGCATCAAGCATTAATTTACTTTGGGTTTGTGTCTACTAAATGTGACCACTTTTTTGTCTATAATCATCACAATGTTACTTTTCATGCACTAGTATATATGGACGACATTATCATAATCTGATCCTCCTCGAAACTAAATCACAAGCTCAACAACAAACTCCACTCCAAGTTTTCCCTTAAGAAGATAGGAGTTCCTCAATATTTTCTTGTTATTGAACTACATCATCATCCCAATGATACACTACTTCTTGCACAAACCAAATACTTACTCTCCAATGTAAATATGATTAAAGCAAAGCGTGTGGCTACTCTTATGTTCAATCGGTGTAAATTGAGTAAAATTGGCGCTAATGTCATTCCACATCCTCTTGTATTTTGCTCCACAGTTGGTGCCTTAGAATATTTGACAGACACACGATCTAACATAGCATTCTTAGTTAACAAAGACTCTTGACTCATGTACATGTCTCTTGAATCAAATTGGATTATAGTTAAACGTATTCTCCATTACTTAAGTGTCATGATTACTCATGGCCTACTACTTGCCCCTGCCACACATATTCTAAAGTTTTATCTATGATTATATAGTGATTGTATTGGATAAGTGACCCTGATAATCGTTGCTCCACCTTGGGTTCATGTGTTTTCTTTGGCCATAATCTTGTGGCATGAAGCTCAAAGAAACAAGTGCTTGTTGCAAGGTCAAGCACATAAGCTGAATATCGGGCATTGGCACACACATAATTAGAATTACTTTAGCTCGAATATTTCCTAGAAGAGCTACACATCGAGTATCTATGCCTACTCGGTTGTGTGATAACCTCAATGCAATATTGCTTTCACATAATTTGATTCTCCATGCAAGAACCAAACACATTGAACTTGATATCCATTTTTCTAGGGACAAAGTAGTGGCAAATCATTTGCATATTCAACATGTACTGACTCATATTCAACTAGCGGATGCACTAACTAAGCCACTCCCAATTGTTTTATTCACAAATTTTCGAAACAAGCTCAAAATGGTCTTGCTCAAACCACCTTGATCTTATGAGGGCATATTAGAATAGTGCATGCATATGTGTGATGATTAAGCATGCATGAGTATGGTATACTAGACTAGTTAGTTAGATGAATAACTAACTTTTCGGTTAATTACAACCACTTCAAGTGCTTATAATGTATATACTATGTTGTGATTGTATTTTATGTGTTGAATATGATCACACGTGTTATATATTTAAATGTAAAATAGGTATACACAATAAGTAATAATATAATTTACATTTATGACTAATTGAATGTAAATCAATACTAATTGATTTGTAACTGATTCTCAACACTCCCCCTTAAGTTGGATCATATTTATTGTATAATCCGAGTTTATTACAAATATAATTCACTCGAGAACCCTTAAGAGAATTGGTAAACATATCAGTCAATTGATCTTCAGATTTAACAAACTTTGTGGTTATTTCTCCTGACAATACTTTATCTCTTTCATAGTGACAATCTATTTCTATGTGCGTGGTCTGTTCATGGAATATCAGATTAGATGCAATGTTAAGTGCTTCTTGATTGTCGCATATGAGTCTTGTGTCTTACAGGTGAAGTGCTCCTTTGATGCTGCCATAGCACGATATTCAACTTCAACACTAGATAGTGCAGTTGTGTTTTGTTTCTTGCTTCTCCATGAGATCATATTTCCTCCAATAAGAATACAATGTTCAAAATTGGATCTTCTATCCGATGGTGATTCTGCCCAATCTGCATCTGAAAAACATGTGATTTTAGCATCACCATTATATTCATATAATAAGCCTATTCCTAGTGCATTCTTTATATATATGAGAATTTGAATAACTGCATTCCAATGAGTATCACAAGGAGCATTCAAAAATTGACTCACAATGCTCACTGCAAAAGTAATATCTGGTTTGCTGACGGTAAGATAATTGAGTCTACCTACTAGACATTGATATCTTTATGGGTCTTTCAACAGCCCCCCTAACCCGGAAGAAGCTTAATGTTGGGATCCATAGGAGTATCAATTGGACGATAATCAAGCATAACAGTTTCATTGAGGATGTCTAATGTATACTTACGTTGGTTAATTGCAATGCCTGATGAGGAATGAGCAACTTTAATACCCAAGAAGTATCTTAGTGGACCTAATTATTTTGTCTGAAAGTCGTTGAAATATGAGTTTTGAGTCTTTGGATACCCTCTATATCATCTCCAATGATAACGATGTCATCAACATAGACCACGAGAAAGATACGTTGACCGGTGGAGGAATGAGGGAATAAAACTGAGTTTTCTGATTCACATCTAGTCATCCCAAATTATATCAAGGTAGAGCTGAAACGACCAAACCAAGCATGTGGAGACTGTTTCAGTCCATAAAGAGACCGACCAAACCGACAAACAAGTCTAGAATTTCCAGGAATGGTAAAACCTGGAGGTTGGTCCATATATACTTCCTCCTCTAATTCTCCATGTAAAAAGGCATTTTTAATGTCTAATTAATGAAGCTGCCAATGATTAATAACAACCATTGCAAGGAAGAGACAGATTGAACTAATCTTGGCCACTGGAGAAAAAGTGTCACCATAATCAAGGCCAAATATCTGTGTATATTCTTTGGCTACCAAACGAGCTTTGAAACGATCAATCTGACCATATGGTCCAACCTTCACTGTATAAACTCATCAACATCATATTGTAGTTTTATCGGAAGGTAAAGTAACAATATCCCAAGTGTTATTTTAATGCAATGTAGCCATTTCTTCCACCATCGCCTGACGCCAATTGGGATCAGTCATAGCCTCACCTGTATACTTAGGAATAGACACAAAATCCAAAGCAGACACAAAAGACATATTGGAAGTAGAAAGAAGGTCATAATTTAAAACACATGCATATTTAGGATTTGGAGTATGATATCAAATACATTTTCATAATGCTATTAGGAGGTTAAGTTCAGGTGACGTAGCTGGAGTAACATTTGGAGCAAAAGGTGGTGTTGGTGGATTAATATCATCTCTAACTTCTGATAGACGGGGTGTCGTCGCTGGTATACCTATAATGGAGGTTTAATGGGTGTGGGGATGACAGAAGGGACATCTTAAGTATCTAAGTTACAAGTCTCATCAGGTGACACATAGGCAGAGAAAAATGGGGAACCTTCAAAGAATATAACATCAGAGGAAACAATGTACCATTGAAGTTGAGGACAAAAACAACGATATCCTTTTTGTATACGTGAGTAGCCTAGAAAAATACATTTTAGGGATTTGGCATAGAATTTGTCTTTACTTGGACTAAGATCATGAACAAAGCATATGCAACCAAAGACGCGGAGTGGAATGGGGTAGAGGTCATGTTATGGATTCAAGATAGAGTATGGAATATGATTATGAAGGACCGATGAAGGTATTTAGTTGATAAGGTGACAGGCTGTAAGGAGAGCATCACCCCAAAAACGAGAAGGTATATTATGGTGAAGTAAAAGAGTCTGTGAGGTTTCAACTAATTGACGATTCCTCCGTTCAACATCTTTCTATTGTGGTGTATGTGAACATGATGATTGGTGAATAATTTCCTGTGATGTTAAAAAAGATTGAAATTGGGATGACATATATTCACGAGAATTATCAATGCGTAAAATTTTAATGGAAGTGTTAAACTGGTTTTTTATTTCAGCATAAAACTCTTGGAATATAAGGAAAACATCTGAAGCATTTTTCATTAGAAATAACCAAGTACATAGTGAGAAATCATCGATGAAAGTTACAAAATAGTAATATTTTAAGGCACACTTCACACGACTATGACCCCAAATATCAGAACAAACTAAAGCAAAAGGTGATGCAACAATTTTATTTACTCATTGAGAGTAAGTACTACAAGTATGTTTTCCTAATTGACACGACTGGAACTCAAAAGATGAAAGCTTAGAAAAACCAGGGACTAAGAGATGCATTTTATTAAGACTAGGATGACCCAAACATTGATGTGTAAGGTCTTGAGAAGTAATCGAACCATATACCACTGGTGGAGATAGATGATATAATTCTCTAGATTCACTCCCTGCTCCAATCGTCCGTCTTGTATGTCGATCTTGGACATAAACAGAATTATCATTAAAAATGATTGAACAATGAAGAGTACGAGTAAGCTTGTGAACATATATCAGATTAAAAGGACAACCAGGAATGTAAAGAATGGACTCTAAAGACAGATTTGGAAGTGGGTGTGCTTGACCCAGACCTTGAACTTTGATTTTAGAACCATCAACCATAGTGACAAAGGGCAATGAATTAGAATAAGACAAGTGAGATAAAAGGGATTTATTCCAGTCATATGATCAGAGGAACCAAAAGGACCCAAGGACCAAGAGAAGATGTAGATACAAAGTCTACAGGATTACCCGACTGAGAAACATCGACAGATGATGATGGTTGATGAGCTGCTTTGAATTGGAGAAAGTCATTGTAATCAACTGTAGGAACAATAATGTCTTTAGTGTTGTCCGAATGAGTAGCGATAGCAACCCGTGGTTGTTGTTGTTCTCTTTCCTTTGTAAGATAATCAACTTCAATGTGACTATAACGATTGCAATAGTTACCACGAATACCATGATGTTATCCACCCCGTCCTCCGGTTCGTCCACCACGACCATGATAGTGGGAAGCAAGAGCAGATGATTCAGTTGGAGATGGAATGGAGACCAGTCCAAAGGCGTGAGGTGTAGCCAAACACAACAGTTGTTCATTAACTGCTTCATAGTTAGGAACATTGGATCCTGATAAAATCTAGTTCTGGACGGAATCAAGCTCTGATGATAGTCCAATAAGTGCCACGATCATGGAATACTTACTTTGTTTTTCAGCATAAGTTGTTGGATCTTTGGTAAAGGGCATCAGGGTTGTAAAATTCTCCAATTTCAAAGAGTTGAGTTTGGTGATGACACTATAAAGATTGTGGACATCATTGGAGAACAATTTATTAGCCTTTTCCCAAACCTCATAGCAGGTGGTAAAGGCTTGGTATTGTGCTTGGAGATTAGTTGCTATGGAAAACCATAACACAGTGGATAAAGAAGCGTCAGTTTGTTTACACTTATCGCGTTTGGCGGTGGAAATACTATCGAATTTTGTAGTTAAGTGATCCTCATATCCTTGATAGTGAAACCACATTTTGATAGCTCCGGCCCATATATTATGTTGGATGTTCTGGTGAGTTTCTCACGCGGGATAAGTGGA
This sequence comes from Lathyrus aphaca, assembly GCA_963966055.1. NCBI lineage: Eukaryota > Viridiplantae > Streptophyta > Magnoliopsida > Fabales > Fabaceae > Lathyrus > Lathyrus aphaca. The sequence continues at coordinate 55,304,920 of OZ014519.1, read as the reverse complement.
ACCTTAGTAAAAGTGGCGGAATCGGTATCGCCCATGATACAGGGTTTAGGGTTTAGGCGGTGTCGGTGACAAAAAAATGCGGCAGTGGGACGACGTGAGGGCGCGTCAGAGGACGAATCGTGGCGTGATTTTGGGTACCAGTTGATCGGAAGGAGACGTGTCAGCAGTATGTTACTTCGTCGAAAAAGTCGTCGGGAGCGGTGATGCACTCGTGTAATGTCGTGAATGGCCGAATAATTTGTGGAAACGAAAAATATATACTCTGGAAGACAGAGGGTCAATAAGCTATAGATACCATGTTGTGATTGTATTTTTGTGTGTCCAATTTGATCATATATGTTATATATTTATATATAAAATAGATATACACAATACGTAATAATATAATTTACACTTATAACTAATTAAATATAAATCAATACTAATTGATTTGTAACCAATTCTCAACCTAAAAAAACACAAATGAATCTAAAAAGCAAGAAAAGCTTGCAAAATTTTGATGAAACTCTCTCTTCTTCGTGAGTTATGCATCATTCTAACACTAGGTATTCATAAAAGATGCATGGTTGCAAGAATTAAATAATTATAATATTATTTTCCGATCATCGTTCAATAGTTTTCTAAATCCAGGTTGTGTGATGAGAATATTCTTACATGGTGGCAACATTGCCTTCACACTAGTTCACCTAACCGAAGAAGTAGGGGGACGTAGCAGTCCAATAATTTAGTGTTGGTGTAAGCCCTAGAGGCCAATACTTTTTGGTACTTGTATCGGATTATTCGTTTAATAATAAAAGGCATTTCTTTATTATGTTTGTCTTTCAGAATAATAAAGTCCCTAGAATAGTTAGTCTGTTTAATGAAATGTTAAGTGTGACTTAATCATGAGATCCCATTAAACATAAAGACATTATTCTTAAAATATCCGTAGTCAAGCTTTATTGCAAAGTGGGATAACATTAAAGCATTGAGACTATTATGAAGATAGACTGATGATCACATCTCATGGATCATGGATAAAGGGTTATCAAGTCTTGACATAGGTATAAATATTAGGAGTAATATTTATACCGGATTGACCCGCTATGAGAATACTACATAGTATGTTATGCAAAGTGTCATAAGTTATTCTCATGGTGATAATGGTGTATTACCACCCTTCGACCTGAAACCACTATGGACCCTAGATGTAGAGTCGGGTGCTTTATTGCTGATCAAACATTATCCGTAACTGGATGATCATAAAGACAGTTGATGGGCACTCCACGAAGCATGCTGAGGGACATGAGTGTCCTAGATGGAATTTGCCAATCCTGCATAACAGGAGAAATGTCTAAGGGCCCAATATTGAACTGGACAAGGATGACACAGTGTATGCCTTGTGTTCAATATAGACATAGGGGCAAAAGGGTAATTGTACAAACATATATTATCACGAAAAAGGTTTTGTCAGATCACATGACATTTTCGTGACTTGGGTAGCAGTGATGTGTTGCTAGATACCGCTCACTGTTTATTATGTTAAATATATAATTTAATATAATTACCAACGTTACGAAATCCTACAGGGTCACACACATAAGGACAGTTTGATGAGAGATAGAGAAATCAAAGGAACACCGTAAGGTACGGTGCACTTAAGTGAAAAATAGAAATTCGGATAATATAATAATAATTATTGTTATTTTATAATGGTTATAAAATAATAATAAAATAAATATATTTATTATAATAATAGTTATTATAATAATATATAATATTATTATGGATCATGTGAATTGGGTTTTTAGCCCGCAGCCCACAAGAGAGTCTATAAAAGGAACCCTTGTGATGAAGCTTTTACTTGATGCAATTTCGTTTTTGATTCTCACTCAAATAATTCCGTTCGTAAGCAGCTAGCACTGTGACCGGAAGCTGTTCGTGTGGACTGAGTAGAGGCGTTGCACTTCATCAACGCTTGTGATCGCTGCATCAAAGATCTGAATCGCCACAAAGAGGTAACGATTCTATCACTGACCATGCTCATTCGTAAGGATCACTAAAGGAAAATTTTTGTTTTCCGCTGCGTTTAGATCGCAATTTTCCTTCAGTGGTATCAGAGCCACTTACGAAACCATGGATCTGATAGCTGTTAAATTTCCGTTTTTTTTTTTGTATTTGATTCGATTAAAACACAGAACGAATTTAACAATAAACGATTAATTAAATTTGGCATCTGTTGTGTACGATTTGGATGATTGATGTTGATTATGCTTCGGAATCCGACATTAGTATGGTGAAGTTGTGCGATACATTGATCATCCATAGGTTACACAATTAGATCGATCACTTTTATATAAGATATAAGAAATTCTGATGCAAAGATGGTATATGGGATATACTGTTTTGATTTCATCCATTCAATCACATAAGGATTGTAATTCTTTTGAAAGATCATCATTTTCATTCGCTTCGGAATCTGACGTTAGTATGGTGAAGCAATGACATGTTGATCTATCATATTGAGTTATCAATCGAGTTGTGTTTGACGGCATGAAATTGTTGCATTAGGATTAATGGCAGTACAAGTGTTGTATTGCCGCAGACTTTTCCGGTTGGGGTTGTAAATGCACAAAAGTTGTGCAGGAAACGACGTGAAATACAATGAAGTGTTCATAAAATTTTGCGTTAGGGGCCATAATTGTATCTTTTTATATGTATGTTGATGCATGTAATTGTATGTTGATGCATGTGAGAGACGTTTTGCATGTTAAGCCGGTGAGATCAAACTAATAACAAATTCCCTCAAAATTAAATATTAAGTTTATGCTTTCCAATTTTTAGCACTCATCAAGACTAGTATCGAGCATTGTAGGTTTCGCCTACGCGAGGTGCATGTTCTATATTAGTAAGGTGTGATGGGATAATTATAATATCCAATTGCTAAAACAATGGGTCAAACTTAACTAAACAAATTATAATAAGATTATACATGTTTAGAAGCAAGAATTGGGAATGATTCATGTGATGGATCAGAATAAGGAGTTATTCACCCAATTGAAAATATTCGAGAGTTGTATGAGATACAATTGGAAGGAGTTCCTACCTAAATAACTTAGTTTTGTGTAATCAGCCTAACGCTGACTTAAAACAAAGTGAAACATGGATCTCGACCCACTAGAAAGTCTTCCAACGGGATTTTCCGAATCAAATGATGAGGGTCATTTGTTTTGAATAAAATAGTGGGAGCATATTTGATTAAAGGCCTAATTAAATATGTTGTTTTAATGATACTTATATTTTCATATTTCTCTTGTAGATTACCATGACAACAAACACATCGAACAATATTTTGCGATCCATCCTAGATAAGGAAAAATTGTCTGGGACAAATTTCCTGGATTGGCACCGTAATCTGAGGATTGTCCTCAAGCACGATAAGAAGTTGTATGTCTTGGAGACACCAGTTCCTGAGGAGGAACCTCCTAGTTCTGCATCAAAGGCAGAAAGAGATGCTTATAAGAAGCATTTCGATGATGCCAATGAAACCGCTTGCCTCATGCTTGCTACCATGAACTCTGAGTTGCAAAAGCAACACGAGAACATGTCTGCGTTCGATATGATCGGACATCTGAAAATGCTTTATCAAGAGCAAGCAAGAAATGAGAGGTTTCAGGTTTCAAAGTCCCTTTTTAACAGCAAGTTAGCTGAGGGAGCCCCTGTAAGTCCCCATGTACTCAAGATGATTGGGTATGTGGAGAACCTTGACAGATTAGGGTTTCCCCTTGGAAAAGAACTTGCGATTGATCTGATCTTGCAATCGTTGCCAGAGAGCTTCAGTCAGTTTGTCCTGAATTTCAATATGAATGACTTGGACAAAAGCCTTCCAGAACTGCTAGGCATGTTGAGAACTGCTGAGCAGAATATGAAGACAAAAGGGAAATCTATTCTGATGGTCAGTAATGGAAAGAAACAGAACAAGAGGCCCATCAAACAGGGTGGTAGAGGGAAAGGCAAGGAAGTTGCCAAACCCAAACCCACTCCTCCTGTTTTGAAGCCTAGTGGAGGAATAGCAAAGGAGGGCACTTGCTTCCATTGCGGTAAGACCGGACATTGGAAGAGAAATTGCCCAAAGTACCTGGAAGATAAGAAAAATGGAGTAGAGACTTCAAATTCAGGTATTTTTGTTATTGAAATTAATTTATCTACTTCTGCATCATGGGTATTAGATACTGGATGCGGTTCTCACATTTGTACTAATGTGCAGGGGCTAAAAAGGAGTAGAGATTTGGCAAAAGGTGAAGTTGACCTACGAGTTGGCAATGGAGCAAAGGTTGCTGCTTTAGCTGTAGGAACTTATGTTTTAACTTTACCTAGTGGTTTAATAATTCAGTTAGAGAACTGTTATTATGTACCTGCAATTAGCAGGAATATTATTTCCGTTTCTTGTTTGGACAAGTTTGGTTTTTCATTCATAATAAAGAACAATTGTTGCTCCATTTATTTGAATGATATATTCTATGCTACTGCAAAAATGAATAATGGACTATATGTCCTTGATCTTGAAATGCCAATTTATAACATTAATACTAAAAGGTTGAAACCTAATGAGTTGAATCCAACTTACCTTTGGCACTGTCGATTAGGCCACATAAATGAGAAACGCATTTCCAAACTCCATAAAGATGGACTCTTGGACTCTTTTGATTATGAATCATATGACACATGCAGATCTTGTTTAATTGGAAAGATGACAAAGTCCCCATTCACAGGAAAAGGTGAAAGGGCTAATGATCTTTTGGCACTCATACATACTGATGTATGTGGACCACTGAACATACCAGCCAGAGGAGGTTTTCAGTACTTCATCACTTTCACTGATGACTTCAGTAGATACGGATATGTGTATTTAATGAAACACAAATCTGAGTCCTTTGAAAAGTTCAAGGAATTCAAGAATGAAGTACAAAACCAACTAGGGAAGAATATTAAAGTTCTTCGATCAGATCGAGGCGGTGAATATTTAAGCCTAGAATTTGATGACCATCTAAAAGAGTATGGGATTCTATCCCAACTTACTCCTCCTGGAACACCACAATGGAATGGTGTATCTGAGAGAAGAAATCGAACCTTGTTAGACATGGTCCGATCCATGATGAGTCACGCCGATCTTCCAAACTCCTTTTGGGGACATGCATTATTAACAGCAGCTTACACACTTAACCGTGTTCCATCCAAAAAGGTTGATAAGACACCATATGAGATATGGAGTGGTAAGAAACCACATATGTCTTACATGAAGATTTGGGGTTGCGAAGTTTACGTCAAACGACAAATTTCAACCAAGCTTGAGCCCAAATCTGACAAATGCTTATTTGTGGGGTATCCTAAAGAAACAAGAGGATATTACTTCTACAATCCTTCTGAGGGCAAAGTGTTTGTCGCTCGAACTGGAGTCTTTCTGGAAAGGGATTTTATTTCCAAAGGAAACAGTGGGAGGAAAATAGAGCTTGAAGAAATTCAAGAATCACAAAACATTGAAACACCTATGGAGGAACTAGAGCAGGAAACACAAGTAGTTGTGGAAGAGCAACCTGCTCAAGTAGAACAAGACCAGCGTAGGTCAAGCAGGATACGTCACCAACCTGAGAGATATGGATATCTCATAAGTGATCAGGGTGATGTATTACTCATGGATCAAGATGAGCCTGTGACCTACAAAGAGGCCATAACTGGTCCTGAGTCTGAGAAGTGGCTAGAAGCCATGAAATCTGAAATGGATTCCATGTACACAAACCAGGTTTGGACCTTGGTAGAACCTCCTATAGGAGTTAACCCTATAGGATGCAAGTGGGTCTTCAAGAAGAAGACTGACATGGATGGTAAGGTACATACCTATAAAGCAAGACTGGTTGCAAAAGGCTATAAACAAATTCATGGGGTTGACTATGATGAAACCTTTTCACCAGTTGCAATGCTTAAATCTGTTCGGATTTTACTTGCCATCGCTGCATATCATGATTATGAAATATGGCAGATGGATGTCAAAACTGCTTTCCTTAATGGGAATCTTCTTGAGGATGTGTACATGACACAACCTGAAGGATTTGACATACCACAAGATGCCCAAAAGATATGCAAGTTACAGCGATCAATCTATGGATTAAAGCAAGCTTCCAGAAGCTGGAATCTTCGTTTTGATGAAACCGTAAAACAATATGGATTCATCAAAAATGAAGATGAACCTTGTGTCTACAAGAAGGTTAGTGGGAGCATGATCGTGTTTCTGGTATTATATGTAGATGACATATTACTCATTGGAAACGATGTCCCTACCTTGCAACAAGTGAAGACTTGGTTAGGGAATTGTTTTTCTATGAAAGACCTAGGTGAAGCAGCCTATATATTAGGAATTAGGATCTATAGAGATAGATCACAAAAACTGCTTGGCCTAAGTCAGAGTACATACATAGATAAAGTGTTGAGACGCTTTAATATGCATGATTCCAAGAAAGGATTCATACCTATGCAACATGGTCTGTGTTTATCAAAAACACAATCCCCTTCAACTAAGGAAGAAAGGGATCGCATGAATAAGATTCCATATGCATCTGCAATAGGATCTATCATGTATGCCATGTTATGTACTCGACCAGATGTCTCGTATGCATTAAGTGCAACGAGTAGGTACCAATCTGATCCCGGTGATGCTCACTGGGTAGCTGTCAAGAATATCCTTAAGTACTTGAGAAGGACTAAGGATTCATTCTTGATATATGGAGGTCAGGAAGAGCTTGATGTAATTGGTTACACTGATGCTAGCTTCCAGACAGATAAGGATGATTTTAGATCACAATCTGGTTATGTGTTCTGTCTCAATGGTGGCGCTGTGAGCTGGAAAAGTTCAAAGCAGGAAACAGTTGCTGATTCTACAACTGAGGCCGAGTATATTGCTGCCTCAAATGCAGCAAAGGAAGCTGTTTGGATCAAGAAGTTCATTAGTGAACTTGGCATAGTCCCTAGCATTGTGGATCCCATTGGTTTATATTGTGATAACAATGGTGCTATCGCACAAGCTAAGGAGCCTAGATCTCACCAACGATCCAAACACATACTTAGGCGTTATCACCTCATTCGAGAGATAATCGATCGGGGAGATGTGAAGATATGCAGAGTACCTACACTTGACAATATCGCTGACCCATTAATAAAGCCTCTTGCGCAACAGAAGCATGATGGTTATACTAGATCTATGGGTATTAAGGGTATGCCTAATTGGCTCTAGTGCTAGTGGGAGATTGTTGGTGTAAGCCCTAGAGGCCAATACTTTTTGGTACTTGTATCGGATTATTCGTTTAATAATAAAAGGCATTTCTTTATTATGTTTGTCTTTCAGAATAATAAAGTCCCTAGAATAGTTAGTCTGTTTAATGAAATGTTAAGTGTGACTTAATCATGAGATCCCATTAAACATAAAGACATTATTCTTAAAATATCCGTAGTCAAGCTTTATTGCAAAGTGGGATAACATTAAAGCATTGAGACTATTATGAAGATAGACTGATGATCACATCTCATGGATCATGGATAAAGGGTTATCAAGTCTTGACATAGGTATAAATATTAGGAGTAATATTTATACCGGATTGACCCGCTATGAGAATACTACATAGTATGTTATGCAAAGTGTCATAAGTTATTCTCATGGTGATAATGGTGTATTACCACCCTTCGACCTGAAACCACTATGGACCCTAGATGTAGAGTCGGGTGCTTTATTGCTGATCAAACATTATCCGTAACTGGATGATCATAAAGACAGTTGATGGGCACTCCACGAAGCATGCTGAGGGACATGAGTGTCCTAGATGGAATTTGCCAATCCTGCATAACAGGAGAAATGTCTAAGGGCCCAATATTGAACTGGACAAGGATGACACAGTGTATGCCTTGTGTTCAATATAGACATAGGGGCAAAAGGGTAATTGTACAAACATATATTATCACGAAAAAGGTTTTGTCAGATCACATGACATTTTCGTGACTTGGGTAGCAGTGATGTGTTGCTAGATACCGCTCACTGTTTATTATGTTAAATATATAATTTAATATAATTACCAACGTTACGAAATCCTACAGGGTCACACACATAAGGACAGTTTGATGAGAGATAGAGAAATCAAAGGAACACCGTAAGGTACGGTGCACTTAAGTGAAAAATAGAAATTCGGATAATATAATAATAATTATTGTTATTTTATAATGGTTATAAAATAATAATAAAATAAATATATTTATTATAATAATAGTTATTATAATAATATATAATATTATTATGGATCATGTGAATTGGGTTTTTAGCCCGCAGCCCACAAGAGAGTCTATAAAAGGAACCCTTGTGATGAAGCTTTTACTTGATGCAATTTCGTTTTTGATTCTCACTCAAATAATTCCGTTCGTAAGCAGCTAGCACTGTGACCGGAAGCTGTTCGTGTGGACTGAGTAGAGGCGTTGCACTTCATCAACGCTTGTGATCGCTGCATCAAAGATCTGAATCGCCACAAAGAGGTAACGATTCTATCACTGACCATGCTCATTCGTAAGGATCACTAAAGGAAAATTTTTGTTTTCCGCTGCGTTTAGATCGCAATTTTCCTTCATTTAGTACGTTGATTTTTTATTTCTTTTTGAAGTATTGGGCTAATTAATGAGAAATTTTCAGATTCTACACACAAACAAAGAATTTTTTTTATGAATAACATAATTTAATAAAAAAGAAATATTGAAATAATCTATTTTTGAGGGTATTTACCAAAATGGAGTAATTTTATGAGGATTTGCCAATCTGATTGGCGAAAGAATGAATTTTTTTTTTGAAAAATCACACTCATCATTCGCCAATCAAGTTGGCTAATGTGTATAATAAAAAAAAATTACTCATACACTATGTCGCCAATCTATTTGGCGAATGAACACAATTTTTTTTTTGAAAAATCACACTCATTCGCCAATCCAATTGGCGAATGAACACGAAATAAAAAAAAAAATAAAACACTTTCGCCTATCCAATTGGCGAATGAACACTTTTAAAAAAAAAATCACACTCATTCGTCAATCCAATTAGCGAATGAACACAAAATAAAATATAAAATAAAACACTTTCACCAATTGGATTGGCGACATAGTGTATGAGTAAGAAAAAATTATTTGAGTACACACATTAGTCAACTTGATTAGCGAATGAGTGTGATTTTTCAAAAAAAAAATTCATTCTTTCGCCAGTCAGATTGGCGAATCCTCCTAAAACTATGTCATTTAAGTAAATACCCTCAAAACTATGTTATTTCAGCATTTTTTTTATTAAACTATGTTATTCATAGAAAAAATTCGCAAACAAATACCTTAGGGTTTGCTAACGTATACCTACTTATTTTTATGAATGTCTATTTTAACAACATGAACCTTAGGGTGCATTTAATCATTTTTTTAATTAGAGTTTGCTAAAACACATCTTCATAAAAATAAGTGGGTGTATTATAGCAAACTCCGGGTTTGCTATAATACATCCATTTATTTTCATGAATGTGTGTTTTAGTAACATGCACCTTAAGATGCATTTAATGAGTTTTTAGTTAATGTTTGCTAAAATAGACCTTCATTAAAACAAGTGGGTCTACGTTAGCAAATCCATATATATATATATATATATATATATATATATATATATATATATATATATATATATATAATTTATTTTTAAAATATATATAAAGTCTTTTATATTTAATTGTCAATCTATTAGAAGGAAAAAAATTACTATTTAAATTTTTTAGAAAAAAAATACAAAAATATTCTATAATTTAATATTAGTGATAAATTTTATTTCTAAGTCAGCATATATTATTTCTTGGACGCTGGAGGATAACGGGAAGTATACGGTAAAGTCAACATATAATTAATTTATGGAATTTAAGGTGGGAGATAATATTGAATGCGATCAGCGGAAGACTTTCGAAAACATTTGGTGTTCGAAAACACCTTTCAAAATCAAGGTATTCAGCTGGAAGATTTTATGGAACAGAATCCCAACCAAATTAGCTCTTAGATACAAAGGTATGGATGTTAATTCGATTTGCGGATTTTGTTGCGAAGAAGATGAAGATATGATGCACCTTCTCTTTTAGTGCAATTTTGTGGTTAAAGTGTGGAGGAATATAGCTATCTGGTGTGGTGTTTCGGAAACCTTCAAGAAGGAGGTCACCTCTTTCTTTCTTAATTGGAAAGGGGCTGGCGCTAAAAGCTCTTTTAAAGGAGTTGTGTGGCTTGCATTTGGGCCTTGTGGTTGGAAAGGAACAATAAATTATTTGATTCGATAGTGAGCAATGTGGATAATGTCGGGGGAAATGTAAAAAATTTAATGTGAAAATGGGGTTCCTAGGAGAGATTCTCTATTCCAACCCTTCCTTCTTAAAGTTTTGTATGACTACAACTTAGTCTCTAGAGTTAGTTTTGATAGTGAATATTTCGGTTCTTTTTGTAAGTGTTAGAATACACCTTGTATTCTCTATTAATTCAATTGCCTTTAAAAAAATTATTTCTAAGAGTTATAAAGTGTTTTAAGAGAAAAACCTACGAGTCTGTTTCAAAGTGTTATTACATATGGATTCAAATCATTTGAATAAAATTTCTAGAAATTAAAATTACTGATATTCTCTGTCAAATAAGTTCATAAAGTATCTCTTTGTTGCTATCTTGACTAGCCTTTGTTATATAACTTAATCAATTAGTATGTAGAGGAGCTTAATAATTTGAGAGAAATTTTTTATATCAAAATTTTACCATCTATTTAAAAATTTTAGACTAGTTTTTGTTGGATAAACTTTAATGTTATTTTAAGTGGGTTTCATTTAATAAATTAGTGGAAGTATAAGAGTTTGATGTAGTTGGAAAGCCAAGAGATAGTGGGCTATTAATGATATTTATTGTTTTCTTAGATAGTAGAAATCTTTGGAGTCTATATAAAGACCTCGTGTACTTTCATTTTACAATATAACAAGAAGAAGGAAAAGTGCAGTTTTAAAGTAAGAGTTCCACCAGTGGAAGTATAGTGTTAAAAGTGTCAAAAATATTTTTAACTGCAATACAGAAGTAGTATTCAGTTTTTACAAATTGACATCAGAGCTAATGTCGAATACGATGAGTCAAATGCCGCTACCACGATTAACGAAGGCAAATTGCGAAAACTGGAGTATCCAAATGAAAGCTCTTCTTGGATCTCTAGATTCGTGGGAGACTGTCGAAACTGGTTTCAGAGAACCAAATACCACGGGGTATACAACGGCTCAAACCAAGGTGTTAAAAGAGACGCGTTCGAAGGATAAAACGACATTGTATATCTTGTTCCGAGTTGTTGATGAATCAAGCTTTGAAAAGATTGCAGGTGCAACGACTTTGAAAGAAGCATGGGACACGTTAGAAAAAGTGTACAAATGAGTTGATCGAGTCAAGCAAGTTTGTCTTCAAACTCTTCGAGGAGAATTGGAGAGAATGAAAATGAAGGATTCCGAAACTGTATCAGACTACATCACGCATTTACAAACAGTGGTGAACCAACTTAATCGAAATGGATAAACAATGCCTGATGCTCGTGTTGTCGAAAATATTCTAAGATATTTAACTGATAACTTTGAGAATGTTGTGTGCGCGATAAAAGAGTCGAAGGACCTTGCAACACTCACATCCAAAGACCTAGTTGGGTCTCTCGAGGCACACGAATAGTGTAAGATCAAAATGAAAGAGGAGACACACGACGAAGCAGTTCAGACCAAGGAGTCCACCAAAGACAAAAAGGTACTATTTTCTCAAAACTTTCGAGGAAGAGGACGTAATCATGGAGTTCATGACAGTGGTCAAAGTGGTCGAGGCAACAACTTCGAGAAAGGACAATCGAGCCAGCAAAATTGGTGTGGTAGAGGACATGGTCAAAAAGGTGGTCGGTCAAACTACTCCAAGATCGAATGCTACAAGTGTAACAAAAATGTCCATTATGTGAAGGATTGTAACTCTTACAAATGCTATAACTGTGGTAAAGTGGGACATCTTTCAAAAGATTGTCGACTCGAAAAAAAGGTAGAAGAAACAACCAATATAACTTTGGAAGCCGAACCAAATGAAGATTTTTTTACTAATGACTCAAAAAGAAGTAGACGCAAAAATATAAACTATTTGGTATCTCTACTTAGGGGAAAGTAATCATATGTGTGGTCACAAACACTTGTTTAAAGAAATGCAAAAGATTGAAGATGGTCATGTGTCTTTCGGAGATGCATAGAAAATGAAGTTCGAAGGCAAAGGTACGATTTGTTACTTGCAGAGGGATGACTTGACTGAATCAATCCAAGATGTTTATTATATACCAGATCTCAAGACAAATAATTTTGAGTTTGAGGAAACTCACAGAAAAAGTTTATTCGATATTCATGAAAGAATGAATATTACACTTAAAGAACAAGCTAGGGCATCTGATTGCTGAAGTCGAAATGGGGAGAATTTGAATGTACAAACTGAACTTGAGAAGCGTTCGAGAAAAATGTTTACAAGTCAATGTCGAAGACAAAGCGTCGTTATGGTATCTATGTTTTGGTCATCTACATCATGCTGGTCTGAGAAGGTTAGCAAAGAGGAACATGGTGCACGGGCTACCAGACATTGACTATGAAGGAAATTTTTGTGAAGAATGCATGCTTAGCAAACAAACAAGAACCTCATTTCAAAAGAATGCAGAATATCAAGCTAAACAAATTCTTGAATTGATTCATACTGACATTTGTGGACCAATCACTCTATAATCCTTTAGTGGAAAAAGGTACTTTATTTATTTTATCGATGATTTCTCACGAAAAATCTGGGTTTATTTCTTGAAAGAAAAATCTGAAGCATTCGAGGTATTCAAAAAGTTCAAAGTAATGTTGGAGAAGGAAACTGACAGGCACATCAAATTCGTTCGATCTGACAGAGGTGGTGAGTATACTTCGACAACCTTTATGAAGTATTGTGAAGAGCATGGCATAAGAAGATTTCTAACTGCACCATATTCACCCCAACAAAACGGTGTGGCAGAAAGGAAGAATCAAACAATTCTCGACATGGTTCGATCAATGCTTAAGAGAAAGAACATGTCGAAGGAATTCTGTGGATAAGATGTACAATGTTCCATTTATGTCCAACATTCATGTCTATATTCAAAGTTAGAAGATCAAACACCACAAGAAGCATGGAGTAGAAAGAAGCCAACAGTTTCTCATCTCAAAGTATTTGGTAGTGTGACTTATGCACACGCACCGGATCAACGAAGAACGAAGCTTGAAGACAAAATTCAGAAGTACATATTCATTAGGTACGATGATAATACAAAAGGGTACAGGCTATTTGATCCCATAAGCAAGAAGGTGATAGTGAGTAGAGACGTTCAAATAAACGAAGCTAGCAAGTGGCACTAGAACAATTTGACTGAAGTTATCGTTGAAGGTGGAGAAACATCAATTGTTGTAGCAAAAAGAATTTCATCTGGCCTTGAAGATTCTGACAATGAAGATGAACCTCCACAACCCAGAATGTGAAGTCTGCAAGATTTGTATGATACGAAAAAGAGGTACACCTTGTATATCTTTTGGCAGATATAGAAAACATTAGTTTTAAAGAGGCGTTGCGAGACAAGTGGAAAGCTGCCATGGATGAAGAGATTAAGGCGATTCAATACAACAACACATGAAAACTAGCAGAATTACCAAAAGGAAGTCAACCCGTTGGTGTGAAGTGTGTATTAAAGAAAAAGATGAATGCTCAAGTAGAAATAGAATGGTATAAGGCGCTACTTATTGCAAAGGGATGTAAGCAGAAAGCAAGAATTGACTATGACAAAGTATTTGCACATGTTGCAAGAATGGAGACAATTCGATTGCTCATTTCACAAGCTGCTCAATTCAAATGGTCGATATTTCAAATGGATGTTAAGACAACATTTCTGAATGATGTTGTCGAAGAAAAAGTCTACATTGAACAACCACCAGGGAATATGAAATTTGGAGAAGAGAAGAAGGTGTTGAAATTGAAGAAAGCACTTTTTGGGCTAAAGCAAGCACCGCGAGCATGTAATACACACATCGATACATATTTCAAAGAGAATGGTTTTAAACAATGTCCCTATGAACATGATCTATATGTAAAGAAGAATGAAGGTAATTTGTTGCCTGTTGCTATCTATGTCGATGATCTAATCTTATTGAGTAACAATGATCAAATGATAAAAGATTTCAAGTGCACAATGACATAAGAATTTGAGATGACATGTTTGGGCTTGATGAGATTTTTCTTGGTCTGGAGGTTCGACAAGAAGAAACATGAATTTTTATTTCACAAGAGAAATATGAAAAAGAAATCTTGAAAAAAATATAAGATGGAAAACTGTAATCCGATTTCGACGCCAATGGAACCAGATGCAAAGTTGTCGAAATTTGATGGAGGAGGTCGTGTTGAAGCAAGCAAATATCGAAGCTTGGTTGGAAGTCTTCGCTATCTCACATATACAAGGCCATATCTTTCGCTTAGTGTCGGAATTGTAAGTCATTTTATGGAGGAAGCGGTCTATTCACATTGAAAAGAATCCTTCGATACATCCAAGGAACTATGTCACTTGGAATGTTTTATTCAAGAGCAGAAGATTACAAGTTGAATGGTTATTCCTACGGCGATTGATGCAGTGATGTTGATGATCAAAAGAGTACGTCAGGATATGTGTTATTTATGGGAAATACCGCTTTTACTTGGATTTCAAAGAAACATCTGATTGCAACACTCTCGACATGTGAAGCTGAATACATAGCAACATCTTGGTGTGTTTGTCATGCAATATGGCTTAGAAGATTGTTGAGCAAAATGGAGCTAAAGCAGGTAGGTGCAAAAATAATACAAGTGGATAACAAGTCAGCAATTGAGTTAGCAAAGAATCTAGTGAATCATGAAAGAAGCAAACACATCAATGTTCGCTTCCACTTTATTCGAGAACATGTGAAAGAAGGAAGTGTTGAATTAAGGCATGTAGCAAGCAAGGATCAAGCTGCAGATATTTTCACAAAACCATTATCGAAAGAAATTTTCGATAGAGGCAAGAAGTTGACAAGTATGATGGATATAAGAAACATTTAAGTTTACAGGGAAGTTTTGTTGGATAAACATTAATGTTATTTTAAGTGGGTTTCATTTAATAAATTAGTGGAAGTCTAAGAGTTTGACGTAATTGGAAAGTCAAGAGATAGTGAACTATTAATAATATTTATTGTTTTCTTAGATAGAAGAAATCTCTGGGGTCTATATAAAAATCTCATGTACTTTCATTTTATAATATAACAATAAGAAGAAAAAGTGCAAATTTAAAGTAAGAGTCTCACCAATGAAAATATAGTAGAAAAAATATCCGTACAGTTTTAAAGTAAGAGTTCTATCAATAGAAATATAGTGTTAAAAATATCAAAAATATTTTTTAACTAAAACAGTATTCAGTTTTTACAGTTTTATCATGAAAGTCTATACTTTATTATTTCAAAGAATGTGATCACGTTGTAAGTTATAAAAAGTACTCTCTATTTATAGTTCAAAAATATAATATTTTATAATATGTTTTTTGTAAATATTTATTTAAAATATGTTTTATATATATCATATTACAATCTTTAACATTTCATTTAATTTAATATATGTTGTAAATATTTTGTATTGATTTGTTTATGACTTTATGAATATATATATATATATATATATATATATATATATATATATATATATATATATATATATATATATATATATATATATATATATATATATATATATATATATATATATATATTGATTTTAACCTATTGCATTTTAGTTTTCAGATTTTTTTTTTGATCGATTCTTATATATTTATGGATTTTAACACAAGTGTTGTACATTGTTGGAAGCATGTGGTTTGTCCTAATCCTTAGAACCTCTAATGATCATTAAGACATTGACATTTTGCATTTACTTTATATTTTGGCAGTATTAATATTCTTCAATATCCAGGATATCTACTCAACAAAGTGAAATAGGATAAGTGCTTATAGTCTTCAAACCACAACTTGATGTGGACCAAAGAAAGAAAAGCATATAGAGTACTACAACAACAACAAAAACGATTCACATGCATGAAAGGACTAGAAAAAGAGAGTTAGATTTTAATTTGAAAATGCAACTCTAGCTGGCTTTAAAATTAACCACAAAGTTATATGGAGGCGTTAGGGTTAAGAGCATCTAGCATAACCTCTTCTTGACGGCAATTGAAAGTAATATTAGCCCCAATATTGGTCCCAATTAATGTCTATCATTAGTGGTCTTTGTTGGCCAATATATCACTTTTTTTCAAGAATATCTTCTCGTCTGATTTTCTTTAACTTAACATTTTGTTTGACTATTGGTGGGTTATACACCTACATGCCATGATGCTTTATACAATTTTATTTGGGATAAATTATTTTAGATCTCTTTATTTAATTTAGAATATGAATAGTTAGTTTAGTTAGTTGGTTAGAGAAGGGGAAAGTGTTGTTGTTTATGACCGATCACAAGTTTATTGGTGTTAAAGTCCAATTATAAGGAGATTTATTTAAAGAACATACACGAGATGACATAAATGATTAAGAGGACTCACCATTGCAAGATATAATTGGATGACTCCTTAGGTGAGGCGCCATATCACAAGAGAACAACTCTAACCACTCACATTAAATAAACTTTAGTATGTCTCAATTTAGGTATTCTCTGATCCACACACTCAATAAATGAGTTAATCATTAGAGTGTTAACCTTACAGATGCAACCATGCTCGTCTGATTACTCATATTTTATGAGTTTTTATCGACCATAACACTTGAATTTATCTTTTTAATGTAGTGATTTACTGGTTTAATTTAATGCATTTTTTTAGTAGATTTTAAAGAGCGCAATAAGTGCTCTTTTTTGTGATTATTGCTTGTGTAGAAATAACTTTTGATAATTCATGGCATGAAAGTAGTGGAACAGACATTTAACTCCAACATTGAGAAGAGAACTAAATGAGATAGAGGATGCAATGGAAGTTACAAAGAGAACATTCACATTTTTAGGGCTTACATAACACCAATATACAAAACGGAATGCATTTGAATCAATTGGAAAAGAGATAAGATCAAGGCGCTAGAGGATAACACCTACACAATAGTACATCTACTACATCAACCAAATTGTCTCCTTGCAAAGGAGTGTTGCAAGACACCTCCGCCTGCATACATGCGCCACCAAGTATCTTACAAGACAATTTGTCTCCAACATACTGATTTTACTTGGCTCAACAATGGTACAAAAAGGAAGAATTAGAGGGAAACTTGTTGATTCCCTTGAGCCATAATTCACGAATATCCAAAAGTCCATGATTAAGACACTACAAAATCCTAGATGGATGTGACTATAAAAGGGCCTATTGGAGGAAATGCAAAAAGGTTCAGCAAATCATAGAGAAATTAAAACACTTAGTGAATTTTTGTAAATAGAGCGAGCTGAACAAAGTGGAGAACTTCTTCTTCTCATCATCTAAAGTGTATGCTACCAATATTTGGCATGAAAATCTCGTCTCTTGCTGATTGAATATTGCAAGAAGACGAAGAAGTTACTCTTGGATTTTCATTTGCTTTTCATCAAGTGGTTAAGAATGTCTAACTTATGATCCAGTATTGATGTATGTACTAAGCTCATCATGAGCAAAACTCCTTTATGTTGAGCAATGTGAAGTTAATATGAAGTAGTCGTTTGTGTTAAATGATCTGTTGTTAGTGCTTTATTTTATCATGCATTAAAATATCGTAAATCCGCTTCTTTGAATGATCAACTTAGAAAAATATACAAGTTTGTTATTGTGAGACATCCAACAACAAGTGTATTTCATGATAAAAATGATTGAAAATAGTAGGATAGAGATATTCACAAGGTTCACTACTTTAGACATAAATAACTACAATTATAGAAGATATTCACCAGACATACATTAAAGTTACAAAAGAGGCTTAAAGATTTATCTCCTTGCATAATATATATATATATATATATATATATATATATATATATATATATATATATATATATATATATATATATATATATATATATATATATATATATATATATATATATTATTGATGTTGTAGAGATACACCACAAAATTACTTTATAATCTCTTATGACATGACATAACACATCATGTGCACATAATAGACAAGTTATATTAACAAATAATTTCCTAACATACTCTTTGATATTTATTTCATTTTACTCTTACCAAACTATTTTTGCCTTTATTTACTCCAACGCTGAATCTGTGAAAGCTATCACTTATTACAAAAGAATGCAAGAGTAACTTTCTAGCTAGAGAATAATGAACAAAAATCTTCAAAGAGACGGATGAATTATAAGTTTATATGGAGTCATTGAAAAAAGTGGCATTGAAGGAGGAAAATGGGGGTGCATTGATAATAAAAATGGGGGTGCATTGATAATAGTTGCTATAAATTATTTTCATCAAAGCAATGAATAATCATTTCCTACATCACCCTTAATGTATAACCATTTGTAGCAATTCATAAGATGAAGTTTGTTAAACAAAAAAAGAATTGTGCGATTTGAGAGTTTTATGAATTGTAAGTTTTTTATCTCATGTCTATCTATTTCCGTCAATTTCTTTCTAAATTTTCAATTGTTACAATTAGAATCTCAAATCATATTAGAATTTTGATTTAATTCATTTTTATAAAATCGACTTTTAAAATAAGAGAGTTAACATTATATAAATTCTTCTAAAACTCTATCTCAAACCGACGAATGATTTAAAAGAAATATATATTTTATCAAATTAATTATTTAACCCAACCCGACTTCTCTTAAATAATGACACATATCATATCTACTTTATTTACATGTCTTCTTTCAAACTTTAATTCTTTATATCAATTAATACAAAACAAAATCTTCTTTTAAACTTTTCTTAATTCTCTAAAATCTATATCAATTCTTACAAAACAAAATCCCTATCTCTATCCCAATTAAGTCTCGGTCACTTTTAAGCTTTTCCTGTTTTCATTTTGGAAAAGTGAAGAACTTAAAAAATAGTTGTTATTTCAAAAATAAATGTTAGTCGTATGATATAACTTTAAACCACTTCCGATCTCATATAAAGTCAAGATTTAGAGATGTTATATTTAAAATGCTGCAATAACTTAACTAACAAGATTAATATCAATTATTAATTTCATATGATCATTATATATATATATATATATATATATATATATATATATATATATATATATATATATATATATATATATATATATATATATATATATATATATATATATATATTGTGTTTATAATGTTCCGTAAAATAAAAAAATTATCTTTTAAATTAAGATAATTATTGATTAAAATATAATATGTATTGTGTTTATAATGATCCATGAAATAAAAAGTTTATTTGATATAACATAAAACGTATTTATATAAAATGTAAAATTGAAAATAATTATTTAATTGTAAAATGAAAAATAATTATACAATTTATAGTGTATTAAATAATGATGTAAAAAGAAAAAGAAAAACAGACTTGTGAGATGAAGAAAGTTAAAAAAAAATTGATGTGATAATGATCCGTAAAATAAAAATATTATTTGATGTCTACAAATGTAAATTTTAAAATGATTTACTTAATTGTAACATGAACAATAAGAATACAATTTTAATTGTATTAAATCATTATTAAAAAAAGAACCGTGAGATGAAAAAAAGAAAAAAAATAGATATTTAAAATAAGGATTTTGTCTCTTAAATTAAGATAATGATTGATTAAAATAAAATAGATATTGTATTGATAGTGGTCTCTGAGATAAATATATAGTATTATTTTATTAAAATTAAAAAAATATATATAATAGATTATTAATATTTTTAGTGATAATAAATAAATAAAGAAAAAAATTAAAATAAAAGTGAGAAAGTGAGGGAAAAGAAAGAGATTTGAAATTTGAATGAAAAAAGAGAATGTATATATAAGAAAGATTGACATTTGACATGTAAATAGAATGATGATTGAGAATTATTTGAAGTATTTGTTAATTACCAATTTATCCATAATATAATATAATAATTTTTTGATAAAAGAGCAAATGAGACAATCCATACAATCTACTTTTAAAGGATTGATAACATATAGTCACAATGTATTAGGGAATGTATATTTTGTGTTGAAAAGGTTTTTTTAGCGATTTTTAGGGATAATTCAACTCATTTAAGCTAGTTTAATTAGATTAATCTCACAATATAGTCAACATCTCTACTTTCATTTAATCTACATGATTAAACATATTTCACAAATCGATTAATATCACAACTAATCAAATTACACATTTAATCAATATCGAAATTAATTAAATCTCATTAATTAATTAATTTCACATCTATATCAATATTTTCACTGATACCAAGAACGCTTCGATCGGACACCCGAGTAAAAAGTTATGAATTTTATAAGAATAATTATTTTTCTAAAAGCTTCAGTGGTAATCGGTTAGCACCCAGAGCGTAACCAGTTACATTGTGTAATTTCACCCATAACGCATATTTTAAACATGGTAACCAATTACTACTGAACCAGAAGCCTAAAAACTTGTGTTTTAACATAGAAAAACCAGTAGAAAACCATTTGAAATTCATTGGAACACATTAGCAATTTCTCTAGATCATTTCCACATATACTGTGATCACACTCATGCATTTAATCAACACTTTAACCGTTAGAAATTCATCGATTAGTAATTTAGCATGTTTTCATAAAAATTCTAACCTAAGTTTTCAACATCAAATTTCTAGAATCTAAAGCTTCTAACTAGAACCCACCTTGCCAATGATGAGGAGTTTGATAAAGATGATGAAGATTGATGAAAATCCAAGTTTTACTCTTATTTTTTTCCTCTTCCCTTCTCTTCTTCTCTCTAACTCTTCTTTCTTTGCTTTTCTTCTTTCTTCTTCAACTACTTTATTTTCCTTTTATATATATATATATATATATATATATATATATATATATATATATATATATATATATATATATATATAATATACACTACGCCAAAAATGACATTTCGCAGTGCACAAAAGACATCGCTTTTAATGCAAAGCGCTGCTAGGTCAATTGAAAATTCGCTCAAAAAAAGCGCTCTCTAAAGGGCACATTAGACAGCGCTTTCTAAGGTGACCACTTTAGAGAGCGCTTTCACCTTAAGCGCTTTCTAAAGTGTAACTTAAGAAATCACTTTATTTTAAATTATTTTACAAAAGACCTATAAGAGCGCTTTGTTACAAAAGCGCAGTCTTTTGTTTTTGGGACAAATATACTGAACCATGTAAAGTATAACAAAATATGTCAAAATGGAGTATCGAACCCATGCCCTTTAGTAGGGAAATGAATTTTAAATTATATTAATATATCAAATTATATTTAATATATTTAAATCATATTAAATTAAATTTTAATTTATTTTAAATTATATTTATAATTATTCAAACATATGTTTTAAATACAAACATTTTAATTTATTAAAATTATATTTAAATATATTAAAACTATATTAATATATAATTTAAAATATATTTAAAATTAAATTAATATATCAAAATATAATTCATATATTTAAAATTATATTAATATGTCAAAATATTTTTTTTCATATATTCAAATATATATAAATTATATTCAAATATTTTTTTAATATATTCAAATAATGTTTTTAAATAATATATTAAAATATATACAAATAATTTTTTTAATATATTTAAATAATGTATTCATTAATATATTTAAATATATAAAATATATTAATTAATATATAAAATTTTATTAATTTATCAAAATATAATTAATATATTTAAAATTATATTAATATATCAAAATATTATTTAAAAATATTCAAATAATATATTCAAATAATATATTAATATATTCAATTAATATATTTAAATATTTAATATATAATTTAAAATATATCAATTGATATATAGAAATTATATTAATATATAATTTAAAATATATTAATTAATATATAGAAATTATATTAATATATAATTTAAAATATATTAATTAATATATAGAAATTATATTAGTATATAATTTAAAATATATTAGTTAATATATAGAAATTATATTAATATATATCTCAAAATATATTAATTGATATATAAAATTTATATTAATATATAATTTAAAATATACTAATTAATATATAGAAATTATATTAATTAAATATATATGTAAACTTATATTATATATATTTAATGTGAATTTAGTAAATGGATGAGGGTGTAGTACCGCTGGTCAAGGAGGTTTATCTTAATGCTTTGGGTCTGGGGTTTGAATCCCCCTCGCCCCAGACTCATTTTAATTTTATATTAATTAAATATAGAAATTATATTAATTAAATATATATATGTAAACTTATATTATATATATTTAATGTGAATATAATTAATGGATGAGGGCATAGTACCGTTGGTCAAAGAGGTTTTTGTGAATGCTATGGGTCTGGGGTTTGAATCCCTCTCGCCTGAGACTCATTTTAATTTTTAGGTAAAACTATCAAAAGACCTTAGAAAACGCTTTCTTTAGAAAACGCTTTCTAAGGTTATTTAATAAAATATATTAATTAATTTATACAAATTATATTAATATATAATTCAAAATATATATATGAATACTTATGTTATATATATTTAATGTGAATATAATTAATGGATGATGGCGTAGTACCGCTGGTCAAGGAGGTTTATGTGAATGTTATGGGTCTAGGGTTCGAATCCCCCTCACCCCAGAGTCATTTTTATTTTTATTTTCTAAAAAGTGCTCTCTAATGTCAATCATTTATTAAAATATAAAACGTTTCTAATCATTTTCTTTTTCAGAAACCAGAATAGCTTTCGCTCTTAAACCCTTTTCAGAAACCATAATCGTTTTCTCATTGTTCGTTCTTAAAACTATATTGATCATTGCTGAAGTTCGTTGATCTTTGCTGAAGGTCTTAAAATGATAATCGTTTTCTCATTGTTCGTTCGTCCGTTTGTTGCTGAGGTACGTACATTGTTCGTTCGTCCGTTCTTGATGATATTGTGTTGATAATGTTGTACATTGTTGTTGTTGTTGTCGTCAATTCTTGATGATATTTATGTTGTACATTGTTGTTGTTGTCGTCCGTTCTTGATGATATTGTGTTGATGATGTTGTGTTTGTTGTTGTGTTGATGATATTGTTGATGTTGCTCATTGCTGATGTTGCTCATTGCTAATGTTATGTTGATTTTCCTGACTATTGCTGATGTTGTGTTGATACAGTTTTGTTATTGATGATATAATTTTGTTGTTGATGATACCATTTATGTTATAGCCATTTATGTTAAAGCCATTTATTATTAATATATAATTCGATAAAGTACCAAAACTATTGGCTTCTAATGCTTAAACCATCAATACAATTGAGACCTTCTTCATTTATAAAAAGTGGTTGGTAATATCATCAAAGAAAACTTAGACATTGGAGTCACCAAGGTTGTGTATATCGCGATTTTTGAACTAATTTTGTTTAATGGTAAGCTTAAGGTTATTTGTGATTCAACTTTTGAACCAAACATTAAGTAACCCATTATAGCCATTGATACAAAAATAGTTGTTGCAAACATAAAACATAAATATTTTCTCTAATTCATTATTTCATTAAATGAGAAGTATACATTTTTCATTCATGGTATCAATGAAGATTTCTCAAATTGATTATGATTTATCGTTCTTTTAACATGTTAGAATGATAAGTTTAGGAACCACTATCTTATTGTTCTTGATGATATTGTTGTTGTTGTCGTTCTTGATGACTGATTTGTATATTAAGAGACGGTATCAAATTCTAATAATCTTCATTTTTTATGCAAATTGAAGGTAGATTTTGAGGTGAGGTCTAGAAGTTGTTTACATCTAGATTTTGAGGTGAGGTCTAGAAGTTGTTTACATCTCTACAGGTATATTTGCTTTTTTTTTGTTTTTATTTTTGTTTTTGTTTAGTTTAATTAGTGTAATTATGGATAAGAAATGGATGTTTTCAAATCGATTGACGAAAGAGTACAAGAATGGGGTCAAAGAATTTGTTAAGTTTGTTGTTGCGCACGTCGAAGACCTCAGTCGAATGAAATGTCCGTGCTTGGATTGTTGTTTTGTGGGTCGGGTTAACGCGAGTCAGCTGTTATCGCATTTACTGAGGCATATAATTGATCGAAGTTATACATGTTGGGATTTGCATGGTGAGAAAAGTAACGAGAATGTTGAATAGGGGGATAATACGACCTATGCTTCAAACGATAATGGCACAGATACATACGATTATGATCGAGTCGAAGAGATTGCAGAAGCACTTGAAGATGATCTTAAGGATTGTCTTGAAATGTTTGAGAGGTTGGTAAGCGATACAGAGAAACCGTTGTATAATGGTTGCACTAAATTCACAAGTTTGTCTGCAGTATTAAAGTTGTACAACTTAAAGGCGGGCAATGGATGGTCGGATAAAAGTTTCACAGAGTTATTGGCCCTTATGAAAGATATGCTTCCAGAGGATAATGTTCTTCTCAATCGAACATATGAAGCCAAAAAGATGTTGTGCTCTATTGGCATGAGCTATGATAAGATACATGATTGTCCAAACGATTGCGTCTTGTTTCGAAACCAGTATGCATCATTAAATGAGTGTCCTAAATGCGGTGTCTCTCGATATAAGAAGAAGTTGTCTCCAACAAAAGTCTTATGGTATTTTCCTATAATTCTGAGATTCAGACGCATGTTTCATAGTGAAACCAATTCAAGACACTTGACTTGGCATGCAGATGAAAGAATTATTGATGGAAAGTTTCGACATCTGGAAGATTTACCAAAGTGGATGAAAATTGATGATGATTATCCTGAATTTGGAAAAGAAGCAAGAAACCTTCGTTTGGAATTATCTACTGATGGAATGAACCCACACGGTCTTCAAAGAATCTCACATAGCACTTGGCCTGTGATTTTAATGAATTAGAACCTACCTCCATGGCTATGTATGAAGCGTAAGTACATGATGTTATCTATGTTAATTTCTGGGCCTAGACAACCAGGGAATGACATAGACGTTTACTTGGCACCCTTAATCGAAGATTTAAAGTTTTTGTGGGAGAACGGTGTGGAGGTTTATGATGGATATAGGAAAGAAAGTTTCAACTTGAGGGCGGTGTTGTTTGGCACAATTAATGACTTTCCAGCATACGGAAAGCTATCAGGGTACAACATAAAAGGTCAATGTGCATGTCCTATTTGTGAAGATAAAACAAATTGGACGCGATTGGAGTTTGGTCAGAAGAATGTCTTTCTCGGTCATCGTAGATTCTTACATTCGAGACATCACTACTGTGGGTGGAGAAAAGCCTTCAATGGAGACACATAACAAAGTAGAGCTCCACCTATATTGATAGGTGATCAAATTTTTGAAAAGGTGAAAGATGTGAATACTCAGTTTGGCAAGCCTTTTGCACATGCACTTGTCAAGAAAGGGTGGAAGAAGATGTCAATTTTTTTTTGAACTGCCATATTGGAAGTCTTTGTATGTAAGACATTTTCTCGATGTTATGCATATTGAAAAAAATGTGTTTGACAGTGTTATTGGTACGTTACTCAATATACCTGGAAAGTCTAAGGATGGCCTTAAAGCAAGAAAGGACTTGGTAGCGATGGGGATAAGAACTGAATTAGGGCCCGTGAAGAAAGGAAACCGAAAATATCTACCACCTGCTGCATATACTCTATCTAGAAAGGAGAAAAAGATATTGTATAAGTTTCTAAGTGAAGTTAAAGTTCCAGAAGGATACTCTTCAGATATTAGAAGACTTGTGTCCTTGAAAGACCTCAGGTTAAAGAGTTTGAAGACGCATGACTGCCATGTTATAATGGAAAATTTTCTACCAATAGGTATATGTTCTATTCTTCCTGAAAAAGTAAGAAGTGTAATAACTAAATTGTGTTTTTTCTTCAAGTCAATTTGTAGTAAGGTGATCGATCATGCGACAATGAATGATAACAGACCTTGATTGACAGACAAAGATACAACAAGGAAATACATACAACAATGACACAACGAAAGACCTCTAGAAAACAATCTTTAGAAGGTCATAAAGTGACACCAATCAGGATGCATTTTTTCGGCTAACTCATTATGCAAGCTGTGAGTGACAACTTCTTGAAGTTCAAGAATGTGAGAGATGACTCTGCTGTAGGGCACTCTGAAGGATAATGCATCCCATGACAAAGAAACATTTTCCTTCAAATGATTATACATGGATTTTTACAAGTTTATTTTTATCCTAGTTACTAGGAAGAGAATAAACAGTTGATCCAAGACAAATAACCATCTTTCTCCTCTGACCTAGGTCTCAGGTTATACACCATAATTTTGTACCAGATTTTTTCCATAGGAGAGAATGCAGAGGAATACGTTAGGTGGCCAATGTTGTTGTAGATGACTGCAACAAAGCGATCTTTAAATCTATTATTTTCAACAAACTCTCTAGTTTCACTGTAAGCAATGTCATCCGAGATGATGGAGGGATCAACCAAGAGTGGAATGCAATATACAATAGATAAGATGGAACTTTTAGAGTCTCCAAAGGAAAGGACTCTAGAATTTTTCCAAAATTCATTGACCAAATCAGGATAAATTGGTCCATCGAGCATGTCGAAATATCTTGTCCATCCCTGAAAATGAATTCCTGAAAGGAGTCTAAGAGAGTGTCATTCTATCACAGAGTTTAAGCTCACTTTGAGTTCCTTAAAGAGATTGAGTTCTGATGTTTCTCCTCTGATGTTTATTGAAGACATGTTTGGGAGAAAATCAATTAATCATGTTATGTCCTAAGGACAAATCGCTCCTTTTTAAAAAGATACAAGAAGTATGAAAAGGAGTAGTTGTAATAGCTGGATAGGTTGATTGGATAATAGCATAAGACTGGAGCAGAGAAGGAGACAAACTTTACTCAAAAATGGAAGGGAGTGTGACAGTCTCTAAACATATATTTCTAGATAAATTGCTAAGAATAAACATTGACCTTTTCGCAAGAAGAAAAACCCATACTGACTCAAAAAGATTATGGACATAATTGTTTGATCTCTTAGAAATGCTAATATCTTGCATATGTCATTCATTTATTCATACTCAAGTTTTCTGCTCATTCTCATGAAAACTTATGTTCTCCATGTGATATCTTATGATCGTATAAGATTCATAATAATGACTGATGTCACAACCTGTGTGAGCATAGTCTAGAGAATCAATCCAAAAGTTTATCTCTATGGAGAGAGAATGATTCTAATTATGAAATTTTCATTGAATGGAAAATTAACTATTAGATTAGCACTAACATCTATTATACTTTTGATTAATATATCTCCTAACATGTAGATGTATTCTATTAGATAGTAAAATAGGATAAAAGAATTATACCTTGATGTTTGAAGGATCTTCATGATTCTAATTCTGATTCTAATTCTAATTCTAATTCTAATTATATTCTGATTCTGATTCTAACTTGAGCTTCTTCTTTGCAGAGCTTCTGATAAGCTTTTCTTCATATAGGTTTTGAAGGTTGCTCTTCTTCTGAATGTTGACTTTGAGCTTGATTATCAGAACTAGACTTCAGATCAGAACAGATCTTAGAGCTTCTGAAGGTTTTCCTTGGAGCGTCCTTATCATCAAAACATTCATATTCTTATCAAGAACTTCTTGACAAGAGACTGAATATCAGAGGGTCAATAATTCCATTAGATTGAACATAAACTTTTGAGAGGTTATGTGCTAGGGAGATTTAATTGACATCTCCTGATCTTCTAATTCTGCTTCCTTGCACAGATGCAAATATTTGTCAGATACAAGTATCACAAAACTTAGACAAGTTTGAATGACAATCTTGTTCTTGAAATACTGAGCTAACTTGATCAGAGTTAGTTCAACAAAGATCGACAACATATCTGCTTCTAAAAAGAATATCTATTGATTTCTTCAAGGGGATTAATATCAGTGATTTAAATTCTTTCAACTAAGAACAGATGACTTTTATCCCAGCATCTCTGATTCCAGAATCCATACATCATGAATTTCTAAGTAGAATGTTGGATAAAATCCTGAAAATTTTAGTTTGTTTAATTGAGGTAAAAACTCAATTTTTAACAGAACTTTAACTGTCAGAGTTACTTCCATCAAGTTCTCAGAATACTCCATTCTCTAGGAACCACTAAGCTTTCTTATTTCGAATACACAAAGTATTACTTAGAAGCATATCAAAGAAACATCATTCAATATGAATTGAATCTTCTAAATGATGAAAGAGTTAGGTCTTGGACGTTCTGACAAAAATCACTCTCAGAGTTTGCATCCTCTGTTTATGATTTCTGACTTCTTCTGCAGACTTCAGTATGAAGTTCTTATGAATCAAAATCATACTTTAACAATCATACTTTTCAGTTCATAAAAACTTCCAATGAGCCTAATATGAGAAAGTCAACGGTGGACTAATCCGTTTCTTGAAAACATCCCATACTCATTTAGAAATAATCTTCAGTAAACTAGATTTCTTGTTTTCTGATGAATTGATTCTTGAGAAAAATAAGTTGATCAACCAATCATATTTAAGATAAACATTCAACAAATATATAACTTTATCTGAAGAATCTATCTTGTCAGTTGATTCCACCAAATCAGTGACTTGCTCAAATGTAATCCATTTGGCTACAATTCAGTATCCTCTCATTATCGTCAACTGACATGACACTGAAATTGTAAGTGGATTAACTTTCACCTTAGGTGTTTTCAACACACAATAATAGATATTTATCTGACATTATTAAGTGTTTGATATCCATCAATAACAGACTCAGAGCTCTAATACCAATTGAAGGTGTGAGAAAAATACAAGAAAGGGGGATTGAATTGAGGTTTTCACTCTTGGCTACTTTTCACACTTTAACGAGTTGCGTCAAACTATGTTATGAATACGTTGTGGAAGCATAAAAGAATGTAAAGCATAAAGCAAAAGTAAAGACTACACGATATTTCCTGGTTCACTTGAGAACTTCTCAAGCTAAACCAGTCCACCCGCCAAGGTGCTTTTGCCTTAAAAAAGGACTTAATACACTATAGCTAAATCATTACGATTACAATCGCACAACAACAATGTGACTCACTCAATGATCCGTCTTGGGATCCAACCAGATATAATGTTCACTGACCCAACAGAACCTCTTCCAGGAATTCCTGCACGACAACCTGTCGTGACTAACAACACAACACCACATGTAGTAACTTCCTGCGCAACCTACAACCATGCGGCTTGTTCCAATGTTATCTTTGTTTATCATCAACCTTTGTGATTGTATGACAACATCAACAACGTGGTTCAATGACCATTTGATAACTTGTTAGTGTGTTGTAAATCAATCGTGAAGGTTGTTTTCTTTTCAACAACATAACACTAACAATTCTTGGTTGGATATTAGATTTTCAACATAAGTTATAATCAATAACCAGGTTGTATTCCTATTCAAAATAAACAACACTCAAGAGTGTGGTTTTTCGTTTGAACCAAATAGGAATCAACAACATCAACGCATGTGGTTGTGTTTCCATTAGGAACCAACAAGGATTCTATAGGAATCAACAACATCACATAGCATGTGATATTTTCCTTTATAGCCAAACATAATAGAGTCGTTACAGCCCAATTCGACTACTGAGGAATCCGTTACACAAGGAATTAAATAGTACATCCATGTATTGTCCTTTTCCATAATTCAAAGATAGTGGAAAGGTAGTGGGATAAAGCATTATCATAATGTGTACTATCCTTGCCAACGGTAACATTGTTATATAAACTTTAGGGGCTTCTGATAATAAATCAATGAATAAAGCATGAGTAAGAGACAATGATACTTGGGTATTCAAAGAACCTAAGTCTTTAGTCTTCAGAACTTGTCACATAGAACTACATTCTTCAGGACTTCAACACTTAGCTTGAAACCCACTGTCATCAGAACTTCAAGTCTTTGAGTCTTCAGAACTTTGTTCACATAGAACATTGTCTTCAAAGTCTTCAGCACTTGGTTCTTTAGAACCATTCTTCAAAACTTTAAGTCTTAGAGTCTTCAGAATTTTGTTCACATAGAACATTGTATTCAGAGTCTTTAGAACATAGTTCTTCAGAATCTTAATCTTAAGAACTTGTAAGTCTTTAAAATATTTCAGACACTTGGTCTTTAGATGTTAATTTTTCAAAACTTCAAGTCATCAGAGTCTTCAGAACTTAGTTCTTCAGAAGATTAATTTCAGAAGCTTCGCTTCACTATCTGATCAAAACCAAGTTCAGAACATCATCCACAAGAGAATTGCCAGCACAACATCTGCATCCTTGGATCTTTCTGATTATGTTCAGATTTAGAAGCACACTTTCTTTTTCAAGACACTTGTGACTAATGTTACACATAGTAACTTCACATATTAGCATTTGCGTACTCATTCATAATATTTGTTTGATTTTAATATATAATATTCATGATCTGCACTTTAAAAAAAATCAGAACATAAAATGGTTCTTTCATAAACGGTCAAGCTGTGAGTTGAGATGAAATCCTGGCAGAGGTTATGTTGGGTCAATGAACATTATATCCGGAAGGATCCCTGAACGATTCATTGAGTTAGTCACAGTGTTGTTGTGCGATTGTAATCATGGATCTTGGTTAAAGTGGATTAAGTCCTTGTTTAAGGCGAAATCACCTTGGCGGGTGGACTGGACTAGCTTGAGAAGGTCTCAAGTGAACCATGATATATCGTGTGTTCAATACTCTAGCTTTATGCTTTTATTTCTTTCATGCTTCCGCAACGTATTTATAGCATAGCTTGACGCAACTCATCAAAGTGCGAAAAGTACCCAAGAGTGAAAACCTCAATTCAATCCCCCATTTCTTGTGTTTTTCTCACACCTTCAATTTCGATGCGGCGAAGCAGGAATGTGCCTGCAAGGTTAGCACTCTGATACTCAAGTCAGTATGTGAAAGAGTATAGAATATTCAAATTATGTTTGAAACTTTTTACATGATTTGGTGTCATTCTTTATATATATGAAAGAGAAATAACGGTCTCGCTATCTTTCAAACGTGAAATATGAATGACCATTGGATGTGCATGAGGTGTATATATCTTGTAGCATTGTATAGGATAGTCCTACGATAAGGAAAAATTTCTGAAAATATAATCGTGTAGCCAATCAAGGAACTTTGACCCATAATAGACTATCTTAAGATAATCAATCCAAAATAGATTTGACCGGCCCATATATATATATATATATATATATATATATATATATATATATATATATATATATATATATATATATATATATATTAGTTTAATGGTTAAATTTCATTGTAAAGTTATCGCAGATTCAAATTCACTATGTAATATGATTTTATTGATTAGCAAATAATATGTATATGTTTTAGTATCCGAAAATCATAAATTTGAACACAAAAAATCATGGTTAGTGAAGTTAAAAATCTTAATTAATGATATTTAGTGGATGATTAATATATTGTCACATCTTATTATATTCTTTAACTGTTTGTTTAACATAATATTTTAACCGTATTAACAATGTAATTGGTCAGATTTTGATGTAAGCTTGTGTAAAAAAAAATAGTGTTAGTAGGTAACCCTAAATCTCAATATTTTATTGAAATTCCCATATTCTTGGAGATTGAATAATTAAAAGGACCCCTTGATAGTGATGGCCAATATTGCATTTTGGGATAGATACTTATCATGAATTAGGAGTACCCTTTTCCAGGACCATCAATAAGACCAAGTGTTTTTTTTCAAATTTGCAATTGGCCATTGAACAACCCATAAGACAAATATTATCTTTTCCTTGTTAGCTTTTCTTTTTTTTTTTAGTCGAAAATACTAATTAATATATAAATATTTTAATTATCGTAAATTTAATTTCTTTGAATTCTGAAAAAAAAAATTTAATATAATTCTTTTTTTAATTTTAAAATTTCTTGAAATATATCTTTGAGGTTAATAAAATTATTAATTCTTTACCGTAATGTTTCGATTAAATGTGATTTTTGAGGAGATGATACATTTAATTAACGTAAGTATTGAGGAAAAAAAATGAGTTTGGATCGAGTGTATTGAGTTGGTATGTGCCCCCTTTCCCACATGTAACATTTTCGAAAATTTATCCTACCAGTTTCAAAATTTCCAAAATTTAACCGGACACTCACAGTTTTCTGTAATATCCACATTATTGTTGAAATTTCAGTTAGAAGTCTGGTAAAAAAATCTAGTAGAATAAATGAATTTTTTTAGGGTTAAATATGTATAAGGTCTCTATAAATTTTTCAATTTTTAAGTTTGATTCCTCCAAAATTTTCCTTCAAATAATGGTCATCTGAAAGTTTTCGTCCCTAACTTTAGTCTCTTCCATTAGTTTCCACTAACAATGGATAATATGGCACACCAAATATTTATTAATCTCATGCCAAGTGTGTATTAATTTTATGTCACATCAGAAATGTTTTAAAATAATTGTTTTCCATAATACAAGCAACCCACCAAAAAAGTCATAATCGTCCATATTCCTCTTCAAACACACCTTCTTCATTCTTCATCTATGTAAATTTGTTTGTGCTTTCTTTTTGAGTCATCTTTCTCCTCCTTCTATTTCGCCATGTCATATTCATCTAGGTTAAGCAAGGCCGTCTCACATCATACCAAGAGTGTTACAAACCGCGAAGTGAAAATGTGTGGATGTAATGGTTCTATGATCATACATGTGCAAGAAGAGAAAGAATCAAGGTAGACTATTTTGGAGATGCCCGTTTTGGAAAAATGAGGGTACTTTGCAATTTGCTCATTTGGGATGATGAAACTGCTTAAGGGAAGGAAGATGTTTACGGGATATATGTAGAATGGAGCAAGAATGAGAGGGATATGCAATTTGTGAAAACTTTTAAGGAGCTTTATGAATCATCAAGGAAGAAGAACCATAGGTTGAAGATGAAGCTAAAATCAGAGGAATTTTATGGAAAGTTGAAGATTGTTTGTGTTATAGTGTCTGTATTATTCAACATGTATTTTGTAATTAAGTGTAACTATTGAATTGACCTAAGTTGGGTGTTAAGTTGTCTTAATGATTTTTAATGTTGAATTGGTATGAACAACACTTTGGTGTAGTAGTTTTTGTAATGTTTAATTGTTTTGACATTTAATTTGAATTGATAAGATTTGTTTCAGTTATGACATATAATTTTGATTTGGCTGTTTTATTAATTTTACACATAATAAGTGTATCAGTTTAGACAACATAAGCTCATAATGTGCCCAAAAAATGTCCTATAATAATGACCCATCATTATGGTCAAGAAGAATATCACACATTAAAACAAGAAGATACCAAAAGAGTTGTTATATTTGCATAGTAAGATAATAGTACATTACCTTAACAGATCATATGTTGTTCCAAAAGACCACATCAGTACATTACATCAGACTAATAACTTCATAAATTCAATAAATCATCATAATAGTTGTTCATAAATATCAATTACATCAAAATAATATGTCCTTTATTGGTTTAGGCCCTTGCCAATGGTGCAATTATCTACAGGTATAACCAATTGATCATCAGGTTTTTTGCTTGAGCCTTATATGTTAGTTTTTACTATCTTTAACCTTTCACTGTGCCTTTTTTCAGCTAAGTCATCACCTTGTATTTTGTACCTGCTTTATGTCCTAAATTTGACAGGTTCACTGCTGCTTGGCCTAGAAATATTTGTTCTTATACCAAGTGGTTTGAAAGGTGTGTTCCTGCACATTTTTGGTTGCTTCCCAAGGAAAATCTTGGCACCACTTGGTTTTGGCTCATATTCCTTGAGAGGTGATTTTTCAACTCTCAGATGTTGAATGTCCAAGACATCACCACCACTTAGTAATGCAGCCAGAGTCTCATCCAAACTTGTTAAATTTTCCTTGACATTAGGCTCAACTTCCATTGAATCTATTGGCTGACTTGCTCCCTTGACAGTAGGCCCAGCTTCCACATTGAGAGACTTTTCACTTTCCTTTGCACTTGCTTCCTTCATATTTTGCTTACTTTCTTCCTTCACATTTTTCTCAGTTGCTTTATTCACATTTTTCTCGCCCTTTGTTGCTTCCTTGACCTTTGTTGTTCCCTTGACAGTAGCTTTTGTTGATGTCCCGTCCTTGACAGTTGATGTTTTTCCTTTTGCCTCCTTTTTACTTGCCTCATTGATATTTGTTTCCTTTGGCTCCTTGGCCTTTGTTGTACCTTTGTTTGTGGAACCCTTAGGCCTCCCATGCATTAGACAAGCACAATATTAACATATTTAGGTGCCACGTTGTATAATACATAATAACAAGTTTTCAGTTGATCATTACCCTTTTTTTGTTACCACTTTGGCTTGGCTAGCCTGACTTGACTGTGTAGGGATCATTTAACTTGCTTGTGTATGGATGTCATGACTGCCTTGTATGGGCACCCCTAAACTAGAATAGGTTATAGCTCCAGAGACAAGAACAATTTTCTTGTTTTTATTGCATGTCCTTTTGTTATGCCAAGTTCAAAACAGAATTTGCACCTATGGTTTGTGTTTGTTCTGTGCCATTTTGTTTGGTTAACTTCTTCAGGTTCCCTCCTTCTTAGTTTCTTGGGCCTCCCTGGGCCATGTTTAAACAAAGGTGGTACCATTGTATCATTGGATGTTCTAGACCACTTGTTCTATTTATTTAATAGGGTAATCACCTCACTATAACATGCTTCATAAGTGCTTTTGTGATAACACTTATTCACATATTTTACTGGGTCATCTACTTTCCTATATATGGCAGCCACAACATGTCTACAAGGAATACCTACAAGTTCTTGATAGTTGCAAGAACAAGTTTGTTTTTCCAAATCCACTATAAAGTTATCAATAAACAACACATAAGTCACTTGAAATGTTAACATACAAGCATATGTAGCTATCCAACTAGCAATCTTTTCTATTTCTATATCCAATCTCCTTAAGGTTTTGTCATTATCTACCCCTTATAAGCATCTAACTTTTCCCTAAGAGTAACAAACCTCCCCATTAAGTAATTCATAGTCCATTCAAACATTGTTATGATTAGTTTGTCTCTTTGTAACAATATTGTTGCATTAAAAGACTCACTCAAATTGTTCATTAACACATCACACTTTGAAAAAACTAGGAAAAGCATGCTTACACCTTTTTTGTTGGGAATTGCCTCTATCCACTCATAAGCCTCCAAACTGACCTCGTTAATCATGAGCATCCTTGCTTCATGTGTTTCATAGTAAGTAGCTTTTGCAGCAACCATCATAAGATCCTTGAACAAAGTTCCTCCTCCAAACTTCTTTTTGAAGTTAGCATATAAATTCCTTAAACATAACCTATGTTAATATGTTGAATACTCCTCCTCAAAAACCTGAACTAGACCCTAATCAAGAACAACAACAACTACATTAATATAATGTAATGTTTTAAAAACAAATAGAGACGTCAATACATCAATATTACCTTTTGTTGGTCAGGTATAAAGCACTACCTGCCATATTCTATGTCTTCAATTAGAAACTTCATAAACCAACTCCAAGAATATTTTGTTTCCATCTCAACCACATCAAAGGAAATAGGAAAATATTGGTCATTAGGGTCTCTCCAAACAACAATTAGAAGAATACAACCATACTTGTGTTTCAAATGGTATACATCCAAGCCAATGAAAGGTCTACGTGCTTTTGTCAAAGCTTTCATAGTGCCATCAAAAGAAATATAACATCTCTCAAATATAGGTTTCAATCCTTCACTTGGAGCAGTAGTATTGATTTTAAAATTATTACCAGATTAAGCCATTTTCAACCCAGTACCATAAGACCATATAAGACTAAATTGTTTGCTTGAGTCACCTTCAATAATGTGTCTTGCTATCTGTCTTGCCTTGAATGCTCTACAACATGGGATTTATGTTGCATACCTTTTTCTTACATCAGTTATACCTCACTTAACCTCATTGTAGAGTTATTCTTCAAGCCATCAACAATTACCTTTACAACCCACTATGCTTTAGCACTTTTGTGAAGAATTGTCTTCGACACTTGTGCTTTGCAAACAATGTTTTAATCCTAAATGTGGTGGAGGTTAGTACCCTACTACAAAGCACTGTATAATCACATTTATACTTGTCCTTACATACAACTCTACATATGTTAACATAATTTTTTTAAAAACTTAGCATCCCTACCATTCAACACATTATGCTCTAAGATAGCATCCTTGAACTTCCTTAAAGAAGAAAACTCCATCTCAACTTTGAAAACATAATCCTTACTCAAGGAATCTTCCATATTAAACCTCAATACACATGTACTTTCATCACAACCATCTCATCACCACCATTTCCCAACTCATCAGTCATGTATTCATCCTTAATAAGATGTTCCTTACTCGTCTCTTTAGTTATAAAAATCTTCTTGTCTTGCTAAGTAGTGCCCTATTAAGTTGCAACATCTTCAATTTTGGGTTCTCCATCAACCCAAATAATAATCACTTCACCAAGGCCTTCATCAAAACCTGCCATTCTCTCATTCTCACTATCTTCAAAATGCACACCTTCCATAGAATCATCACTTGATTCACTCAATCTGTCAACATTTTCATCACATTTAATTCCCTTTCCTTTCTCTTTAAACCTATCCATAAAGGTATTCTCTCCTTCAACATTAGGCTCACAAAAATTCTCAACCTCACTTATTTCCTACTGCATACATGGCTAACTCAGACACATCTCCATCATCCCTAAATAGTTTTAAGTCTTGTTCAAGTAATCCTTCCTCAGGCTTCCACCACATCTTAACACAAGTGTTATCAAACTCAGGTTCAATCACCTTTACTAAGTCACATGCCTCAAAGAAGGACAAATAATCAAGATCTTGACCACTAAAAGTATACACTTCCCCTCCCTTGTATCTTAGGTTAGTGTCTTTTACGAAACAACTCTTAGTTTAAAAAATCGTTGAACTTATCCATTTTCATGTAGACAAAATTTAACCTAACTTTAAATTTTACCATTTCTAGGTCAAAGATAGTAACCCTAAATTTTACTAACAGTCACACTCAAATTAGGTCAAACATGTTTACCAAATTTAAATCCTTTATTATGAATGCTACGGTGAAACAAGGAATTAAATACAATCAGGACCACTATTAAAGAAAAGAACATGACAAACATTACTAAACAAGTGAACAAAGATGAGACAATGTAAGTTACCTGGGATCATTCCTATGATACGTACGATGTCATTTTGGAACCACTGCAAACGATGGGTTTCTTCCTTTAGCACAACGACAACTACAACGTTCTTCCTTGACCACACCAAGTTGACAACAACAAAAACTCCACCTTTTGAAGCCGTTACCACGGATCCGGCCTTTATCATCTAAGGACCTGCAAAACCAATACAAAGAACGCATCGAAGCTGAGAGTCAACATTGACAACGCTCGCAAAGCAGAAACAACATTAACAGAACGAGAAAGGAAACAGGGTGAGATTATACCTTTTTCGTCATCGTCGAAGACTACGAGTGGCGTTTCCAAACTCTCAAAATCCCCAATAGTTTCGATCGGAAGTGTTTGTGTGGGTGAGGGTTGAGGTTTTCGGGAAAGAATGAGAGGAGGTTGTCGCCGATGGAGTTTGGCGGAGGTTCATGAGCAAGGATGAGAAAAAGGGTTGAGGGCGGCGCACAAGTGAAGAAGAAGAGGACAACTCAGATTCATGCAAGGATAGAGTAAGGTTCGTGCCTTCAGTCTTTCCCTCCGTCACCGTTGATTGGCCAGGTAGGAATTCTTCTTCGGTACTTTGTTACATTTCGGTTGAAACCTGTGTACGCGATCTTGTTGAATGAGGAAGTTGGGGAGAAAACTAAGCTCGGATTTAGATTGGGCATGAAATAGGAGGAAGGGTTTGTGTTCGAAGTTTTGTTGATCGGTGATGGTTGGCCGAAGGAGAACCGCCGCAGACGGCGGCTAGGGTTAAGATGGAAGGTGAGGTTGAGAGAGAAAGGGACGAAGATAGGTTTTAGAAGAAGGGGGCTAGGGTTGGTGTTATGTTATTCACCCCTTTTGTTCTGATTTTCTTTCCTTTTCTTTTTTGTTTCATAAAGATTATTTGGTAAATTATTTTGGATTTAATGAGGGAATTTAGTAATATTAATAGGAATTAAGTATGATTAATAGTATTATTAATAAAAATTAACAACCATAAATCCCTCATAAACTCCACCGTGAATTGGAAACAAGAGGATATGGCCCAAATGAAGTCAAAAGGTTGACTAAGGATCTATGGCAGGGTCACCTGGGCTTCGGCGCCTGTGGGCCTTGCACCCTGCTATCCCCACCCCCATGTGCGGCCCAGTCAAGCTTTTAACTTAACATCATTAATGTTCTCACCCCCCTTCAATTCCCTTTCATGTTAAAATTCTATTTTTACACTATTTTAATTTAATTCCATGAAAAATATAAAAATTAATAATAAAATTCTATAAAAATTAGGATAGAATATTAACTCAATTTTTAACTTTTCCCAATTTTTATTTTCTGAATTTAATCATTTTTCAATTTAATTTCGAATTTTAATTTAATTGATTTTGTATTGAATTCTCATGTGAACACATAAATTTGTACAATTTCTTTCTGCCACTTACCACAACATTTTCTACCCATTCTTTTTGCTATGATTAGAGGATAAATAGAAGTACCTAGAATATTTTTTGTGTATTTTTTAGGGAATTGTTTCTACTATTGTGGTAGTGCGACTCGTACAAAATTGTGATTAAACCTTATTTAGATTTAGGTGATCATTTACCATGTTTAGAATTGGAATTTTTAAGAGATTTTTTAACATAGTGTTATAATAAGGTTCAGGACCCTAGGAAATTAATTTCATATTTTTCCATGACTTTTAATATTTTTGGCATTTAAATTCATTCCCATCATATTATGTATATTCATGGTTCATATCATTCACTAACTATTTGTTTTTTTGTGCAAGGTATTTTTCAAGGTTTGGCTTATGGACTTGGATATTATTTTATGCCTCGATTATACTCTTGTGATTTGTGATTTGTGATGTAATAGCTTAGAACTTGTACGTTTGTATAGCTTCTTTAATTAGGTTAGAAAAGATAAAATGAATCGATAGAAAACCAAAATCTCAAAAATGAAATAAATAAAAGGCTCGATCCAACGTCGAGTAAATTTTCAGATAAATAAATAAAGTTGCATGTGACTTTAGGGTTCCTCGATTACCATCGTTCCACTCCATTCAACCAAAATCAAGCCTTGTATGTTTCACACCATAAGTCGTGCGTCTTAGCACCACGCAACCGACCCACCCGATCCATTGTTTCATCCCATTTACATTACATTCACGTTTTTACCCACCATGACCTAGGAGGACCATATTGTTCACTATTAATTATCTTGTACTTGCATTTCTAGTTCTAATATCTTTTAGGTAGATTTAATATTTCAAACCTCACTAACCATAGGTTATCCATGAATTCAATTAACTTAGGGTAAGTCTAGTTTCCCTTAGAATTTTTCCTTTGACAATTTGAGTCTCTCTTCTCATCTTAAAAGAAAATCAAAAACACTTAATAAAGGAAAGGTGTACAATGCGCCACGAGCCTTAAGCTATACGGGAAATGACTAGTGGAGGTCTCCTTCACTCTTCTAGGATGCTTTACAAACGTTCCATTGGGGGCGATCTTGAAAAGTATTCGCTCCTGTGTCATAGTCTTTAGTGTTGTACATTCAATAAACACAAACTTAAAAACATTTCTTCTAAAAGATAGAAAACCAAGAAGTCATGTCTTCTCATCTCATCTCATACTCTTTGCGGACGAACATGACTTGTCTTGACAGTTCAAACAACGATACGGTAAACACCCTCGAGTCATAGCCGGTAACACCTGAGCTAGAGCTATGGCAGCGTCATCCTAAAAACCACAAACGAGTGTAAGCCTTAGTTAGACGAACTACGGCGTCTCTGATCCTCATTTATCCCGATGAGGTACGTAGGCAGTGGGGTAGGGCCCATTCGAGCACAATCTTTCTTTTTCCCTACATTTTTCCCCTTTATTCCCATTTTTCAATTCCATTTCCTTTCTTATTTTCATTCCGTTCCAGATAGCTATTCTTTCAGTCAAACAACATATTATTTCTCACCCTTTGAAAACCGACTTATAAGCGTGGATCCCGTCGGGTACGGCGGACGAATTGGGGTGCTAATACCTTCTCAATTCGTAACCGGCTTCCGTATCCAGATCTTTGGTTCACAAGGCCTCGTCCTTTTCCTTCTTCCTTAGGTTTGTGCAACATTACCTTTCCCATTCCTTTGGGATAAAAATGTCTGGCTGGCGACTCTACCTTTTCCGCGCCACTTTCGCGTTTGTACTAGGATGAAAATCCCGGGAGCGACAGCTGGCGACTCTGCTGGGGACTTTTAGAAATTATAATTTCCCCTTTGAGAGTCAATCCTAGCGCTTGTCTGTTTCTGTTTCCTTTGGGTGCTTATTCATTCGCTGTTATGCTTTAGCTTAGCTTTACTGTTTTGTTTACAGTTTATCGCTTTCCTTTACAGTTTTATTTACAGCTTTTTGCACTTTACTTTACTGTCGCATATACTGGCATATATTGTACTGGCTGTTCTGGTTTTCCTTGGCGGGATGGGATTATTGTGAGATAAGCCAAATACCCGGCTTGAGTATACACATAGGATTTAGAGTGGGCAGTCGTGTGGCTTGCGTGGTCTTGAGCACGTGTAGTTTTCACGAGTCCCACACCCAGATCAGGCTCTCTTGGGATATGTTCTATACTGCCTAGGCAGACCATAGAATGTTCCCACCTGAGCTGCTAACACTGGGAACCGATCATCGAGGACCTTAGTGGAAACAACCCTCTCCAGTGGTGACAGTGGCAGACCACATTTCGTGGCAAACCCATTCGCACCCGAGGGCCCACTAGGAAATTGCATAGGATGACCTTGTTCTCTCATAGGAACCTGGTTAAAGCAACTGGTCGTATGACGGTAGTATTGTACCCTTCGGGATGAATGTACTATTGTTTCTCGACTTCAGTGCTTGAAGCCGGGAACTTATGAGGGATGCTTGTTTTTCCGGAATTCAGCTGAGGCCTCCCTGAGTAGTACATAATGCCAAACTGATTCCCTAATTTGGTCATGAGCCATTTTTCGGAAATGGTGAACGTATTATTACTATTCGGCTTTGAGAGTCCGTGATGTTGACCCGTAGTAGCATACCCGTGAGATTGGGAGGGGTTTACAGGTTTGCAGGAACCCTAAAACTTCCAACATACCTGCTTTTGCCAGTGTTACTCTATGATATGATCCAGTCCTATATGATACTTGGTTGAGAATTCCGGAACTTCTGCATAGAGATACTGATATCATGATCTTCACCAACACTTGGTTATCTGATCCATACCAGCGTCGGACCGCTGACCGCATGCCAGTTGCATACATGACATCATGGCATTTTAGCATACATGTTCAGTTACTTCTAAGGATCCCATATCTGGATTATGTCGGATTTTCTTATGCATTAAAACTTGGATCAAAACAGATGGATTCCTTGGAAATAACCGAACATTGCATGTGCATACATCCTTGCATTTTTTACAGGTGTTCTGAGACAAATTCTTATCCTGACCTGGTTTCTCTCCAGAATGGTCAATTTGAATCACGACTGTCAAGGTTTAGACATGGAACAACTCCGAGCGGAGGTGACTGAGATGAAGGCCCAACTGGGGCATTTTATAGTGGGCATTCGAGCGTTGTCCCAGGATTAGAAATTGCTGAGAGAAGAATTCAACTTGATGAAGACTCAGATAAAACTGCTTACAGGAATCATGAATACTATATCGGAAAAGGAAAATATCTGTGTGTCTACTTTTCAAACAGAAGGTCATGTTTCTCCCATCTCTTTGGGATGTCCAATAAATCAGGGTTCTTTAGACGGATTTCCTCTACAGTTCGAATCTCTTCACCAGCAATCGTCACTCGTCAGTCAGGAAGAGCATCAGATAGGAACCAACTCCACATGTGAACTGAATGATCCTACACCAATCGTTACCAAAGAAGTGAGCACTTTCTTTCCTTATCAGGGATCCTCCTCAGCTGCTACACCTTGGTTTCCAGGAGAAATACTTCAACCGATTTCGGCTATAGCTCCTCCACTGCTAGCAACCCGTCATCAACAGGTTCAAGAAAGGGTTATTGATCCGATACCCATGTCTTATGCTGAATTATGCCCACAACTGTTCAAAAAGGGGTTGATTGAGTGTCACGAGCTAACTCCTCCTTCAAGTGTAATTACTTTTGGATTGACCGGACCGGAAGTACTGCAAGATAAAGCATGCAAAAATACAAAAGAGATGGTCAATTTTCCTTCTTCTAGAATCATTGCTCAGGCCAAGTCTTCAAAGGGGATGCATCAACAATCTTCATTCACTCCACGGCCGAATACGAGTAAGAAAGTACAGGGACACGTCAGGCGCCCAACGCAATGTCAACAACGAAGTTTTCAATCACTACCACAAGGTCAGCAACAACAGGCACAGAGACTGTTTCAGGAAAGAACAAGAGCGAGGAACCGCAGACTTGATCCTATCCCATGTCCATTTGATGTATTGCTTCCAGAGCTGCTGAAGTTGAACCTGGTTAAGCTCCATACCATGAGAGTTCCTCATGCTGATAATCTACCACCAAATTTTGATCCAAATTCCAGGTGCGAGTTCCATTCAGGTGCCCAGGGGCACAGTACTGAGAAATGTTGGGCTTTTCAAAACAAGGTACAAGACCTAGTTGAGTCCAAGGCAATCATTTTTTCTCCTCATCCAAAGGTATTCCAGAACTTGATGACTAATCACGACGGAACCGGTGTCACAGTTATTCTACCAGATGGTCCACGTTAAGTTGAAGTCTTCGAGTTAATCACCCAGGACGCCAGGGTATTCATGAAGCAAATAGAGCCAGCAATATTCAAATACTCTCAGTGATGGCATTTATGTGTTTGCCTTTCTTCATTGTTCATTTTCATCCCTATTGAGGGGAACTACGTCGCTCTGATTCTTCATTGGTTATCAGTCAATGGAGATACGTAGGCAGAAGATCGTCAGGTCTTTTCGAGCAACCTTATGGGGCAACTTTACTCCCCAGCTTCACTCTTTCCTTCAGATGTCTCGCGTCAGAGTCAGAATAGCTAGAAGAGGAAGTATTACTGCCATGGTTGGGCATGCAACTGCAAATTGAAGATTACAAGTCTGTGAAAAAAGCTATTGATCGTTGAAAGTATCCAAGACTGACAAGTCCAGACGGAGCCAAGCCTCCTCAACTATGGCAATATTCAGTTTCTTTACTGCATTTCCATTTGTAGCTTATTTTATATGTTAAACATTTGTCTACATGTATGAAATTTGTTTGCTTTTGAGTGTAGCAATAATAAAACTCACATGTTTTTCTTGAAGTAAATTCATTTGCATTCCCTTATAATCTTGCATCTGTACATCGCAATACCAATTGTCATGCTTAAATTCTATGAAAGGAGAATGACGAAACAAAAACGCAAAGTCTCTAATTGTGTTCTCTCAAGTAAGACCTTGTTGACGATGTACAGACATTGTTTCAAATCCTAAACACTGGAGATATAAGGAAGATAGACCCTTGCTAACCTCTTCGAGCCTTGAAGTAGGAGTTTCTTTTCACATAAAAAAAAACCTCACATGTAACCCAGGGGCAGGGTAGATGTCAGCTAGTCGGACCAAATGTTTAGGCTTTCATAAAGGAGTATATTTGAAGATCCATTGCATTCTACTATGCTAATCAAGAGGTCCAAAGACCCGAAACCACAATGGTTACCCAAGTCAAAAGGTCCAAAGATTGAAAACCACAATGGTTATCCTTTGTCGACCAAAGAATGAGGCAGTCACAGTCCTCGCGAAGCAATCAAGACAAATAGTGTCACACGACTCGTTCAAAAAAAAGAGAATAAAAAGAAAAGAAAAAGCCCGCTAAGTCGAAACTTGAAAACAAGCGACTTAGGCAAAAGTTAGGGCATCCCGCTGGACTCCACAATCAAAGATTCACAAGAATCGGTCCAGGCAAAAGTTAGGGATAAAGCAAAATAACGCAAAAGCGAAAGACAGAAAGGATTACATAAGAAAAGATTCTCAAATAGGAACAAATTCGTGTGGCACAAACACGAAAGATAGAGGAGTGACTGACTCTCAGCGATAACCTGATTGGTGTTTTGAGCTAATA
Source organism: Lathyrus aphaca (assembly GCA_963966055.1). Classification (NCBI taxonomy): domain Eukaryota; kingdom Viridiplantae; phylum Streptophyta; class Magnoliopsida; order Fabales; family Fabaceae; genus Lathyrus; species Lathyrus aphaca. Next base: position 55,260,311 of record OZ014519.1, on the reverse strand, counting down.
GCAGCAATGGTTCCTCAATCAACACGAAACCCTTATGAAAGATGAATGCTTCTGAAAACTAGCTGAATGTAGGAATGAAGAACATCACGAAGAGTGGGTGGGCACAAATAAATTTCGAGCCTATATCCTTTGTTTCTATAACCGTGAACCAGGCCACGATACAACCCTTAAAAGTCCTAACTGAAACAAGGTTAATTTGAGAGCGCGCTACTACGAGACCGCGTTCCTGACTCCTACGAGTTATGCTAAAAGATAGTTGTTGGTATTGCATGTACATACTTTCATTCAAAATAAGGTCGTATCTTAACCCGTGATTCGCTCACAAAGGTTGGCGATCCATTTTCAAAACTTTGAGATTTACATGTGCGTTGCATTAGAATTTTCATTCTAAGAATAAACATTTCTCACTTGCATACATTTGTTTAGCATCATAAATGGTTCACATGCGGAAATTCAATCCAGAAGCTTAAGCTTGCCAAGTTGAGAAGTTTAAAACTCCTGAAAGACTGTCATGTCAAGGTGCACTTTTTTGAGAAAGCTTCATTGAGCAAGGACCTTCCTAATTAGTCACGGTAAGAGCTAACCAATATGGGGAAGTTACGTCGAGCAATCCCTTCAAATTTCAGTCAAACTGGGGAAATCACCTCGAGATTCAGATCTCTCCAAGGGCGAAGATCAGTCAGTCAAGTGCAAAGCTATTCAAATACTCGTACTAGGGCAGGCCACCCCAATAGTACGAGAGTTCATTCTTGCCCGAAGACAGACGATCGGAAGCATTTACCCAGAGTTTAGAATACCGTGGTCACTTGTCCAGCCAACTATCTCGTTCATCACTTCTGACAGATACAAATTTATCCGCATTGGCAATGGTTACCTCCCCAGCAAGGTTATTACACTGATTCGTGCAGTCATTACGATACCTAAGAGTTTAAAGACACCAGGTCTTTTGTAAAATCCTCTTGAGGCAAAATCCATACGGAAACAACTGATCCCCAGCACGAGACAACTTGAAATCTTTCCTCCTCAGCAGGATGTGTCTCGGTTTTTAGTCATTCCCAACAGACAAATGGAAGTTATCCTCACTAAAGTCAGCAATTTTTCCTTCAGTTGGTTGCCTTGATCTCAGTTCCTCAACAGATCTAAGGCAATTCCTATTCCCCTAGAAGATTTTAGATAAATCATTCTCCTCCCCAGCAGGTCCATAAGAGTGGATATTCCTCAATAATTGAGGTATCCCCAGGGACGGCCCTCAAAGCTAAAAGTCCAATTTATTTTTGGCAAAGGTGATAATTCGGGACAAATGAATTATTCACGCTCTTCTCCGACAGAGATGTTATCTCCACAGGACTTCTTGGGATCGAATACGCGATCATTGTGTTTCCCCACAGAGTTAGCAGGGACTTATTACTTCCGCGTCAGGAATTTCTTTCACAGTCACATCAGTTCATTAACAATACTCAAGACATAATATCCCCAGTGTCATGGGGCAACATATCATGCAATTCAACACATGCAAAGTCCAGCCGCAAACTGGCCAAAGTCCATCTTCGGGTGGCAAGTTTCAAAAGTCTCCCGTAGTGAGCAAAAGTCTCCCGTAGTGAGCAAAAGTCCCCCGCAGTGGGCAAAAGTCTCCCGTAGTGAGCAAAAGTCCAGCCACAGACTGGCCAAAGTCCATCTTCGGGTGGCAAGTTTCAAAAGCCTCCCGTAGTGAGCAAAAGTCTCCCGTAGTGAGCAAAAGTCCACCCGCAGTGTGGCAAATCTCTAAAGTCCCCCGCAGTGGGCAAAAGCCTCCCGTAGTGAGCAAAAGTCTCCCGTAGTGAGCAAAAGTCCACCCGCAGTGTGGCAAATCTCTAAAGTCCCCCGCAGTGGGAAAAAGCCTCCCGTAGTGAGCAAAAGTCTCCCGTAGTGAGCAAAAGTCCACCCGCAGTGTGGCAAATCTCTAAAGTCCCCCGCAGTGGGCAAAAGCCTCCCGTAGTGAGCAAAAGTCTCCCGTAGTGAGCAAAAGTCCACCCGCAGTGTGGCAAATCTCTAAAGTCCCCCGTAGTGGGCAAAAGCCTCCCGTAGTGAGCAAAAGTCCACACGCAGTGTGGCAAATCTCTAAAGTCCCCCGCAGTGGGCAAAAGCCTCCCGTAGTGAGCAAAAGTCTCCCGTAGTGAGCAAAAGTCCACCCGCATTGTGGCAAATCTCTAAAGTCCCCCGCAGTGGGCAAAAGCCTCCCGTAGTGAGCAAAAGTCTCCCGTAGTGAGCAAAAGTCCACTCGCAGTGTGGCAAATCTCAAAAGTCCCCCACAGTGGGAAAAAGTCTCCCACAGTGAGCAAAAGTCCAGCCGCAGACTGGCCAAAGTCCATCTTCGGGTGGCAAGTTTCAAAAGTCTCCCACAGTGAGCAAAAGTCCAGCCGCAGACTGGCCAAAGTCCATCTTCGGGTGGCAAGTTTCAAAAGTCTCCCACAGTGAGCAAAAGTCCAGCCGCAGACTGGCCAAAGTCCATCTTCGGGTGGCAAGTTTCAAAAGTCTCCCACAGTGAGCAAAAGTCCAGCCGCAGACTGGCCAAAGTCCATCTTCGGGTGGCAAGTTTCAAAAGTCTCCCACAGTGAGCAAAAGTCCAGCCGCAGACTGGCCAAAGTCCATCTTCGGGTGGCAAGTTTCAAAAAGTCTCCCGCAGTGAGCAGAAGTCCACCCGCAGTGTGGAAAATCCTTAAAGTCCACCCGCAGTGTGGCAAATTATCCGGCAACCTACCCGCAGTGTGGAAAATCATCCAGGGTCCACCCACAGTGTGGCAAGGTATCTGAAGTCCAACCGCAGATTGGCAAAAGTCCATCCACAGGGTGGCAAAGTATCTTAAAATTCTATCGCAAGCTGATCAAAGTCCACCCACAGCGTGGCAAGTCGTTATTCGTCTAACTCCATCCAATAATACATTATTAAGGCATTGTTACAGCCTATCAAGTCTACCCACAGTGTGGCAAGCCAGTAGCCTTCTGGCATTATTCAAAAGGCATCCCTTGTTCGTTATTCTTACCATCGTAATTATATCCAAACAGAGTTCATTCGGTTGAGTTTATCTCTCTGTTCTTCTGCTGCAGAGTGCAAATTTTCTGGTTGTTTCTGGTATTCAATCCCTGTATACTCCAGACGTCTGAAAGCAACAACTATCATCCATTCAAGTCTACAGTGATTGAATAGGGGCAGCTGTAACACCCCAAAATTTGCCCTCATATTTATTACTTCGACTGGCTTATATTTTATGTTCGTTTTTATTATTTGGTCATAACATTTGCAATCATGTATTTCACTGAGCTCTGAAGACGAGGGATCAAAGGCATTCTTGTGATTTGCTTGTTCCGATTCAGAAGGTTTATCTGGTTATTACACCCAAATTGAAGCAAAGTTTGGCCTCTTACGAGTTTCTCCATATCATTCATCATTATGGTCAAGGCACTTTATTTGTTGCTTATGACTCTAATTCAAGAATGGTATTATCAAGTCCTTAAGAACTGATTTGTGTTCAAAGTAAGGAGGAAATATACATGGTCACGATTTATTTAAAAAGCATAGTTCAAATTTTATTTCAACTCAAAATTTTCCGTTTGTACTAAGCCTTTTCAAATTCGATCTTCTTTGTTTACCATCCCTATTGAGACTTCATCAATTTACATATTAAGGTCCATACAAGTATATGTATCTAAGATTGTCCATATCATGATTGATTTCATTTCTTTTTTTTTTTTTTTTAAAAAGAGAGAAGGAAAAGACCAATTGAGAAAAAAAAAACTTATTCCCAATCTGATGTGGAGTTAGATGATGAGATAATATATCGGGTTTTGTAAACAGGTTGTTGACAAGGGTGACATGCCTACAAGGATACATGTTAAAGGACTTCATGAGAAGACGGGGATAATTCAAAATTTCTCCCATGATATTCTTAAGGTGCTCGAATTTAATAAGGCAGGAAAGTGTCAATAAGCATTTTCCATAATTAATTTGTAGGAAACTAATATTGACACCAACTGATAACCGAAAATGCAAGGAAAAACGATGAAGTGAGGTGTGCTTATGGTGTGTCCTGAATTTCTCCCAAACTCAATTGTGGGATGGTTGCCAAAATCAAGCAAGTTTGTATACAATTATAATCATGGCAAATTATTCAATTTTTTTTTTTGATAATCATGCTCAGCTTCTTGTCGCAAATTGCTGCCAAAAAGGATTGAGTACTTCTTAAGCCAAAAAGGATTGAGTACTTCTTAAAAGTTTAAATGGGAACAGTTTTACAGTGTTATTGTTTTTTTTCTGGATTAGGATACCACAGATAATTTATTAGAAAAAACTTTACATCTAAAAGGAATGACAGTTAGTCTAAAACTAACTGACTAAAGGAACATACATATGGAAGAATACGGTTACAAACTGTAACAAAATCCTAACAGAAAATCTAGAAAAAAGTTCAAAAGGATCTCCACCATTGGACAACTTCAAAATTGACCCTGCTGCAGCGAACTTTCATCACCCATAACAAGAACCCTGCATAAGTGAAATCTAACTGAATTCAATAGAAAGGCAGTGAGAAAATTTAGTTGTAACTAACTTCATAACACTTATAACTGAAACTCACTTTTACCTGAATTTTTCATTTTTTCAAGCCTTGAATCCCTCTCCTATAAATCAAATATCAGAAATTCTTCAGGGGTGGTGGTCTTTATTCCTTTGCATTTTGTCATCAGCTTCCATCTTCATATCTCACCTTCTAATTCATCTCCAAGAGGTATCTCTAACTGCTGCATCAATCTCAGAATATCCCTCTCAATCTCCTTCTTCATCCTCCTTCATCAACCTTTATCAGAACCTTCATCATCATCAATGGCAAGGCTTCAATCTTTTTCTCCACCATCCTTTATCAAACACCATTCTGCAACCTCCATTTGAACATACAAGCCAATCTCATTCATCAACAAAGAAACCTGCAAACATCAGCATAATGCAAGGTGAATCAATGGATTCACAATAGTGATTGAACCGCGAGAAATTCAAGAAGAGGCAAGAGCAGGTTCACCTGAAATACAACTTCACCGACTCTTCATCAGTCGTCAACACCGAAACTTCATGTGGATTCGTAGCCCCAAGAATACAATGAAGCTACCAACAGAAGCTTTTCCGGAGCCATCTCCAAGAACTGAGAGAAACTGCGGGATTTGATCTTTCTATTTCACGTTTCAAGCCGATACCGCGGATCCGGCCTTTATCATCTAAGGACCTGCAAAACCAATACAAAGAACGCATCGAAGCTGAGAGTCAACATTGACAATGCTCGCAAAGCAGAAACAACATTAACAGAACGAGAAAGGAAACAGGGTGAGATTATACCTTTTTCGTCATCGTCGAAGACTACGAGTGGCGTTTCCAAACTCTCAAAATCCCCAATAGTTTCGATCGGAAGTGTTTGTGTGGGTGAGGGTTGCGATTTTTGGGAAAGAATGAGAGGAGGTTGTCGTCGACGGAGTTTGGCGGAGGTTCATGAGCAAGGATGAGAAAAAGGGTTGAGGGCGGCGCACAAGTGAAGAAGAAGAGGACAACTCAGATTCATGCAAGGATAGAGTAAGGTTCGTGCCTTCAGTCTTTCCCTCCGTCACTGTTGATTGGCCAGGTAGGAATTCTTCTTCGGTACTTTGTTACATTTCGGTTGAAACCTGTGTACGCGATCTTGTTGAATGAGGAAGTTGGGGAGAAAACTAAGCTCGGATTTAGATTGGGCATGAAATAGGAGGAAGGGTTTGTGTTCGAAGTTTTGTTGATCGGTGATGGTTGGCCGAAGGAGAACCGCCGCAGACGGCGGATAGGGTTAAGATGGAAGGTGAGGTTGAGAGAGAAAGGGACGAAGATAGGTTTTAGAAGAAGGGGGCTAGGGTTGGTGTTATGTTATTCACCCTTTTTGTTCTGATTTTCTTTCCTTTTCTTTTTTGTTTCATAAAGATTATTTGGTAAATTATTTTGGATTTAATGAGGGAATTTAGTAATATTAATAGGAATTAAGTATGATTAATAGTATTATTAATAAAAATTAACAACCATAAATCCCTCATAAACTCCACCGTGAATTGGAAACAAGAGGATATGGCCCAAATGAAGTCAAAAGGTTGACTAAGGATCTATGGCAGGGTCACCTGGGCTTCAGCGCCTGTGGGCCTTGCACCCTGCAATCCCCACCCCCATGTGCGGCCCAGTCAAGCTTTTAACTTAACATCATTAATGTTCTCACCCCCCTTCAATTCCCTTTCATGTTAAAATTCTATTTTTACACTATTTTAATTTAATTCCATGAAAAATATAAAAATTAATAATAAAATTCTATAAAAATTAGGATAGAATATTAACTCAATTTTTAACTTTTACCAATTTTTATTTTCTGAATTTAATCATTTTTCAATTTAATTTCGAATTTTAATTTAATTGATTTTGTATTGAATTCTCATGTGAACACATAAATTTGTACAATTTCTTTCTGCCACTTACCACAACATTTTCTACCCATTCTTTTTGCTATGATTAGAGGATAAATAGAAGTACCTAGAATATTTTTTGTGTATTTTTTAGGGAATTGTTTCTACTATTGTGGTAGTGCGACTCGTACAAAATTGTGATTAAACCTTATTTAGATTTAGGTGATCATTTACCATGTTTAGAATTGGAATTTTTAAGAGATTTTTTAACATAGTGTTATAATCAGGTTCAGGACCCTAGGAAATTAATTTCATATTTTTCCATGACTTTTAATATTTTTGGCATTTAAATTCATTTCCATCATATTATGCATATTCATGGTTCATATCATTCACTAACTATTTGTTTTTTTGTGCAAGGTATTTTTCAAGGTTTGGCTTATGGACTTGGATATTATTTTATGCCTCGATTATACTCTTGCGATTTGTAATTTGTGATGTAATAGCTTAGAACTTGTACGTTTGTATAGCTTCTTTAATTAGGTTAGAAAAGATAAAATGAATCGATAGAAAACCAAAATCTCAAAAATGAAATAAATAAAAGGCTCGATCCAACGTCGAGTAAATTTTCAGATAAATAAATAAAGTTGCATGTGACTTTAGGGTTCCTCGATTACCATCGTTCCACTCCATTCAACCAAAATCAAGCCTTGTATGTTTCACACCATAAGTCGTGCGTCTTAGCACCATGCAACCGACCCACCCGATCCATTGTTTCATCCCATTTACATTTCATTCACGTTTTTACCCACCATGACCTAGGAGGACCATATTGTTCACTATTAATTCTCTTGTACTTGCATTTCTAGTTCTAATATCTTTTAGGTAGATTTAATATTTCAAACCTCACTAACCATAGGTTATCCATGAATTCAATTAACTTAGGGTAAGTCTAGTTTCCCTTAGAATTTTTTCTTTGACAATTTGAGTCTCTCTTCTCATCTTAAAAGAAAATCAAAAACACTTAATAAAGGAAAGGTGTACAATGCGCCACGAGCCCTAAGCTATACGGGAAATGACTAGTGGAGGTCTCCTTCACTCTTCTAGGATGTTTTACAAACGTTCCATTGGGGGCGATCTTGGAAAGTATTCGCTCCTGTGTCATAGTCTTTAGTGTTGTACATTCAATAAACACAAACTTAAAAACATTTCTTCTAAAAGATAGCAAACCAAGAAGTCATGTCTTCTCATCTTATCTCATACTCTTTGCGGACGAACATGACTTGTCTCGACAGTTCAAACAGCGATACGGTAAACACCCTCGAGTCAGAGCCGGTAACACCTGAGCTAGAGCTATGGCAACGTCATCCTAAAAACCACAAACGAGTGTAAGCCTTAGTTAGACGAACTACGGCGTCTCTGATCCTCATTTATCCCGATGAGGTACGTAGGCAGTGGGGTAGGGCCCATTCGAGCACAATCTTTCTTTTTCCCTACATTTTTCCCCTTTATTCCCATTTTTCAATTCCATTTCCTTTCTCATTTTCATTCCGTTCCAGATAGCTATTCTTTCAGTCAAACAACATATTATTTCTCACCCTTTGAAAACCGACTTATAAGCGTGGATCCCGTCGGGTACGGCGGACGGATTGGGGTGATAATACCTTCTCAATTTGTAACCGGCTTTCGTATCCAGATCTTTGGTTCGCAAGGCCTCGTCCTTTTCCTTCTTCCTTAGGTTTGTGCAACATTACCTTTCCCATTCCTTTGGGATAAAAATGTCTGGCTGGCGACTCTACCTTTTCCGCGCCACTTTCGCGTTTGTACTAGGATGAAAATCCCGGGAGCGACACCATGATTATGCAAAAGAAACCGATCCGGGATTCAGGTCCCGCTGTCGTGAGGATCCCTGGCTGATCTGCTTGGAAGAATCCCAGTTGGGGATGAGATCATTGGTAGATCTGATAAGATAATATGGTTCTGCTAGGGGGATTAGATCATCTGATAGATCTTATCTGGTAGGAAGATATCCCAGCTGGGGATGAAGAAGCTTCTGTCACTTTGTTGTGTGAGAACTTCAAGCATTGTTCTTCTGGATAGAGTCTGGAACTCTGTTGGGAGATGGTTCCCTGTCTTTGCTGAAGATGAGAGATTTGGTGCTCTGGGGGAAAATATTCCTCTATCTTTGTTGAGGATGAGAGATTTGGGTACTCTGTTGGGGAGAGAAAAGATCACTGGATGATCTTCCTAGAGCTTTCTGTGAGGATCCTGCTGGGGATGAGGAGACTTGACAACTCAGCTGGAGAAATGAGCATTTTCTAATGCTGCTCTGAAGAAAATGTGATGGGGAAACAATGCTTTGGCAAATTTGTTGGGGAAAAACATTCCAAATATTGTTAGGGGAGGAAGTATGTTTGGCATGCCCCATGTTGAGTATTGAATACCTGCAATCCTGTTAAGGCAAAGAAACGCACAAGTATCCCGAGGTATCCCTTACCGGATTCTATCATAGGAGTTAGATATTCCTAGAAGTAAATACATTTCCTACAAGCATGTAATTATAAAGGCACATTTGTTTTTATGCAAGTATTATATCATGGATATTGGACATTTTGCAAACGAAACAAAAATGTACAAGACGAAGTATGACTGGAAATTCTGATTTTATTAATATGGGCGCCCTTAATTGGCAAATACAGTCAAAGAAACAAATCCCTGAGATGAGGAGATTGTTACAAATTGAGAAAAGTGAAGGTGCTGGCAATGTTGACGATGCTTCAGTTGAGCTTCCTTTGCTATGACCTGTATTACCTTGACATTCTTCTCATCTTGCTTTCTGAAGAAGGTTGATTCTGACCGATGCTTTAACCTTTTGAAGCTTGCCATGTCGTAAGTGATACAGACGAACTTAAAATGCAGTTGTTCGCTTATTCCCTTATTTTGCGTGGATCGCCCTTTCGGGTTTTCAATCCACCGGGATACCCATTTTTGCCTGAGCTGTCCAATGCAGCTTTTCAACTCAGCGGGTGTACACATTTTTTTTATTTTCCCCTTATTTTTGCCCGAGTCTTTTATTCTGTTTTTGACTCGCCTGGATGCCCTATTTTTGCCTGGACTTACATTCTGGTTTTATGTCCAGCGGGTCTTTTTATGCGAAGTATTTTTTAACTGCATCTGAATTCACAGGGGATAAGAAATACTCACCATCCATAGTAGTGAGCATCAGTGCTCCACCAGAGAAAACTTTAGTTACTATGAATGGACCATCGTAGTTCAGAGTCCACTTGCCCCTGTGGTCTGTATGAGGGGGAAGGAGTATTTTCAGCACAAGATCTCCTACTTGGTATTCTCGAAGCCTGACTTTTTGATCGAAGGCTTTCTTCATTCTCTTCTGATATAGCTGCCCATGACAGATTACAGCTAATCTCTTCTCTTCGATCAGATTCAATTGATTGTACCGAGATCGGACCCATTCTGCTTCATTCAGCTTTACATCCATCAACACCCGTAAGGAGGGTAATTCAACTTCAATAGGTAGGACTGCCTCCATACCATACACAAGCTGATACGGTGTTGCCCTAGTGGATGTTCTGATTGAGGTACGGTACCCTGTAACACGGTGGGAGAACTGACTTTAGTTAAATGTTGCGGATAGCAAGAGTCACCACCGACTTTTATTTTATCCAAAAGGAAAGGGCATAAAAGAACAGGAAAGACCTTAAAAGATTTTTGAGTTCGGGGGGTAGGTTATGTAAAGGGAAGGTGTTAGCACCCTTTACATCCATGGTTATCCATGGGCTCTTAGTTACTTAGCTCACTTTAAAATGTTTTGGGAAGTGTAGTGTGTGATTAAAAATTTTCTTAAGTACTTTATAATGATCCATGTACGGATATATATAAAGACTTTGTTTTGAAAATTTGTTTGAAAATGTGAAGTGTTTTGAAATTTTTTGGAAAGTGAGTAAGTGCATAAGAGGAACCTACCCTAAGTTAAGTCTTTTCTGTTCTTAAATGTTCTTTCAATGGTAAGACTATCCCTATTATTAAGGAATAGGTAGTCATTACCTTGGATATGTTAAGGGACAAACGTAGGGTCATCGTATGGTCAATGAAGGCAACTTAAAGGATGTCCTTAGCAATTCGTAGGGACTATCATCATTTATTCGAAGGGACAAGATCATTATTCCGTAGGCAACCTCGAAGGGACTTGATCTTTTAAATTGTAGGGACTTGATGATTTTTATGAAGGGACTTTGCTTAAGACACCCCTATATTCGAGGGACTTGACCATGTTTAAGGCAACTGAGAGGGGTAACTTAGGAAGTGCAAGATGGCGATTAAAGATCGACTTACGTGTGTGAGTGTTTATATTCGGGTATTTATCTTATTTTAATTATCTAAGTTCAATTTAATTACATATAAGTTATACACACCCTAAGGTTACTAACCATATAGTTAAATATTTACAAAGAAAATAAAGACGGAAAAATAAATCTACAAATTATTACAAGGCTTTGGCAGATACATAATAGTCGGATAAGAATAAATTATAAAGCAAGAATAATAGATATAATAAAATAATAAATAAGCAATAATAATAATAATAATAATAATAATAATAATAAAGTAATTATAATAATAATAAAGTTAAAATAAATTAAAGAAATAACAATTAAAATATTTAATTAAAAAGAAAAAGTTTAGGTTAGACAAGTTAGATTTTGTTTGAAGTTATTAGAATTGATGGAAAAAAAAGGAATTAAGTTTAGAGAAAAACAATTAAAGATTATTGAGAAAACTTTTAATTATTTACACTATATGATTATTACTATTATAATAAAATACTATTAATATATAAAATATTATTGACAAAAAGTTATTGAGAAATTTTTAGAGAGAAAAAATTAATTTAATATGTACAAAATAATAAAAGAGTTAGTATTTACAAAATAAAGATTTATTGTTATAAATAAGTAATAAAATAAGTTTATAAAAATAATTAGCATTTATTTACAAAAAAAAAATATAAAGATTATAGAAAAATATTAAATAATTAATTTAGTAGGTTTTCACGCCCTACATTACTAAACCACGCAGTTAATATAGGATCAATGACAGAAATTTAAATGGCAGAAAAATAAAATGGCAGAAAATAAATGGCAGAAAAATAAAATGGCAGAAAATAAAATCCTAACTATTACAACGCTTTGGGACAATTACATAATAAACATGGCGAAAAATAAAACTGAAAATATTACAAGTTAAAACTCAAAATATTACAAGGGCGAAGCAATTACAGTGTATGAATAACATAAACATGAGCGAAAATAAGAAATAATAACATGTTTGTTAAGGTTTGTGGAAAGGTTTATGGTTTAAAGGAAATAACACGGTTAAAGTTTATGAGAAAGTTTTAAGGTTTACATGAAAAATTAAGGTTTATGAAAAGTTTGAGGTTTATATATAAAAAAAAAATAATTAGTTAATTTTCTAAAAAACATATATAAACAAATATTGATAATAAAAATTTTAAGTTTAATTTTAGGTAAACAAAGAAGTTTAAAAAAAAACTAGATATAACTATTAATTTAAAACAAAAGAAATAATAACTAATATTATAAATTGATTTATGAAATAAGTAATTATAGTAGGAAAAAAAATTAAGAGGTTAGTTAATTAGGAAATTAGAGAATTAAAGGGACTAGAGAAAATTAGGAAAAAGAATGAAAAACCCATGTTTCTTTGTCAAAATGCCCTCAAAATTACCAGTCTTGCCTTCTTGACACTAAAAGGCGCGCACATGTGAATGTACCTGAAAAATAGTTATTATATAATAAACTTGTTTCTTTGTCAAAATGCCCTTAAAATTACCAGCTTTGCCTTCTTGACACTAAGACACGCGCGCACATGTGAATGTACCTGAAAAATAGTTATTATATAATAAAACAAAACGTATATAAAAAAAATGGTTGAGGCAAAATCGTCAAGGCTTAGGAAAAAAATCAGGGTAGTTAGTTATGAAAAAAAATGTGCAGATCTAAATATATGTGTATGAATAACATAAAAATGATATGAATTCAAAAAGAAACAAAGATGTTGCTAACGCAAAATTGCGATCATCGCAACTATATCGGATCAACACAAATGTCACGCATCATACACCCATATGTGAAAATAGCGTATCGACACGATCCGATCTGAATAATCTAAAATATATATATATAAACTCGTATTAAGAACATAATAATAAAAAAAGGTGTCACAAAATAAATTTATATATAAACCATAACATGGTTTATCACCAAAAAAACATATACACGTTAACATATACATATGTTTGAGACATGTGTGTTAGGAAGAACATGATGATAGAACCAATGATAAACAAACAGACCATATACAGTACAAAGAATAAAAGGAGGTTTTTTTTCTCCTTGAGGCAAGAATTTTTCCGTATTGTGGTTGAGAGAGGAGTGATAAAAATGAGAAAAATGAGAGAGCTCTTATGTGTAAAACAACATGTATTTATAGATTAAGAAAATTAGGTTAAAATTTTTAAAAGGAAATAAAATTAGTCTTAATCCCTATTGATTAAAAAATATTTGAAGAAAAGAAATGTTTTTGGTATTTATTATGATTTTTTTTGAAATTTTTTCCATAAAATAATGATTTTAATGAAAAAATCATATTTTTAAAAATGCATTAAATGCAAATACGAAAATTAAAAAATTAAATAATTAAAAAATGCTATTTTTGTGATTTTTTCATAAAAAATAAAAATAGGAAAAGTTATTAGTAAAGGAAAAAATTAAAAAAATTAAAAAGAGCAGAAGGTGGGATTTGAACTCACAACCTCTCACAATTATATCCCTTATACCCATCTTTCTACCAATTGTGCTATTTTATTTATTCGAAATAAAAAAGCACCAGAAAGCATATGAAGCGGGTCAAAATTTGGGGTACGACAAGTGTAAGGAAACCTTGTGAATCAACTTGTCTCAAATATGTGAGGGCAAATTTTGGGGTACAACAGCTGCCCCTGTTCAATTTTCTGAAACCTGAGGGGTTAGATTGGTATATTTGCCAGTCGTGACCTGGAAGGTTGAAGGGGATTGAACACAAAAGCCCAAAAATTTGCACTCACCAGTGCATAGAGTGATATTGATGGTTGGTTGAATATGATTGAGTGGGCTTAAAGATGCCACTAGGGGAAAGTTCTTCGGATATATTTCTTGGAAGATAAAGCAGTCCAAAATATGGAGGTATAATGAAAGCTGTCAGGAGTCTGGAGCAGTCCTGAGGTATTAATGATATGCGTTCAGGATATTGGAGTAATACTGATGTAACAGCATGTCTTCATGAGGATAGAGCAATCAATAATGATGACCCTAAAGCAGTCTTGAAGTAATGATTTCAGGAGGATAGAGCCAAATGATAACTCTAAAGCAGTCTTGAAGTAGTAATATGATTTCAGGAGGATAGAGCAATCAATAGCTCTAAAGCAGTCTTGAAATAATAATGTGATTTCAGGAGGATAGAGCAATCAATAGCTCTAAAGCAGTCTTGAAGTAATGATTTTAGGAGGATAGAGCCATCAATAATGATAACTCTAAAGCAGTCTTGAAATAATAATGTGATTTCAGGAGGATAGAGCAATCAACAGCTCTAAAGCAGTCTTGAAGTAATGATTTCAGGAGGATAGAGCCATCAATAATGATAACTCTAAAGCAGTCTTGAAATAATAATGTGATTTCAGGAGGATAGAGCAATCAATAACTCTAAAGCAGTCTTGAAGTCATGAGAATTTATCAGGAGGATAAAGTAACCCTGAGGTGACAATAAAGCAGTCCTAAAGTAATAAGAAGCTTATCAGGAGGACAAAGTAACCCTGAGGTTACGATAAAGCAGTCCCAAAGTAATAAGAAGCTTATCAGGAGGATAAAGTAACTCTGAGGTTACGATAAAGCAGTCCCGAAGATCATAAGTTTGTTTGTTGGATAATTAACCTGAAAACAAGGTAGCATTCTGTATAATAACATTAGTTTATGCTTTATGTATGCATGTATAACATGATGTGCTCAAGTAATGTACTATATGTTTATGGATATATGTGCTATGGTATGATGTAAATGATGTATGTATGATATGATACTGCCGGAAGCGTCTGGATATCTTTGTATAACAACTGCTGGCCAGGGAAAATAAATCCCGATTCGTTGTTGAAGAATATATAACCCTCTGTCTGCTAGGGGTAACAGGGTATAGATAACTTCCCGTATGATGGGGATAGTAAGGATAGATATCACCTCCTGTATGCTGGGATAGTAAGGTATATATAACCTTCATCTTCGTTTGATGGTAGGGTAGACATAACATCCCATCTTCGTTTGATAGTAGAGTAGATACAACATCCCGTCTTTGTTCGTCGTACCCTTATTGGAAAGTAAATTCCCGAATATCCGTATGAGGATAAAAGAGATGGATATAAATTCCAGGGGAGATGAGACTTTATGAAGATGGATTTGCCCTACTGAAGGTTTTGTAACTGTCTTGTAAAGGTGAACCGGCGAAGCTTCGTTGAGATCCTTCCCTCGTTCGTCCTTAGTAAATACTATTACTGCATTTTCATGCATTTCTGGTAAACATTAATCGTATTAAAAGCATACATGCATTTCTGGTAAACATCAATCATATTCAAAAGCATGATACATTCAAACATAACCAATGGACGTTTCGCTTAGGGTAAAAGTAAATCTGGATTCAGAGGGAAAAGTAAAGCTGAACTTGAAAACAGAATCGTTTCAACTTCGAGAGTGTATAACCAATTGGATCTATGGCTCCTGAAATTCTTTAACTTTCCTGAGTACCTTTCCAGAAATCCTCATAGCTGGATCTGAATACATGATATTGACACCATCTGATACTACTGGCGTAGACAACTAATTTGCATCATGGTTTCAGCTGAGAATCCAATATCAAGGTAATACAATGAGAGGAATGTGTCTTCAAACTGTAATGGACCATATACGCTCCAGGTATTAGATTTGAAGAGAAAGCATTGCCCCTTGGTTGAGGATGAATTGTCCCATAATGGAAGTATCTGTAATGAGTTATCTCAAGAGAAACAAGCAGAATGCCCCATAAGCATATGCCCCTGGCATTGTGAACTCTGTAATGTCACCTTTGGTAATTTAACTGTATGAGGAAAAATGCCCCTGGCATTGTGAACTCTGTAATGTCACCTTTGGTAATTCAACTGTATGAGGAAAAATGCCCCTGGCTATTAAGCACAGATGAGTCTGGACCTAATTGCCCCAACTGAATTGAACAGTAACTTGGTATGCCTCTTGACTGGGAAACAGTGACTATGCCCTTGGCATTTCAGATAGATGAGGAGATCTGCCTCTGGCTGCTTAAACATAGTTGAATCTTGTCCTGATTGCCCCAAATGAGTTAGGAAGTATCATGGCCTGCCCCCTTGATTGGGAGGTCATGACTATGCCCCTTTGTATACATGGACTTTGATCCAGGAAGCAACTTTGTTTATCGGAAGGACTTTGGTTCATTGAACATTCATCCTGTAAGCTTCTCCATTTGTCAAACACTTAGGTATATGCAAACAAATATATTAAAAAAATGCAATGCTTATGTCTGTCTTGAAGTTTTGAAACAAGTTATTTTAGAAAAACTTTTTTTTTTTTTTTTGGGAAAACTGTGATATTAACTCAAATTTTATGACAAGCCCTAAAGGAGTCAGGATACCTTTTTGCAGCAGTACGCTTTCGAACTAACCATGCTTCAGTTAGGACTTTTAAAGGGTTGTAACGTGGCCTGGTTCATGGTTTAAGAAACAAAGGATAAAGGCTCAAATTTTATTTGTACCCAACCCAATCTCCATGATGTTCTTCAGTCCTATGCTCAGTTAACTCATGCATTGAAGTTCCATAGCAGTTTGGAGTTGTAACACCGATATTTGTGATGGTTCAGAAACCCAAAATTTATTTGAACATTCAGCCATCTTTCTTTGTTGAGGGTTCATAGTGACCTCTTTTTTTTTTTCTTTTGACTTTATTATCCCTTCTTTTTGCCTGAACTGCTTATTTTAAGATTACAGTCAGCGGGATGTCTTGATGTTTTACTAAGTCTCCTTCATAGGTTTTGACTTAGTGAGCTTTTCTTTTGCTAGATATTGACTATTAGGTTTAATGATTACAGTGAACCATCATTCATTGTGTACAACACATATAAATGGCATATTTGAGTTAACTGAGTAACTACCCTGCCCCATGTTATGAATAAGGGTTTTAATTTGTGAGAATAAAAACTCCTACTTCATAGGCTCAAAAGGGTTGACTAGGGATTAACTTCCTTATATCTCCACTATTTAGGAATTGAAACAATGCCTGTACATCGTCAGCATAGTCTGTTCAAAAGCATACTGCATAAGATTATGGTATTGTTTTCGTCATCCTCCCTCTACAGGCTTATAGCTTTATCAGGAGTTAAATATCACAAGATAGAAATGAGAAGCATAATTCAAAATATAGTGGAACGAATGGATTACTTCAAGACAAACATATGCAATGCATTAATGAAAACAAAATTTTAACATAATAGTAAGTGTTCAAACAAATAAAAGAAATTACAAATGAAAATTCAAATGTTGTCCCATCCGGTTGGCTGAATGTCCTCAATTGCAATCTGTGAACTTTGAGGAGCAGTATACTTCACCATGAAATCAAATTTACCACTTGGGTGTCCCAAGGTGCCCCATATCTCAACAGGAATAGGTAGGCTTTCTTTCTTGCTACCTTGGGCCACTTGTCTTGCAGCTTCGGTGTTTGATGGACGATAGTAGAACTCAACTTGACCTTCTGGAGTAACCTCTAGGATTCCTTCGTCAATCAGGTCTTGAATCTTTTTCTTCAATGTCCAACAACTATTAGTATCATGTCCAGGACATTCGGAGTGATACCCACACCTTGCCTTGGGATTATAGCGAGGAGAGGAAGTTTTAGGATTTTGAGGAGGATTTTTCAAGGAAATTAGTTTCATCTCCAACAAGCATTGCAGAACTTGTGACATTGGAGTGCTGAATTTGATAAACTGTCTTCTACATCCCTTGTGTTGAGGTGGATTAACTTTACCATGTCTTTTTTCTTCAACTGAAGAACAATCAATGGCAACCTGTCTCTTACCTTCTTTTATCCTCATCTTCCTTTCAACCAAATCAACTTGTTTTAATGGAGGTTGACTGACAATTAGATTCCTGACTCCATTACTTTGAAGTTTGTGGACAAAGGTTTTCAGCTCCTCTTGCCCCTGAGCTAAACTTTGAATAAGAGCCAACTGGTCATTCATCTGGGTCCTCATTTTTGTCATCTCAGCTTGCAGTTGTTTCAGATAATCATCCTTGTTGTCCTCAGGATTCTTCTCATTAGCCAGCAGTGCCTTCAACTCATCTTGTCCCTTGGACAAGTTCAGAATCAGCTCTTGGAACTGTGCATTTTGTGCCTGGAGATCTTTAACTGTTTGTTCAAGAGCCATTGCTGAAATAAACAGCGAGAAGATGAGAAACCTGTGCACAAGAAACCTGTGATGCAATGATATAGTATGTAAATGCGTGTGCAATGTTTTCAAGGACGCAGGATTTAAATTTGTTTAAACAACCAAGAAGTAAACTTTTATTAGTGATAAATTTGTTTGCCCCTTGGGCTTACAAGGAATGGGGTTTTAAGTCTCCCATGGACGTTTCCTCTTTGTGTTGAGGTATGAGTTGAGATTCCGTTCCTCGTGAAGTTGCTTTGTTAGTTCTAGGATTCTTTCTTGGCTTGATTTGTAATGAGCCTCAAAAGTATCCCTTTTCTCCTTCAGTTGGATCCAAGATCTCTGTAAGTCTTCCATGTCAGTAGGCATGTCTGGGTGAAGGATGGTATAAGAAGTATCTCCTTCAGCAACAGGTTCCATGGTAACTGGAAGGATAGCAGGATATGGCATCATGAGAGTCTGAGCACGAGATCGCACCCATCTGAGATAAGCTTCCATAGGAATAGTGTACTTAGGCTCCAGTGTCTTGCTGTCAACCTTGTTTACTTTTCCCCAGGCTCGTATGAATCTCTGACGGTAACCCTGAAGATCGTTGTCGTAATCAAACACAATGCCCTGAATCAACATGTCATGAGGACCATCACTTCGGGCGTAACCAAACTGTCGTAAAGCTAGAGAGGGGTTGTAGGTTATGCCTCCTCTTATGCCTAGAAGTGGCACATTAGGAAACTCCCCACAACGGTCAATGATAGTGACATTCTCCATAGATCTGGAGCACCAATGGATATCTGAATGCGAGAGTGACATGATCCTCTTGGACCATCTGAACCCTTGCTCATTCTTCATTACTGAGCGAGGAAGGTGAGAAATAAACCACCTGGATAGCAAAGGTATGCAACACATCAAAGTTCCTCTTGCCCTTGTAGTACGGGTATGAAGAGAATGTAGGATATCTCCAAGCAATGTAGGCACTGGATTGTGACTCAGGAATATGTTGATGGCATGAACGTCTATGAACTGATCTGGATTGGGGAACAATACTAAGCCATATATCAGCAAGGCTAAGACCTCCTCAAAAGCATCATAGCTCATGGCCTTCAAGAACATCTGAGCTTTATCCATTAATACCTTAGCAAGAATACCCTTGACTCCACTTCTCGTTTCTAGAACAATGTCAGACTTCTTCAGATGTAGGGCTGCAGCAATAACCTCTGGTTTGGGCTCCTTCTCCAAGCCTGTGAAGGGTCTTTGATCAAGAACAGGTATACCCAGAAGCTTAGAGAACTCCTCCATGGTAGGGACTAACTGATAGTCGGGGAATGTGAAACAGTGATGTTTAGGATCAAAGAACTGAAACAGAACACTCATCATGTCTTCATTGAACCCTGAAGTGACTAGATCCAATAGGTGACCATGTCTCTTGATGAACTGGGAATGATCAGACACTTGAGAAACCAACTCTTTAAGCTTGGCAGGTATGCCCACAAAGTTGATCCTGATGGTGTTTCTACGAGCAGAAGCCATGACCTGCGACAAAGAACAAAGATAAATCCCTTGGTCCTTGAAATGGTTAGGGAAAATGCTATGCATATGATGCATGATGATGTCATGATGTTATGCTCAATCACAAACATGTGGCACACACAAGCAAGTCACACAATAGCCCTAGGTTTAAAGGCTTGCATGCGGTTCAAAGGTAAGTACCCTCCCCTGAAGTTAGATGGTTCATCCTGTCCTACAAAAGTAACCAGGTTCTAAGGGATCTCAATATCATTGATCCTTCACAAGGGTGGTTGTTCAGAAGGCAACTTACTTGCCAACCAAAACCCTCCAAGTTTAAGATCTCAATGAGTGTAGTATCGAGTGTCAACCAACTTCAGTCTGCACTAAAGCCGGCTACCTCACTACTTTTCTAAAGGCCAAGATGGGATAACTAGGGTTCTAAAAGTTAGTTAGTGCATTGACAACATATGGCAGCCTCATATTATCCTCAACTTGACTTAAGGAACATAAGCACCAACCAAGAAATCACACTAACTATGGCCACCAGATCAACCATATCGGTATACGCCGTACAGTTTCCTTGGTCTATTGCCATTTACCTAAGGTACAATAGATCCGGGTTAGGATCTTTCACACATAAGAGCATCCCAACAACGTAAAGTAAAGCAAACAAGGCACATAATATTAAAGTGATCTAATTCCTAAGGGTACCCCTCTTTAATTTAAATCCCCAGCAGAGTCGCCAGTTCTGTAACACGGTGGGAGAACTGACTTTAGTTAAATGTTGCGGATAGCAAGAGTCACCACCGACTTTTATTTTATCCAAAAGGAAAGGGCATAAAAGAACAGGAAAGACCTTAAAAGATTTTTGAGTTCGGGGGGTAGGTTATGTAAAGGGAAGGTGTTAGCACCCTTTACATCCATGGTTATCCATGGGCTCTTAGTTACTTAGCTCACTTTAAAATGTTTTGGGAAGTGTAGTGTGTGATTAAAAAATTTCTTAAGTACTTTATAATGATCCATGTACGGATATATATAAAGACTTTGTTTTGAAAATTTGTTTGAAAATGTGAAGTGTTTTGAAATTTTTTGGAAAGTGAGTAAGTGCATAAGAGGAACCTACCCTAAGTTAAGTCTTTTCTGTTCTTAAATGTTCTTTCAATGGTAAGACTATCCCTATTATTAAGGAATAGGTAGTCATTACCTTGGATATGTTAAGGGACAAACGTAGGGTCATCGTATGGTCAATGAAGGCAACTTAAAGGATGTCCTTAGCAATTCGTAGGGACTATCATCATTTATTCGAAGGGACAAGATCATTATTCCGTAGGCAACCTCGAAGGGACTTGATCTTTTAAATTGTAGGGACTTGATGATTTTTATGAAGGGACTTTGCTTAAGACACCCCTATATTCGAGGGACTTGACCATGTTTAAGGCAACTGAGAGGGGTAACTTAGGAAGTGCAAGATGGCGATTAAAGATCGACTTACGTGTGTGAGTGTTTATATTCGGGTATTTATCTTATTTTAATTATCTAAGTTCAATTTAATTACATATAAGTTATACACACCCTAAGGTTACTAACCATATAGTTAAATATTTACAAAGAAAATAAAGACGGAAAAATAAATCTACAAATTATTACAAGGCTTTGGCAGATACATAATAGTCGGATAAGAATAAATTATAAAGCAAGAATAATAGATATAATAAAATAATAAATAAGCAATAATAATAATAATAATAATAATAATAATAAAGTAATTATAATAATAATAAAGTTAAAATAAATTAAAGAAATAACAATTAAAATATTTAATTAAAAAGAAAAAGTTTAGGTTAGACAAGTTAGATTTTGTTTGAAGTTATTAGAATTGATGGAAAAAAAAGGAATTAAGTTTAGAGAAAAACAATTAAAGATTATTGAGAAAACTTTTAATTATTTACACTATATGATTATTACTATTATAATAAAATACTATTAATATATAAAATATTATTGACAAAAAGTTATTGAGAAATTTTTAGAGAGAAAAAATTAATTTAATATGTACAAAATAATAAAAGAGTTAGTATTTACAAAATAAAGATTTATTGTTATAAATAAGTAATAAAATAAGTTTATAAAAATAATTAGCATTTATTTACAAAAAAAAAATATAAAGATTATAGAAAAATATTAAATAATTAATTTAGTAGGTTTTCACGCCCTACATTACTAAACCACGCAGTTAATATAGGATCAATGACAGAAATTTAAATGGCAGAAAAATAAAATGGCAGAAAATAAATGGCAGAAAAATAAAATGGCAGAAAATAAAATCCTAACTATTACAACGCTTTGGGACAATTACATAATAAACATGGCGAAAAATAAAACTGAAAATATTACAAGTTAAAACTCAAAATATTACAAGGGCGAAGCAATTACAGTGTATGAATAACATAAACATGAGCGAAAATAAGAAATAATAACATGTTTGTTAAGGTTTGTGGAAAGGTTTATGGTTTAAAGGAAATAACACGGTTAAAGTTTATGAGAAAGTTTTAAGGTTTACATGAAAAATTAAGGTTTATGAAAAGTTTGAGGTTTATATATAAAAAAAAATAATTAGTTAATTTTCTAAAAAACATATATAAACAAATATTGATAATAAAAATTTTAAGTTTAATTTTAGGTAAACAAAGAAGTTTAAAAAAAAACTAGATATAACTATTAATTTAAAACAAAAGAAATAATAACTAATATTATAAATTGATTTATGAAATAAGTAATTATAGTAGGAAAAAAAATTAAGAGGTTAGTTAATTAGGAAATTAGAGAATTAAAGGGACTAGAGAAAATTAGGAAAAAGAATGAAAAACCCATGTTTCTTTGTCAAAATGCCCTCAAAATTACCAGTCTTGCCTTCTTGACACTAAAAGGCGCGCACATGTGAATGTACCTGAAAAATAGTTATTATATAATAAACTTGTTTCTTTGTCAAAATGCCCTTAAAATTACCAGCTTTGCCTTCTTGACACTAAGACACGCGCGCACATGTGAATGTACCTGAAAAATAGTTATTATATAATAAAACAAAACGTATATAAAAAAAAATGGTTGAGGCAAAATCGTCAAGGCTTAGGAAAAAAATCAGGGTAGTTAGTTATGAAAAAAAATGTGCAGATCTAAATATATGTGTATGAATAACATAAAAATGATATGAATTCAAAAAGAAACAAAGATGTTGCTAACGCAAAATTGCGATCATCGCAACTATATCGGATCAACACAAATGTCACGCATCATACACCCAGATGTGAAAATAGCGTATCGACACGATCCGATCTGAATAATCTAAAATATATATATATAAACTCGTATTAAGAACATAATAATAAAAAAAGGTGTCACAAAATAAATTTATATATAAACCATAACATGGTTTATCACCAAAAAAACATATACACGTTAACATATACATATGTTTGAGACATGTGTGTTAGGAAGAACATGATGATAGAACCAATGATAAACAAACAGACCATATACAGTACAAAGAATAAAAGGAGGTTTTTTTTCTCCTTGAGGCAAGAATTTTTCCGTATTGTGGTTGAGAGAGGAGTGATAAAAATGAGAAAAATGAGAGAGCTCTTATGTGTAAAACAACATGTATTTATAGATTAAGAAAATTAGGTTAAAATTTTTAAAAGGAAATAAAATTAGTCTTAATCCCTATTGATTAAAAAATATTTGAAGAAAAGAAATGTTTTTGGTATTTATTATGATTTTTTTTGAAATTTTTTCCATAAAATAATGATTTTAATGAAAAAATCATATTTTTAAAAATGCATTAAATGCAAATACGAAAATTAAAAAATTAAATAATTAAAAAATGCTATTTTTGTGATTTTTTCATAAAAAATAAAAATAGGAAAAGTTATTAGTAAAGGAAAAAATTAAAAAAATTAAAAAGAGCGGAAGGTGGGATTTGAACTCACAACCTCTCACAATTATATCCCTTATACCCATCTTTCTACCAATTGTGCTATTTTATTTATTCGAAATAAAAAAGCACCAGAAAGCATATGAAGCGGGTCAAAATTTGGGGTACGACAAGTGTAAGGAAACCTTGTGAATCAACTTGTCTCAAATATGTGAGGGCAAATTTTGGGGTACAACATACCCATGCAAGGCAAATGGTAGCATCTCATGCCAGTCCTTATATGTAACCACCATCTTTTGCACAATCTTCTTGATGTTCTTGTTAGCTGCCTCAACAACGCCATTCATCTTTGGCATGTAAGGAGAAGAGTTGTGGTGTTGAATTTTGAAGTCCCGACACAGTTATGCCATCATTTTGTTGTTCGAATTGGAACCATTATCAGTAATGATTCGCTCGGGAACTCCGTACCGACAGATGATGTCACTTTTCAGAAATCTGGCTACCACTTGTCTGGTGACGTTTGCGTATGAAGCTGCTTCAACCCATTTGGTGAAGTAATCAATGGCAACCAGGATGAATTTGTGGCCATTTGAAGCAGTCGGATCAATCTTTCCAATCATGTCAATGCCCCACATGGCAAAGGGCCAAGGTGAAGACATTACGTTCAAAGGATTCGGAGGCACATGCACTTTGTCTGCGTAGATCTGGCATTTGTGGCACCTTCTGGCATAGGCACAACAGTCTGCATCCATTGTGATCCAGTAGTATCCCGACCTTAACAATTTCTTATCCATTGCATGTCCTCCAGCATGGGTACCGAAGGATCCTTCACGCACCTCGTGCATCAGCAAGTCGGCTTCTTTCTTATCAACACATCTGAGAAGTACCATGTCAAACTTTCTCTTGTATAACGAACCATCAGCATTTAGGAAGAAACTACCAGCCAACCTTCTTAGTGTCTTCTTATCATTGGATGATGCCCCAGGTGGGTATGTTTGATCCTCTAAGAAGCATTTGATGTCATGGAACCAAGGCTTATCATCTCTAGCAATGTCCACGGAGAATACGTATGTCGGTCGGTCTAGTCTGGATACTGAAATTCGAGGAACATGATTGGCAGTCTGAACCTTGATCATGGAGGAAATGGTAGCCAAAGCATCTGCGAACTGATTTTCGTCTCGAGGGATGTACTCAAGTTTGACTGTTGTGAAGAAAGTCAATAATCTCCTCGTATAGTCACGGTATGGAATCAGATGCTCTTGGTGAGTGTACCATTTGCTGTTGGTCTGATTGATTACCAAAGCTGAATCTCCGAATACAGTTAAAGTCTTGATCCTGAGGTTAATGGCTTCCTCAAGACCCATGATACAGGCTTCGCATGCAAAGGTGAGTTTTTCCGAGAAAGGCATATGAACTCCTTTAGGTGTAATGAGCACCGCACCAACTCCACGACCATTCATATTGACAGCCCTATCAAACATCACTGTCCATTCTTCTTCTGGGTCAGGCCCCTCAGTGTGAACAGGCTCTTCGTGATCTCTTGCTTTCAGGAACATGATGTCTTCATCATGGAAGTCAAATCTCATTGGTTGGTAATCATCAATGGGTTGCTCAGCTAAATAGTCAGATAGTACACTGCCTTTGATGGCCTTTTGGGAGGTGTACTGAATGTCATACTCTGTCAGAATCATTTGCCATCTTGCAACCCTTCCGGTAAGTGATGGCTTCTCAAATATGTACTTGACGGGGTCCATCTTTGAGATCAATAAAGTAGTGTGAGTCAACATATACTGCCTTAGTCGACGAGCAGCCCACGCTAAAGCACAACACGTTTTCTCGAGCAGTGAATAACGTTGTTCACAGTCTGTAATTTTTTTGCTTAGGTAGTATATTGCATACTCTTTTCGACCAGACTCGTCATGCTGGCCCAACACACACCCCATTGACCCTTCTAATACTGTCAGGTACATTATTAGAGGTCTTCCTTCCACTGGAGGCATAAGGATTGGAGGTTCTTATAGGTACTCCTTGATTTTGTTAAGAGCCTTCTGGCAATCTTCATTCCACCTGATTGTTTGTTCTTTTCTTAACAATTTGAACAGGGGCTCACAGGTTGCAGTAAGATGAGATATGAACCTTGATATGTAGTTCAATCTACCTAAGAAACCCCGAACTTCCTTTTCAGTCCTATGTGCCGGCATCTCTTGAATGGCTTTGACTTTATCAGGGTCAACTTCAATTCCTTTTTCACTTACGATGAATCCCAGCAACTTACCGGAACGTACCCCGAATGTGCACTTGTTGGGGTTTAGCTTCAGCTGATACTTTCTCAGACGCTTGAACAACTTCAGCAGATTTACCAGATGGTCTTCTTCTGTGAGGGACTTGGCAATCATGTCATCCACATAACATTCAATTTCTTTGTGGATCATATCGTGGAATAATGTTACCATAGCCCGCTGATAAGTGGCACCAGCATTCTTCAGTCCAAATGGCATCACCTTGTAACTGAATGTGCCCCAAGGTGTAATGAAAGTAGTCTTCTCCATGTCTTTAGGTGACATCTTGATCTGATTATACCCGGAGAATCCATCCATGAAAGAGAATACCGAGAACTGAGCTGTGTTGTCGACCAATACATCAATGTGAGGTAAAGGGAAATCATCCTTCGGGCTAGCTCTGTTCAGATCCCGGTAATCCACACACATCCGTACTTTGCCATCCTTCTTAGGCACTGGTACAATGTTAGCGACCCACGGCGGGTAACTAGTCACAACAAGGAAACCGGTGTCCCACTGTTTTTGTACCTCTTCTTTAATCTTCATTGCCATATCCGGACGAGTACGGCGTAGCTTCTGTTTCACTGGAGGATAATCTTCTTTCAACGGAAGCTTGTGCATAACAATGTCGGTATCCAGACCTGGCATGTCTTGATAGGACCAAGCAAAAACGTCAACATATTCTCGAAGCATGTCAATAAGTTATTCTTTCACTGAATCTTGCAGACGGGCCCCGATCTTCACTTCTTTCAAGTCTTCTTCGGTACCAAGATTAACTGTTTCAACCTCCTCCTGATGAGGAGTAATCACTTTCTCTTCCTGCCTCAACAACCTGGCTAACTCTCCAGGTAACTCATAGTCTTCTTCAACCCCTTCATCGGCTTGATTAATCGGATTGTCGAAGTCATACAAGGTCATAGCAGTGCTGTTGTTGGTGCAATCCGGAGGATAATCTCTGCAAGGTTTGAGATTGGTTCGTTTTAGTGACCAGTTTTAATCTTGTTTAGAAAAGTGATAATGAAGTTATTTATTTTGAAAACATTGCCATTTTATTGTTTTGTACAAAAGTGAAAAATGAAAAGACAGTGAGCGAAAAAGAGACTCGTTTGCAAAAGATGTCCTGATATTCATTAATTAATCATTTGCACAAAGTACAAGATGGCCCTATTACAAAATGAGTCCTGACACCTTGGGCAAGATGCAGGACTTGATGCATGCTAAAAGACAGGAAATAATAATTACTCTGCAGGAGTAACCCTTATAATTTCCTGGGAAGACCAGTTAGAGACTTGGCTCCCCAGGATTCTTGGACGTATCCAGTCCTCCAGGTTGCGGTCGCTTTCCTCCTCGTCTTCCAGATTGTTCACAGCATCCGGGGTGAGCATCCCCCCACTGACAAATTTGGGCTCCTTTGCAACCTCTGGTTGATCTTGTCGGATTGGTCTGTAACCCAACCCGAATCTGCCTTCTTTTTTCTCCACCGGCAACAGTTTGCCCCAGCCTCTGGCGTTACCCTCTTCAACAACCTTCTAGGCTTGCTGATATGAAGCGATAGAAGTTCCAGGCACAACAGTTGCTTCATTGATGTTAAGGGCCTCAAACCCCTGGCTCATAGTCTCGTGGATCTCCCCATCCATATCTATATACTTGTAAGTAGCCAGCTGGCTAACGAAAATGTCTTCCTCCCCGCAAATTGTGATGATCTGGCCTTCCCACTTGAATTTTAATTTCTGGTGAAGGGTAGATGTAACAGCGCCAGCGACGTGAATCCAGGGTCTACCCAACAAACAGCTGTATGCCAGCTGAATGTCCATCACGAAGAAAGTAGTTTTAAAGATTTGTGGGCCAATCATCACGGGTAATTCAATCTCTCCAAGCACTGATCTCTTAGAGCCATCAAACGCTCTCACCACCAAGTTACTTGGACGCAATGCCAAACCATCATACTCCAGCTTCACCAAGGCTTTCTTTGGAAGGACATTGAGCAAGGACCCAGTGTCTACCAGCACATGAGAAAGAACAGCACCTTTGCACTCTAAGGTGATGTGTAAATACTTGTTATGATTGCGCCCCTCCGTCGTTAAATCAGCATCTGTGAAGCCATGTCCATGACTGGTGTTAACATTTGCAACCACTGTTTCCAACTGATTAACCGTAATCTCTTCCGGCACGTAGGCTGCGTGCAGGACTCTCAAAAGTGCATTCCTATGGACTTCGGAACACATTAACAATGACAAGATAGATATTTTGGAGGGCGTCTGATGAACTTGGTCCACCACTTTGTAATCACTCTTTTTGATTATTCTCATAAAATTGTCCACCTCTTGGTCAAAATACGTCTTCGGAGTTTCTTTAACAGTCGGCTCTTCGAGTACCACACTCTTCCCTTTTGCTTTAGCAACAACCTCGACTTCAGCATTAGGTCTCGATATTTGTGAGGCAAAAAGGCGTCCGCTTCTGGTGAAGCCTCCGCCTCCCCTAACATTGTCAATTTATGGTGAAGAGGTTGATGAATCTAGACTGATATTATTTCCATCGCAGTAGAGATCAGAGCCGTAGTGCCAAGGTATGGCATTACTTCTTTCATAAGGAACGGGTCCAGGTACCGTAATGGTGACTGGACTGATCGTTGCAGCGGAAGGAACTGTGATGGTATGCGGGTCGTAATAGATTGTGAATGGAGATCTGACAGGAGGTGTTGTAGTTGTTTGTTGAAAATTGTTGTTGGGATGAACAGTTGCCGGGTCATAATAGATTGTGACCGTTGAGACATCTTCGTTAGTGTTTGTTGGTGTTGTAGGCGATTCCGTTGATAAGAGGGGTGTTGACGTTGTAGAAGTAAGTGTAATTGAACTTTGGTTTGTTGAAATAATGGATGGAGTGATTGCTGGAGTTGTGGATGAATCAGTGGGAGTAATGGTTGTTGCAGTTGTAGAAGGATCTATTGTTGCTGAAGAAAGAGTTATTGATGTTGTAGACGACGTTGTGGTAATTTGCAAAATTCCATCTCTGATAAGGCCATCTATGCCAAGCCTTAGCCTCTCACAACCATTAATAGCAGTCTTGCACGATTCGCAGCAGGCCTCACAACCCGGGAATACCTGGCATCTTAAGAGTTGAGCTTTGACTTCTGCCAGTGGCGTCCGAATCTGTGCAACACTATCAATCAGTGCAGATGGTTGGTCCTCTTCTATGGAATTAATCATGGGCCCACCATGACTGGGCATAGGATTTCTAGTAACATTTGGAGGAGGTGCAAAATTGAGAGCTTTGGAATCGACAAGATCCTGAACCTTCATTTGCAAGGCTTTACACTTCTCAGTATTGTGACCAGGTGCGTTGGAATGAAAGGCACACCTAGCATTGGCATCATAATTCTTTGGGAGATTGAGAGGATCTGGTGGAGCCAACGTCCTTAACTCAACTAGGTTGAGCTTGAGGAGTTGTGGCAGTAGGGCGGCATATGGCATAGGAATGGGGTCAATCACCCTGTTTGCTTGAGATGGTCTCTGTTGAAAGGGGTGTTGTTGTTGGTTGTTGTTGTTATTGTTGTACGATCTTTGTTGCGGAAAGTGCGGTTGTTGCTGATAGTGTTGTTGTTGTTGTTGTTGTTGAGGAAAAAGTGGTTGTTGTGGAGCTGGAGCCGGGATAGTAACGACTGCTACTGATCTGTGAGAATATTGGGGTCTTCCCCTGCCTGTATGAATAGCATTTGTTTCACCTGCCCTTCGGGGTCCTGAAAAAGGTTTTCTTGTATTGTTGGAGGAACTTGCACCGTTGTCAGAGATTTTGCCCATCTTCAGAAGACTCTCTATTCTCTCTCCAGCTATGACTACATCAGCAAAGCTAGTGGAGGAGAATTCAGCAAGTCGGTCAATATAAGTTCCCTGCAAGGTATTCATAAACATGTCTGCCATTTCCCGTTCATACATGGGTGGCTGGATAGCAGCAGCAAGCTGTCTCCACCTCTGAGCATAATCCCGGAAGCTTTCTCTTGAAGACTGAGACATGCCCATTAGAAGGGTTCTATTGGGAGCCATGTCTAAGTTGTACTGGTATTGACGGATGAAGGCTTAGGCCAAGTCTTTCCAACATCTTATAATGGCCCTGGTCAAATGTGAATACCATTCTCTTGATGCTCCAGTCAGGCTGTCCTCAAAATAGAACATCCATAACTTCTCGTCCATGGTATAGGCTTTGAGTCTCCCCAAGAAAGACTGCAGATGAGTACGCGGGCAGGAGGTACCATTATATTTTTCAAAGCACGGGGGTTTGAACTTGTGAGGAATTCTCACCCCATCCACCAGTCCCATGTCCATTACATCAAAGCCTAGGGAACTCTGGGATTCAAGAGACCTCAGTTTCTCAGCGATCTCATCCAACCTTTAGTCGTAAACTTCATCCCCAGCCCCAATAATTGTGAACTGCTCTTCTTGAGGATCCTCTTGCAAGATCCTTCCTCCAGCAGTGTTTCCTTGAGTATTCCTTACACCATTAACATTTGGGTTCAAATGAGGCCCAAAATCTGGTGGATCAATGCGAGGCTGCCCGCGTTCATTGTTACTGGTACCTCCTGTACCGGGATGGTGTTCATCAGGAGTTTGTCTTTCCACCAACTCCCTTAGCCTTTCTTGGCTCTGAGCTAAGCCAGTCATCACAGCCATGAACTGGGTTATTTGATTCCTCATTTCAACCCTTACATTTGCCATTTGGTTCCTTACTTCATTCAGGTTCTGCTGTACTTGATCCATCTGAATGCCCGAAAGGTTGTTTCGCGTTGGGTACCGGTGTATTCTGTTGACAGGGAACACTCTTCTGCGAGCAATGTTTCCTGAAACCACAACAAAGTGAGAAACAACAATAAAACAAAAACCTACAAAACAGAGAAAAAGTTAGTATACAATGCAATATGCTTATTTGTCTTCCAAGGGTATCCGATTTGGTTCTTTGGTTTTGACCTTTCCAGACCTCGAGGAAATGTTGATGATGTCGAGATATTAAGCCCACCAATAAATAATACAAACTGATATATTACAAGTGATGAAAATACATGGTTTGATTTCAAAATATCCCCATGGTGGGTCAAATACAACAACAAAAATAAAAGTACATCAAAAGAAAGAAATACAAGCAAAAGGATCAGACATCCAATCCAAAGTCATCCTCCCTGACTTCCTTCAGGAGGGCATCAGTCACTGGACCAGCTGGGTGCTCTGTAATAGTCCTGATGAGGAGGTTCCTGGTAGCAATGGCACTGGTTAGCCTCTTATGCTTGTCCTGATCCTTTGACCTCTTCAACCCCGCCCAGAGTTTTAATTCTGATATCTCCTTCTGAGCTGCCAACAAAGCCTCCTGATGCTTCTTCTCACTAGCCTCCAGCTGCTTTATCTTAGCCTGAGTCCCTGGTCTTCTTGTGCACAGGCTTCAGTGATCTTGATCCACCTAGACTGACTCTCCTCCAGATAATGCTCTGCCCTAGCCTTCTGAATCTTTGCCTCCTTGCAAGCATTCTTCAGAACCAACTCCCCTGCTCTTGCCTTCCTAATGTAGTCATTTTTTTTTCTCAATCTTGGCCAGATGCTCAATCTTGAGTCTTTCCAATCTCTCAATATCCAGACGGTTGTCATTTCTCTCCCAGAGAGTCTTCTTCGGGGCTTCAGCTAGCTGATTATTCCTCTCCTTCAGCTTTTCAAACTCTTCCAGGCTGACAGTTGCTGCAGGTTGTACTACAGAAGGTCCAGGTGTATCTTCCAAGGTGAAAGGCATCCGAGTGATCTGAGCTCTAGTACGGGACCAATCAGAATATTGGGCTGAGGCAATATTGTTGCACCTTCCAAGGATGGCTGTCCCTTTGGTCTGAATGTTATCCCAAGCCCAGGCAGCCTGTTTGACAACAGCAGAGTTGGGTTGAATTTCACAGTAGAGGGTCTCAGTTGATGCAAAACATATCCCAATTGTCTTTTAAACAGTAAAGGGTTGTAGTTGATGCAACCTTTCACTCCTATCAGAGGCACATTAGGGTACTACCCACAGCTGGTAATAATATCCTTGCCCTTGGTGCTCTGGGTGCACCACCTGATGTCATCTGATGTCAAGGCAATAAACCTCTTAGCCCAATTATTCTGCTGATGGGGATTCAAAAAGGCATCTGATTTTGGCAAGTGTCTGAGCAGCCAAGAGTAATACAGAGGAGCACAGCATCTGACCAGCTTCCCTCTTTGCTTTTCATTCCTCTGATGAACTGAGTAATAGAAGTCTCCTAGAAATGTAGGCACTGGGTTCCTCAGCAGGAACAAGTGGATGGCATTCTTACTCACAAACTTGGGCTCATCTGCAAACAAAATAACCCCATATATACTGAGGGCTAAAAGTGCACAGACAGCCTTCCATTCTCCTACTGCAGCTTTCAGGGTGGCCTGAGAGATCAAGAAGTCCAGATGTAAGCCTGGAATCCCAGCTTTGGTTGTCATGTTCTGCTCAATGAGGGCAGACTCCAAATGCAATGCCCTGGCTATTTCTTCATTTCTGGGAGCATTTAACATCATAAACATCATAATTCACAAGAAAACACATCCATTAAATTAAAATCAACTTTGGGGTGTTACACAAAACCTGAAAATCCCACAACTATGAAAAATGCATTTAACAATGTTAAAAAGGGATACTATCACGTCGGTCCAACCGTTGTGACATAAGGTGTGATTGTATGTATGATGTTTTCTACCACAGACGTGCTACTATGATTGAATCCAAGTAGCACGCTACCTACCACAACGGTTACATACACAACCGTTGTGGTATATAATATGTAACAAATTTAATAATGGTTGTGTTAGACAACCTGTAAGTTTTATATTTTTAGGATTGGCATTAATTTTGTAAAATAAAATATAGCAGCATTGTGTATGTACAAGATCTTTGCAAAACACGGAAAATATAAAGCAAGGAGTCCTTTGTGTGCGCCCAAACATGTTGTGTTGAAATGTTTCAACAAGTGGAACAACATGTCGAAGAATATGTCAAGACAGTTCATTCGACATCATGAACTACTGAAGATGGATTGAAGTTTCTGTTTTGGTTTCAACAGAAACAAAATATTTGAAGATTTATATCAATCCAATGGCGCTGAAGTAAAAGATCTTGAAGACTCAAATTTAAATTGAAGACAAATATTGAAAAATAGAGTTTCTATATTTAGAGATATTTTAGGAGTTCTTAGATTTGAAGATCTTTTTATATATTTGTAGCGGATTTTTTCTACATATTTGTAGCAGCTTTTGTTGTGATCGTTTAGGCCCAAATCCAGTTGGGAATAGGTTATAAAAGAAACCTTTTAACCTAGTTTAGAACCAACCAACCAAACCTAAAATTTAAACATCATTAGGGTTGTGTTCTTGTGCAACCGTACACAATAAGGAACCATGTTGTGGTTGTTTCACTTGTGATTCTCGAAGCATGTAAGCAAGAGAAGTGTTGTACTTAACTAAAGCTGCTAAGCAAGGTTAAGTTGTTTGTAATAGAAGTGTAGCTTCTGTTTTGGATTGTTATATAGGTATGAATCTGTCAATATCAGCAACTAACTGTTGGCACTGTGAGACATCACTAAGGTGATTGGAAGTGAGGATGAGATTCTCATATTTAGGAGTTCCTAAGTAGAAGTTGCATTAGTAGTGATTAAGTGAGAAGACTGTAAATTGTAGGTGTTTGCTGAGAAGTCTTTGAATTGATACTACATAGTGGATTTCCTTCCTGGCTTGCTAGCCCCTAGAGTAGATTGGTTTGATCGAACTGGGTTAACAATTCTGTTGTGTTCTTTATAGCTTTTTTGTCTTTATTTTATGCAGTACCTAAACTGAATGTCCTATTGTCGCTCCCGGGATTTTCATCCTAGTACAAACGCGAAAGTGGCGCGGAAAAGGTAGAGTCGCCAGCCAGACATTTTTACCCCGAAGGAATGGGAAAGGTAATGTTGCACAAACCTAAGGAAGAAGGAAAAGGACGAGGCCTTGCGAACCAAAGATCTGGGTCCAGAAGTCGGTTACGAATTGGGAAGGTATTAGCACCCCAATCCGTCCGCCGTACCCGACGGGATCCACGCTTATTAATCTGTTTTCAAAGGGTGAGAAATAATATGTTGTTTGAATAAAAGAATGGCTATCTGGAATGAAATAGGAATGAGAAAAGAAATGGAATTGAAAAATGGGAATAAAGGGGGAAAATGTAGGGAAAAAGAATGATTGTGCTCGAACGGGCCCTACCCCGCTGCCTACGTACCTCATCGGGATAATGAGGATCAGAGTCGACGTAGTTCGCCTAACCAGGCGGGAACTTTATTTGCGTTTTTTTATACTGGAACTGCGTATGTCTATGCTCAGGTGTTGCAGGCTCGTCTGGTACGAGTGCGTTTACCGTCTTGCATGCGAGACAAGTCGTCGTGAGTTCGCGCTGAGAGTGAATGAGATGAGAAAAGAAGTTCCCGCAGGATAGTCGCTTATTATTTTTTTTGTCTTTTATGAGAAATGTTTTGAATTTTTTTGTGAATGTTCTCATACTAAGACCTATCCATCACGGGAAGTACTTACACCTCGCCCCGAAACAGGATGCGTATAAGCACTCTGCAACAAAGTCTCGTGTCGTACAAGAACGTTCAGTTTTTCTTAAGTGTTTTATTGCTTTTCTTTATGATATGAGAAAGAAAGACTCAAGTTGCAAAAGGCAAAATCTAAGGGGACTAAGACTCAATCCTAATTTTTGTTTATTTACAAGTGAGGTCCTATGGTTAATGAGTTTTCTAAACCTAATGGAGAAAGGAACTTAGAAACTATTAGAATGCAACTTACTTCCTAAGGAAGATAAGTTGATTCTAAAGCAAGAGGGAAATCTATACAAGTGAGATATCAATCAATATAGAAAGGCAATAAAATTGAATATAAGAAATAAAATTCAAAACAAACCATTTAAAGGTATAAACCTAAAATAGCCCTAAACTTATTCTAAGTTCAATTATTATGAATCCTAAGCCTAAGTCCTAAAACTAAGGGCATTACCTAATATTTTTATTCTAAAAAACAGAAACTAAACTAGTCTAAGTCATCATTAAATCCTAAGATTAAATCTAATTAAACTATTTTTTAATGAACCTTAATATCCTAGCCTAAACTAATGGAAATTTACATGTATAAAGGCCTAAAGATTAACACCCTAAAAAATAGTAAAGGTACTGGAAAAATTATGGGATTAATTCTATAGGGTCTTAAAACTACCTATAATATTGTGTTAAAAAAAATTCTAAAAAATCAGAAGTTTGCTATGTCTAGAAATCACTTAATTCTACCTAATGATTAACCATTATTTTCTATGGATTAAGCTACTAAAACAGGGGATTAAATGACCTAAAAAATCTACTAAAATTATACTAAGTCCTATTATGAGTCCTCTAACTATGGCAAAAAGAGTGGGTTAAAAATCATACTGGAAGGTTAAAATATAAAATCAACAAATTTATGTACAGTTAACAAAATTCAATAAAAGCTAATTACATGAAAAAATCAGAATTTATTCGAAAAATAACCAAATTCAGAAAAATAAAATGCCAAACATTTCTAAAATGAATTAACAACCTACTTAATTTTTTGGGGAATTTTATAATGCTTTTTACTATTTTTTAATGATTTATTTGAAACTATGCTAAACTAAAATAAAATTATAAAAGAACATAGAACAGGGGGTGAATTAAGTATTATTTTTAGTTGTTTTTTCCTATTGGGCTTAAAAGAGTGGTGTCAATAGAAATGGGACTAAGGCCCATGTGCTAGAAATTGGGAGAGGGTGCAGGAAGTAATCTCTTTTGGTTGTTTTCTTGGTGGGCTTAGAGAAGGGAGGTGTGAGTAACAAAGGGGGTCCTAGGCCCACTACGCAGGATTATGGGGAGTTTAATGGTGTAATTAACCAACATTTAAACTCAATTATGGCTTATTATGTCTCCTAATATCCTCATTATTTTACTTAATATCCTGGATAATTAAAAGGTCATACATCATAATAATAAAAGAAAATTAAAAGAGTAACATTAAGGAACCTTAATCCTCTTCATTCCGCCGCTTCAACCCTTTCCCCGTCTTCTCCTTCGTCTTCCTTCGTCCGAACCACCACCCTCATCTCTTCTCCGTAACCACTCTTTCGTCTCACACCAACCATCAATCTATCCCTAACCTCCTCTTCTTCCATCCTTCACGCCGTCACCTTCATCATAATCTTCTAACAAAATAACAAGCTAACCAAACTTGGACTCTTCCTCCGATCTGAAAATTGACCGTCCTACCTCTCCTTTTCTTCAACTTCAAACAAAATTAACCTAATGTCTTCATGAACAAAATCCGGAGCGACCTAAACACGACGGAGAATCACAAAACCTATCTAATGCCAATACCCTAGCCTAAACCAAAATACACACATTAATCCAATAACTCACTCAAGAATTTCAGACAATACACCAAACATGGCTACAACCTTCAATGCGCAAACGATTCGGAATCGTACCTTGAATCGGAACGGAGATGCAAGCGTGGCTTCAACAAAGACTAAAGAGAACTCCCGTCAGGTAAGATTTAATAGCTCGTCTGTCTCGATGACTCCATGAGTTTTCCTCCTATTTCGTGATCCCAAACTTGTTTCGGAATCGTATATTCGCGAACTAATCTTCTGTTGAATCGAATCCCTTCTGAAACGTGCTTTGTGATAACCAATGCAGGTTCTTTCTGTTGTTTGCAGACTTGACGTCGAACCGGTGCAATACTGTTTATAAAGGTGAGTTGCAGTGATTCCAACGTTGTAGTCGTGGCTGAGTTATTGAATTCAGAACTGATGCATTTCCATTCTTGCATCGATTTTCTTGCAGGTTATTTAGATTGATGATGAAGTCGATACAATGGCATTGGGATGCTGGTGATTGAGGGAGGTCGAAGCAAGGTGATGAATATGATGAAGAGTTACAGAGAGATGGTAATGGATCCACAGATTGATGTTGAAGGAAGAGGCTGAGATGGATGAAGGATGAGGGATTGAGGATTTGATGAAGAATGAAGATTGAGATTCAGAAGAGAGGAAGAAGATGCAGAAGAAGAATGGTGAGGTGAAAAGATTGTTGAAGAAGAAAAGAATGGTTAAGGAATTGGAGAAGAAGGGTTGAAGAAGGGTTTGATTGAAGTTGAATGGTTGAAGAAGAAGTGGGATTTGGAGAATTGTGGAAGAAGAATTGAAGATGAGTGAAGATCCCCCTTTATAGAAGATGAAACTACCACTGTGAAGGTTTTCAGGTGAATCTTCTAGACTTTCTTCTGTTAAGGGTTTTTGGTAATTCTGTTATGATTTTATTTCTCCCCTTAAATTTTGTTATCATGTTGGCTCCTCAATTGAAATTTGTTATAATTATGTTAGGGATTTTTTTGTTAACTTTTTCAGTTGCTGATTTTTGGCTAGGATCTGTTACAGTTCAACTGTGATTAACTGGCCTCATTTTGTTTTTTCTCATTCTGTTATGAGTCTCAGTTATAGAATAATTAAAATTATGTTAAAGTTTTTTTTTTGTGAATAGCTTGGAAAATTAAGTTCACTATGATTTTGTAATCCCTCTTTTTTGTTGAACTTCCTCCTTTGATTTTCTGTCACACTTGTCATGCTTTCACGTTGTCGTACGGCTTGCATTTACAAAATCTGGCAATAAATTGTGCGTTGTTGATGTGATTCTGATGCGTGTTCTTGAACTTGCAGGTTGGTGAAGATGACTTTGTAGATTGATGAAGGTCTTTTGTTGTAGGATTGAAGACTGATCAATATTGAAGGTTGAAGAGGGATGAAGATTGGAGTTGCAAAGATTTGATGATGGAGAATGTGATGATTCTGAATTGATGGTTAGAGAGTTTTTGAGGATGAAGAAAGAAGCTTTCAAAGTGCAGAAGATTCCAGTTCTCCAAGAGGTTTTTTCGATAGATTTTTAGAGAGTTTTTATAACTGTTTTTAACTGATAATTATTTGTTCTCTTTCTGTTAGTTGGTTTTTTTGGTTTTCTGCCATGGTTTTGTAGGACTCAATCGAAGGTGATTGATGAAATGGTGGTGATGACAAAGACGATAGTTAGAGAAGAGATGACGATGATTGATGCTGAGAGATTTGAAAAACGATGAAGAAGCTGAGAGAAAATTGGAGAAGATTCAGTTTTTGTTCAAAAAAATCCCCTGTGTTTTTTTTCTTCTTTTCCCCATATCTAGAATTTTTGTACTTGTATCCCTCTCTTCTGTCATGAAGAGTTTGTAACTGTTTCCTCCCTTTGTTCTGTTTTTTGGTAGTAGATTTTATTGATTCAATGTAGTAGAATTTACTTTGAAAGTATTTTGATAAATATGGCTGACTTGTGCCCTTCTGAATTTTCCTATTTGAACAAAGTGAATGTATGTTTGGACTTGAAATCACATTTGGGCTTAATTGATGGGTAATGGACAATGAATTGGATGAGGTACCATGAAATTTTGGAATAATTATGAATTTAAACGGGTGTAATTCCAATAATGAACAATAATGAAATGGGCTTTAAGAAATGGACCTTAAAACACAATTATTTAGGCAATGGATATGGTTCGGAAAATAAATGGTTTAACCAGAAGTAACTTGATTCGAAAAAATGACCAAGGGAAACGATGACGACTTAAATTAGAATTTGAATGACATCTTTCAAATAAACCATAACCGTTCACTTTTTACCCTAAATTCGAATCACATTACTTGAGTGCACTTCTTGAATAACTGCTCCATTTGAAGATGGATCCAATCACTCTCATACTCTTGACTGAATGAAAACCAAACATCCACTGCATGATGATGAATATGCAAGGAAGAATAAATATCAACGTAACTTTGAGGAGAGACCCTAGCACCATTAAACTCTGTTGAAGAATTTTTCCTGATTCACCATTGATATTCTGAACCTCAAAAACCCCCCTGATCCCCTGCCATAGGAAATCCATGAAATGCATGATTATGAATGTTATGACTTAGAGAAAGATGCAAATGGATGTGAACATAAGCCAGTAAAGGTTATAAAAGAATGAGGGCAAATTTTGAGGTATTACAGCTGCCCCTATTCAATCATCTGCAGACCTGGATGAATAATTGCAACAACTTTTATACGTTCAAGGTATGGAGTGATTGAATACTCGAATAAAACCTGGAAATTTGAACTCAGGATAACAAAAATGCCATCTGCCCATTTATTTATTTATATTTTTTTGTTTTGACCTCTGAATAGGTAGCGGAGATAAAACCAGGTGTAGGGGAATCGATACGATAACTTGCACTATGACTGCTGAGCGAATCAAAGCCACAATGAGGGTGCATGTTGGTGAAATAGGGCTTAACGAAACCATCAACGAAGTAGAAACTCATCAATGTGACTACTGGGCAGGACCAAGTCACAAAGAAAAATACGCGACTGCTGGGCAGGACCAAGCCACGGAAGGTGCCTGTTGGCGAAACAGGACTTTAACGAGACCATTAGCAGAATGGAACTCAAATCAATATGACTGCTGGGCAGGACCAAGCCATAAAGAAAAACACACGCGACTGCTGGGCAGGACCAAGCCACGGAAGGTGCCTGTTGGCGAAACAGGACTTTAACGAGACCATTAGCGGAATGGAACTCAAATCAATATGATTGTTGGGCAGGACCAAGCCATAAAGAAAAACACATGCGACTACTGGGCAGGACCAAGCCACGGAAGGTGCCTGTTAGCGAAACAGGACTTTAACGAGACCATTAGAGGAATGGAACTCAAATCAATATGACTGTTGGGCAGGACCAAGCCATAAAGAAAAACACATGTGACTGCTGGGCAGGACCAAGCCACGGAAGGTGCCTGTTAGCGAAATAGGACTTTAACGAGACCATTAGCGGAATGGAACTCAAATCAATATGACTGTTGGGCAGGACCAAGCCATAAAGAAAAACACACGCGACTGCTGGGCAAGACCAAGCCACAGAAGGTGTCGGTTAGCGAAACAGGACTTTAACGAGACCATTAGCGGAATGGAACTCAAATCAATATGACTGCTGGGCAGGACCAAGCCATAAAGAAAAACACGCGACTGCTGGGCAGGACCAAGCCACGAAAGGAAAAATAACATTGACTTGGAAGGACCAAGATATCTGGCAAATGGCATAAGTATCTTCTGCAGGGAGTACTTTAGGTTGAAAATGATGTTATAGGTTGACTGTAACACCTCAAAACTGGCCCATGCTGGCATGCACATGTTGGATTCATGGCGTAATGCACCATGATGATGGAAATGCTACGCTTTGGAGGATGCAAATGTAATTATGATTATGTAAATGAAAATGCAAAAGGATCTCCCGGAAAGGAGACTGCAAGTATCCCAGATGGCTTGACTGAGGAGAACTGATGATCACTGCATTGATCTGGATCCATCCTGATGAGGAGAAGACAACTCTGCGGAGAAAACTGTCAATGATACACCGGCTCTGAACAACCGCCATTGCCAAAAATAAATTGGACCTTGAGATTGGAGCGCCAAGACCCTGCTGGAGATGGACCCTTCTTGAACTCTGGTGGGGAAGTGAGAACCTCCTGACTTGGCTGGGAACCAAAGGCATGATATTGCTGAGGAAGCAACTGCTGGGGAGGAAAGACACTCCTTAAACTGCTGAGAATTGCCCCTGTCTGAAGGGAAACTTCTGCTTGGGGATGATACCCACCTTCTGCTACCTTGCTGGGAGAAATTTCAACTTCCACTTCAATGGGGATGATTGGAGACACCCTGGGAGACACATGCTCCTGTTCAACCATAAAGTAATGCTCCTCCTGGGAATTTGTTGTTAGCTCTGTTATCAACACCGGTACCTGTACCTACATGAACACAATCGATAGTACCTGCAACATGGAGAGTTAGTTTGGGACCTGCCTGCCCCAGGCTCGTAGTATGAATCATTATCTGGGTATCTCGA
This sequence comes from Lathyrus aphaca, assembly GCA_963966055.1. NCBI lineage: Eukaryota > Viridiplantae > Streptophyta > Magnoliopsida > Fabales > Fabaceae > Lathyrus > Lathyrus aphaca. Next base: position 55,219,606 of record OZ014519.1, on the reverse strand, counting down.
CACCCTTTTAGAGTTGTATTAAATGTTTATGTCCTCCTGCATGAGTTAGAAAGCATTCAAATGTTCACAACACAATGTAAATCACAATTTGCTGGACGTTTTCGCAATCAATCAATGCTAGATGAGAAAGAAAAAACAAGGAGCAAAATAGTCATAAATTGACTGAAGTGGAATTTTTTATATATTTGGAAAAATGGCCATGAATAGGCAATACAAAGGAAGCAGTTCCCTGGAAAGAGGGAACAACCAAAAAGGAAAACAAACTATCCTATTGGCAATGTGAGAAGTGGATCTCATCAAGTCTCAACCCGGTTATGACTCGTATATTTTCAAGATGCTCCGCTCGCTCTGCCTCTTGAGAAAAAGTAATTGAATTGATCTTCAACCCTTAGGATAGCCTCAACTGTATATAGGTTACGGATCTCGCAGATCGCAGTCGTTCGTGTTAATCCCTCTTTTGTGTGGATCGCCTTTTCAGGTTTTTAATCCACCGGGATACCCTTTTTTGCCTGTTGTCCGATGTGGCTTTTCAACTCAGCGGGTGTACATTTTTTCAAGATTTCCCTAACTTTTGCCCGAGCCTTTTATTCTGTTTTTGGCTCGCCGGGATGCCTATTTTTGCCTGGATCTTTATTCTGTTTTTATCCAGCGGGTCTTTTTTACACAAAGTATTTTCTTATTGCGTCTGCGTTAATAGGGGATTGGAAGTCTTCTCCGTCCATGGTTGTCAGCATCAAGGCTCCACCTGAGAAAACCTTTTTAACCACGAACGGGCCTTCATAGTTGGGTGTCCACTTACCCCTGTGATCGTTGAGAGGAGGAAGAATCCTTTTCAGCACTAAATCACCTGGCATGTACCTCTGTGGTCGCACCTTTTTGTCAAAAGCCTGCTTCATCCGCCGTTGATACAATTGTCCATGGCATACAGCTGCTAGACGTTTCTCTTCAATGAGGCTCAACTGATTATATCTGGATCGGAGCCACTCAGCTTCGTCTAGCTTAATGTCCATCATCAACCTCAATGAGGGGATTTCCACTTCAATTGGTAGGACTGCCTCCATACCATACATCAGTGAGAACGGGGTTGCCCCAGTTGAAGTACGTACGGACGTTCTGTACCCATGCAACACAAATGGTAGCATCTCATGCCAGTCCTTGTATGTTATAACCATCTTCTGCACAATCTTCTTGATGTTCTTATCAGCCGCCTCGACGGCGCCATTCATCTTTGGGCGATATGGAGAAGAGTTGTGATGCTCTATTTTGAAATCTCGACACAAGTCAGCCATCATCTTGTTGTTGAGATTAGAACCATTATCAGTAATGATCCTTTCAGGAATTCCGTACCGGCAAATGATGTCTCTTTTAATAAATCGGGCTACCACTTGTTTAGTGACATTGGTGTAAGACGCTGCTTCGACCCACTTCGTGAAATAGTCTATAGCAACCAGGATGAAGCTATGACCATTAGAAGTTGTCGGCTCGATCTTGCTAATCATATCAATGCCCCACATAGCGAACGGCCATGGTGAAGACATAACACTCAACGAATTCGGAGGCACATGGATCTTATCGGCATAGATCTGACACTTGTGGCATTTACAGGAGTATTTACAGCAATCGGATTCCATGGTGATCCAATAATATCCCGATCTCAACAATTTCTTGGCCATAGCATGTCCTCCAGCGTGGGTACCAAAGGAACCTTCGTGGACCTCTTGCATCAAAAGGTCTGCTTCGTGTCTATCCACGCATCTGAGCAGCACCATGTCGAAGTTTCGCTTGTACAACACACCATCTTGATTCAAGAAGAAACCTCCTGCCAGTCTTCTAAGGGTCTTCTTATCCTTACTAGATGCCCCAGCCGGGTATTCTTGAGCCTTCGGGAATTTCTTGATATCATGATACCAAGGCTTGTTATCTTCACCATCGTCGACTGCAAAGACATAAGCGGTTCTTTCAAGATGGGAGACCGTAATTCGAGGCACGAAATTCTCTTGACAAACTTTAATCATGGACGACAAAGTTGCTAGAGCATCGGCGAATTGGTTTTCATCTCGAGGAATATAATTCAATTTGACTTTGGTGAAGAAGGTTAGCAGCCTCCTGACATAATCTCTGTAAGGAATCAAATGAGGTTGATGAACCAGCCATTTTCCATTGACTTGATTCACCACCAAAGTATAATCTCCGAAGATCTAGAGGTTTTGACTCGCAAGTCGATTGCCTCTTCGATCCCCATGATACAAGCTTCATACTCTGCCTTATTGTTAGTGCATTTGAAAGTCAACCGAGCAGCTAAAGGTTTATGGACCCCTTCTGGCGAGATGATAACAACACCTACTCCACTTCCATTCATGTTCACGGCCCCGTCATACATCAACTTCCATTTGGATTCAGGGTCTGGCCCCTCCTCCGGAAGTGGTTCTTCATAGTCTTTCGACTTGAGGAACATGATGTCCTCATCCGGAAACTCGAACCTCATGGGTTGATAATCATCGATTGGCTGCTGAGCCAAGTATTCTGATAACACACTTCCTTTGATTGCCTTTTGCGAAATGTAATGTATATCGTACTCTGTTACTATCATCTGCCACCAGGCTACTCTTCCTGTCAGAGCTGGCTTTTCAAAGATGTATTTCACCGGATCCATCTTGGAAATTAAGAGAGTAGTGTGAGTCAGCATGTACTGTCTTAGTCGGCGAGCATCCCATGCCAATGCGCAACAAGTTTTCTTGAGAAGTGAGTTGCGCGTCTCACAATCGGTAAACTTTTTGCTAAGGTAATAAATGACATTCTCTTTTCGACCAGACTCGTCCTGCTGACCCAGCACACATCCCATCGGTCCTTCAAGCACAGTAAGATACATAATCAAAGGTCTCCCTGGCACTGGAGGCATAAGAATTGGAGGTTCTAGCAGGTATTCTTTGATTCGGTCAAAGGCTTGCTGGCAGTCTTCGTTCCATTTAATGGCCTGATTCTTCCTCAGAAGCTTAAAGATGGGCTCACACGTGGCCGTTAGGTGAGAAATAAACCGTGCAATGTAGTTTAGTCTCCCTAAGAAGCCATGCACTTGCTTTTCAGTCTTCGGCTCAGGCATCTCTTGGATGGCTTTCACCTTGGCTGGATCAACCTCAATTCCTTGCTCACTAACAATGAAGCCGAGTAGCTTGCCAGAACGGACCGCGAAGGTACACTTATTCAGATTCAACCTCAGTCTGAACTTCCGGAGTCTGTCAAATAACTTTGCTAGATTAACCAAGTGCTCTTCCTCCGTTTGGGATTTTGCTATCATATCATCAACATAAACCTCAATTTCATGATGGATCATGTCGTGAAATATCGTCACCATCACCCGTTGATAAGTGGCTCCTGCATTCTTCAAACCAAATGGCATAACCTTGTAACAGAAGGTGCCCCAAGGAGTGATGAAGGTTGTTTTTTCCATGTCATCGGGAGATATCTTAATCTGATTATAGCCGGAAAATCCGTCCATGAAGGAGAACACGGAAAATTGAGCAGTATTATCGACGAGCACATCTATGTGAGGTAGAGGGAAGTCATCTTTGGGGTTGGCCCTATTCAAATCCCTGTAGTCTACACACATCCTAACTTTAACGTCTTTCTTGGGAACCGGCACAATGTTGGCAACCCACGGAGGGTAACTGGTCACGGCCAAGAAGCCAGCATCAAACTGTTTTTGTACTTCTTCTTTTATTTTAATTGCCATGTCGGGACGTGTGCGCCTCAACTTCTGCTTCAGTGGAGGACAATCTTCTCTGAGAGGCAACCTGTCTACCACAATGTCAGTGTCTAGACCCGGCATATCTTGGTAGGACCATGCGAAGACATCAACATACTCTCGAAGCACAGCAATCAAACGAGTCTTGACAGATTCTTCTAATGCAGCCCCGATCTTGACTTCTTTCTTGTCTTCTTTAGTACCCAGGTTTATTACTTCGACAGCTTCCTCGTGCGGCTGAATCATCTTCTCCTCCTGTTTAAGCAGTCTGGCCAATTCTTCAGGTAGTTCGCAATCCTTTTCACCTTCCTCATCGGCTTGAAAAATTGGATTATCGAAGTCATACTCAACCATAACAGGGTCGTCATTGACAAGATCCGGTGACGAGAACCTGCATGAATGGTGATTCATGCAAGGCTTTAGCAACAACTTGAGAAAATGAGAAACATTGCCATTTTAAAACTTTTCTTTCTTTTTGAAAAACAAAAGCAAAAATGAAAGACAAAGAACAACATGAATGAATGTGAAACGTCAGCTTTATTTATGATTGCATTAAGAACAAACGAACCCTTACAAAGAGCTATTATGCCCCGGGCAAGACATAGTGCTTTAATACAGGAAAAACAAAAACAAAAATTATTACTCTTCGAAAGAGGTGACTGAAATAAGCCTTTCTGATGTCCAATTGCTAAGCTGAGTCCCTGGAACGGCAGGCCTGATCCATTCATCTAGGTCACAGTCACTATCGACTGCGTCATCCTGCACAGCACTGATATTTCCATAATCGACCACTCCCGCACTCGTGAAAGTGATCGGGCTTTGACAACCTTTAGCACTTGGTCCAGACGATGATTTCCCAGGATGGTAACCAATCCCGAACATATCTTTCTTTTCCGGCACTTCCACTGGACTGCCCCAGCCTTCTCGCACCCCTGACTCTACCACCTCAAGAGCTTGCTTATAAGAGGCTATGGAAACCCCCTTCTTTGGTTCTTCAGGAGAAGCTGCCACTGCAGATGCTTGTTCAGTCTTCAAGGGCTCAAAAGCCTGATACGATGTCTCAACTATTTCGCCATCCATCTCCACATATTTAAATGAAGCCAGATGACTAACAAAAATATCTTCTTCCCAACTGACAGTTACAATTTGACCCTCCCATACGAACTTTAACTTTTGATGGAGTGTGGACGATACTGCTCCCGCTAAATGTATCCAAGGTCTTCCGAGCAAACAATTGTATGCAGACTGTATATCTATTACATAGAACGTGGTATTGAAGATCTGTGGACCTACTTTGATTGGTAACTCCACCTCCCCGAACACCGATCTCCTCGACCCATCAAACGCTCGAACTACTAGGTCGCTGGGCTTTAGAACTACTCCATCATAATCCAACTTCATCAGCGCTTTCTTGGGCAAGACATTCAACGACGACCCAGTCTCTACCAACATGTGAGAGAGTACCGCACCTTTACATTCTAAAGAGATATGCAGTGCCCGATTATGAGCACACCCTTCAGAAGTCAGATCCAAGTCTGTGAAACCCAATCCGTGACTGGCATTGACGCTGGATACCACCGCTTCCAACTGATTTACTGAAATATCCTGAGGCACGTACGCCTTGTTCAGAATATTCAAGAGAGCCTTCCTGTGGGAATCAGAACACATGAGCAAGGACAAGATGGAAATCTTCGACGGAGTCTGCTGCAGATGGTCCACAATCTTGTAGTCTCTCTTTTTGATAATCCTCAGAAATTCTTCATCTTCTTTATCAAAGGTAAGGTCTGGATCAGTTGCTGGTGCAGGATCGTTGACAACCATCGGCTGCTTCCCTCTCGCTCTAGCCTGGGCTTCTGCGGTATCTCTGGGTGGTATCACACTATTTCTTAGTGTTTCTGGCGCAAACAACCTTCCACTTCTAGTAAAGCCCCCTACTCCAACATTTTCTACTTGAGTTGGGGTTGTACTAGACGTGGCCAACTCTTGCTTCTGGCCGTTATAGTATACTTCACCACCATAATTCCAAGGAATAGCTCTATCACTCTGATACATTACCGGTCCTGCAGTGGTAATGGTTATCGGCGCCATTCTGGCCCGTGAAGAAACCTGAGATGGATCGTAGAAGATAGTTATTGTGGAGACTTCGCTTTCTTTTACAATCTTGTCAAACTACAACACTCCCTCATCAATCATACTCTGGATCCCTGCTTTCAACTGCTCACACCCATCTGTAGCTTCTGCAAATTCTGGACAATCTTCTTCACACCCAGGGAAGATACCTTTCTTTGATAAGCAAACTTTAACAACATTCAACAGAGTCTGCAGGTCGTTGACATCACAAACCAAGTTCAGATTCTCCCCTTCATCAACTGCCCCGACTATACCTCCATGAGAAGGCATAGGGTTCTGTATTACATTAGGAGTAGGAGAAAAGTTAATCGCTTTGGAATCTACTAGGTCTTGGACTACATACTTCAAAGCTTTGCAGTTTTCCATAGTATGTCCAGGAGCTCCAGAGTGAAATTCACATCTAGCGTTTGTATCGTACCCTTCAGGAAGTTGCCCCGGCTTCGGGGGTTGCAAAGTTCTGAGCTGAACCAACTGGAGTTGGAGGAGATTCTTCAGAAGTTGTGAATAGGACATAGGCGGAGTGTCAAACTTCCTTTCTCTGGTCCTCTGAGAATAGTATGGATGGGAAGTTCTTTGCTGATACCCTTGCGGGCATTGCGACTGCGGTGGTTGGACTTGCTGTTGAACAGGTTGAGCTGAGATAGTGACAGGGGCCACTTGCTGATAAAATCCTCTGTTGATTCCTCCCCTCTGCGCGTACACTACACCAGTCTCTCCTTATCTTCTCTTCACGAAGGGTTTCTTAATACCGGAACTTGAAGCGCCTCCGTTCTGAATTTTCCCTTGCTTGATCCAACTTTCTATCCTCTCGCCAGTCAAGATGATATCCGAGAATCCACTTGAAGAACAACCAGCTAGCCTTTCCATGAAATGCCCAGGGAGGGTATCCAGGAATAGGTCTACCATTTCTCTCTCCAACAAAGGCGGTTGCACTCGAGCGGCCACTTCACGCCACCTTTGAGCGTAATCTTTGAAACTCTCTGAGCTCCTCTGAGTCAGACTCTGAAGTTGGGTGCGACTGGGCGCCATGTCAATATTATACTGATACTGCTTGAGGAATGCTTCTCCCAATTCCTTCCAGTTTCTTACAGAACTTCTTTCTAGCTTCATATACCATTCTAAGGACCCTCTGGAGAGACTGTCCTAGAAGTAGTACATCCAGAGTTTTTCATCCCGAGTATGCGCAGCGATCTTCCGATAGAATGCCTACAAGTGAGTCTTTGGGCAGGAACTACCGTTGTACTTGTCAAAAGTGGGCGGCCTGAATTTGTGAGGAATAACCACCCCGGGGACTAGGCCCATGTCAGATACATCTATCCCCAAAGTATCTCTACACTCGAGGGCTTTGACTTTCTCAGCAAGCATCAAAAAATCATGAAGATTTCCTTCTCCAGCGAACCCCATGTCATTGTTGAAAGAAGGGAATTGATCCTCCTGTCTGTCTTGCACTGGAATGAAAGTTGTCGTGCCTTGTTCTGGAATCTGAGGTACACCTGGGCCGTTGCTGGTGTTGGGAGGAGCCCCTTTCCCGTCAGGAGTGGTCACAAGAGTATTAGTCTGAGGAGGGTTGAGCCCTTGAATTGCATTCCTTAACTCTTGTTGTCCTTGAGCCATCCCTTGCATCATGACCATGAACTCTCCCATTCTGGTGCGAAACTCATTAAGCTCCGTTTGCATAGCGTCCATGACTGTCCTCTGGTTGCATAGCGATGCGGGATATCTTGTCGGAGATGCCGGGTCTTGGCAGCTCTCGCAATCTTTGCCTGTAACACAGATAAATTAAGCATCTTGTAGAAAAAATCCTGCAAAAACACAGAAGAAATGTAAATGATGCCTATGCAATGCAATGTGTTCCTTTTATTCCCAAGGCTTTCCCTGTTTCCGGTCCTAGCATTAAGAGAATAATAATTGGGAAGAAGACCCAAGCGAGGTTCAAATACAATAACGACCGTGGAGAATTGGTGCTCATTACCCAGTGTCGGTGCAACAAATAACGAACAAGAGATTCAAAACAAGTCAATCACGTAAACTGAAGTTTGAAACAACAAAGTCCCCGAAGGGTGCCAATCAAAAGAACAACAAAGTACATCAAATAAAAGGAATCCCACAACAAGCCTGTGGGTAATCCAAGTACAATAGCATGAAACTAAATCCTAGGGAGCTCTAAGTCTTGCAGCCTCCAGCTAAGACGCTTGACATTCTGGAACAACTGAATGATATCCGGATGATCAGGCTCCTAGATGAGTCTCTGGATGAGGAGGTCCCTCATATCAAAGGAAGCATGTAACTCTTCAATCTGCTGCAAGAAAGTTGTCTCATTCTCTTTGCTTGGACCCGGCTCGGCCTTTGACCTCTTCACATCAGCATGAAGCTTCAACTCTTCAACTTCTTTCTGGAAATCTTCAGCTATTTGTTGACTCTTTGTCATCTGACGAAGATACTCTCTCTGTTTCTCTTGTGCTCTCCGAACTAGCTTCTATTGCTTAACCAAGGCATCCTAGAGGTTCTTGATCTTCAACTCGAATTCAGCTTTGTCGCTCCCGATAAATGGGGAATGGCCCCAAATAAAGGTACGAACGCGAACGGTCGGCGAAAGAGAACAATGAGAACACACAGCCGTGAACTCACTGGGAATGAATAGAGTCGCCAGCTGGGCATTTTTATCCCGGAGGAAAGGCAATGCTGCATAGACCTAGAAAAAGAAGGATAAGACGGTTGCGAACCAGAGAGACTGAGAAAGGGGGTTGGTTACAACCTGGGAAGGTATTAGCACCCAGATTGTCTGCCGTACTCGACGGGATCCACGCTTGAAAGATTTGTGTTTTAAAGGGGTAGTGTCAGTGCAATTTGTGTGTAAAAGAGCTGGAAAACAAAATGTACAGGTGTCAGTGTAAGAGAAAAAGTGAAGTATAAGAGAAGTGTCAGTGTAAGAACAAAGAATGAGGTGCTCAAGATCATGAGGCTAAAAGAGTGAGGCTAGAAAGAGGGGGAACATACAGAGACTTTTGTTCGATAACTGTTAAGTTATGCCTACGTATCCTCTCGTGCAATGAGGAAGTCAGAACACCGTAGTTCGACCCAAAGAGACTGAAAGATGAATTGACTTGTGAACTGCTTACTTGTCTATGCTCAAGTGTATGACCTGTCTGGCTCAGGTGCAAATTGTCTTGCATTAGACGGAAGAAGCGAGCTCTCGTTTGTGAGTGAATGAGATGAAGAAAGAATCCCGGAGGAGACGATTATTGTTTGTTTTTGTGTTTTCAGTCTTTTATTGTTTTTGGATTTTGTCATAAGTTAATGAGCTTAAGTCTAAACCAATGGATTTAGTGAACTCATCACATCTTCCCTCTGATTAGGGGTAATGAGAATACCTTAAGTGTGAAGTCAGCTTCTCACACTTAAACACCTTTGGTGTAGAATTAAGATCATTAACCTACTTGTGATTAATTAGATGTTTTTGTTGTTTTTGTTTAGTGTTAAGTAATGAGATTAAGCCATAATCAGGGATTAAACAGACTCATTACACCATCCTAATAGAAGGATAATAGATGAGAATGTTTAAGCTGAGGAAAGCTCCTCAACTTAATCCATGATTAGGGATTAAACTCATGACAAAACAAGCCTTTGATTAAGTGGATTTTATTTAGTGATAAGATGATGAAGTGAGTTTTATGATTTGTAAGACAACTTGAGGGGGACTTGTCCATTAACACTAGGGTTAGTCCTTCTTAACCAATTAAGGAAGAATTAGAACCCTAATGCAAGGCCCAAGTTACAAGTGTGATGTCTTGATGATTATTAGATGGATTTATTAAAGAATTTAAACACATTAAGGGTCTAACACTTAGGATTAAAGTTATACACTCCATCCTAATAGAAGGATGCAGGCATAAGCTTAATCACAAAGCCTTAAAACCTTTAGGGTTTAGTCTTTAATTATGAGATGAGAAGAGAAGACTCAAAAGAGACACAAAGGTAAAACTAAATGGGGGACTAATCAAAACCCTAATCATTGTCATGCTTGGTTGTTCCTAAGGTTTGTGAGGTTTACAAGAGCAATCTTCAATGGAACCACCAGGAAGCAGATGAAAGGATCAGGAGAAGCAAAGTAACTTGCTTCATTTAAGAAGTCAAGTCACTTGAAGAAAGAAAGTGAGGAGAGAGGGAATGAGCAAGCTCAAACTCAAACACATGCAAAAATGCAGCAAGGATGCACAAAAGAGATAAAGAGAAGTTATGAGAAGTGAAGGCAAATTCACTTCTCAAAGTTGCTTACCACCTGAAAAGTTAGTGAGAAAGATGCAATGCAATGTCAAATGGAATGAAATGGCATGGTGCAAACCAAAACCAGAAGCATATATGAGATGATAATGATGCTATGAAATGATGCAAACATGAATCAAGACATGGGGATGATCATACAAGCTTATGAATGCAAATGGAGCAAGTTAAGACACATGAACATACATGAAAAGTTAGGAGATGCATATGGCATACAACATGGCAAATGAAAGATGCAATGATCAAACATGATTTCAATATGTCTTAAGATGCTCCATGAATCACAAGAATGCATAAGATGCTATGGCAAGTCAAGTTATGCAAGCAAATGCAAAAATGGATGCATATGGAAGCCCAAATTAGGGTTTATGAACAATACATCAAACAAAAACCAAAATCAGAAGCAAACAACATTACAAAAAATTGAAAATGCACTCAAAGGATCCCTGAACATATACTAACTCACTGCCCAAAGGAGAGGTCTCAACTCTTACCCTAATTCAAGTTATGATTTTTCTAAGTTTTCTAGGGTTTTAGGGTTCCTTAACAAGAAAATTATCAAACAAATTGAAAATTAAAGATCAAATCATGGCCATTTAATCTCACAAACAAAATGCTAAACACAATGCAATGCAAAAAGAATCAAGGTCCAACTCTTTAGGGTTAGGCAGAAATGATTTTTGGAAGTTTGGATCAAAATAATGCATAAAAATGATTTTAATTCCATGGAAAATTCTCAAAATGCATCAAGATCAAAAAATAAATTTGGTTTGAGGGTTGGACAATGTTTCTAAATGTTTTTAAATGTTTCATGAATTTTTTGGTGATTTTTAAATACCTAAAAGTATTTTTAATTAATTAATTCTCATTAATTAATTAAAAAGAAACTTTTAAATATTTAAAAATACTTTTTTTATGCTAAAAATGAAAATAAAAATATTTTTGTGTTCTGAAATTAAATAATAACTTGTACAAAAAATTTCAGATTTTTTAATGTATTTTTGCTATTTTAAATAAATTGTACAAGTTAAATGGAAAGAAAATAAAATAAAACAAAATAAAATGAAAAGTAATTCAATCTAAAGGCTGAGATTTGAATCTGGGAGAGAGAGTTTGACCACGCGCGTTAATGAATGGCCTGGATTGACTCTGACCTTAATTAAGTTTTACGAATTAATTAAATGGATTAATTAGATTTAATGGTGATTAGGGCAAAATGGACCCATCTGAACCACTCATACACGCGCCAAGTCAACCCAAGTCAGATGATCCAACGCATGAGATTCAAATGCCATTAATGACTGGGATTAGGGTTAAGCATTTTCAGGTGACCGGAGGGAAGCTCCGGTCATCTTCTCCGGCGGGTTGAAAACCCTAGAACACGATTCAGGCTACCATTCATCAAATTGAAAGCAGGGAAGAGTTCCTCTACCCAAACCCCATTCAAATCACCCCTCAAACTAAATTTATCATGCACAAACAAGGAGAATCGAAGCTAACAAGATCCACGGGCAAAATTTCAGAGCCTTGGTAAATCCTCATTTCTTACTCATTTTCAATTCTAAACACACCCTCATGATCAGCAAGACATACACAACCAAATTATAACTTAAAAAGCAAGCTCTGAGAGAAAAAGTTCATGGCCATACCTGAGATGGAAGCTTCTGTTTCTGGGCTTTCTGAGCTATTCTTTGATGCAGACTCACTCCAATGGTTCCCCTGGTGCTAATGGCAAGCTTGGATGGAGCTTAAACAAGCTATTTTGAGAGGTTCAAATCTGATATATCAGAAAATGAGGTCTGTGTGTATGGTGTTTTAAGCTCTAACAATGGTTGATTCTGGTTCCTTTTAGTGTGTTTGATTTGTTGGTGAAGAGAAATTGGATGTGTGATGGCTGAAAAATGAGATTCGAAGAAGGGAACCTCTTTGACAGTTTTTGTGGGGACTGAGTTCTGGCTTGCTTCAAGGGCCAATGCTGTGCTATATCATTCCCACAATGTGTGAATAGGCTGGGGAGCAGGTCAGTAGGGGTGGCTGTTTACTGTTCCATGAGTATGGGAGTTTTGGCCAAAAAGTCAATGTGATTGGTACTTGCAGCATGGGCTATGGCAGCAGCAGTTTGAGGTCATGTCCTGCTTCAGCTTGGGTCAAGGATGACCCTTAGATTGCTTGAGAGTGACTGCAACATATGGATCATGAGCTATGCTAGCTTTTGCGACTTGCCCACTTGTGCTTTCTTGAGATTTTATGCTATGTACATGAAGAATTTCTTGCTGAATTTTGTTACATGATGTCTCAATTGGTCATGGCAATGCATAGAAATCAGTTGGTGATCACATAACTTCTTGGAAAATGATCTTGCCAAAAATCCATTTTTGCATCCTTATGAAAAAATGACTTATGGGTTTCTTGAAAATCAAGGCAAACAAGGCAAAATCCCTTGGGCCAATTCTGTTTCTAGGGCATATGTGATCATGTGATAAAGTTTTGAAGCCATTTTGAAGTCACTAGAATGCTTGGTACATGAATTTGCAAGTTTTCCATTTGGTGCATAACTTGAAATTTAGTGATTTTTGCCAACTTTGATGAACCATAACTTTTGATCCAAAATGAATTAGGTCATGTTCTTGTACTTTTTGAAAAGGGAAAGATCTACTCTACAACTTTCATGACCAAAGTTTTTCCATTTGAAGCATTTTTGGATCAAAAGGTAAGGGTTGAAAAGTTGCCTAAAATGACAAATTCCTTAAAAGTCAAACTTAACCCAAAAAGTCAACTTTGCAAAAACTTGTAATTCTTGAATTTTGTGAACTTCAACCTTCTTCCATGATCAAATAAAGATCAAATACACTCAAAATGATGAAGATCACCCCTTGGTTGGGTCATTGGGGGCCTCAGGTGCCCTGATTTTGCACTGACTTGTCTGAAAAGTCAACTCTTGATCAGATGACTTCCCCATGGAATTTCTTCATAAAAATTGATATTCATACTCCCTATACCATATAGAGACCAATAGAAACAAGAATGACCAAAAAATTTGAAGTTATGGCCTCTGAAACCAAAACCCTAATTTTAGGTCATCTGTGCAGTCAAGCCTGGCTCTACTTCCATACCAATCCCAATTCTTGTGATTCTTTGGCATTCTTGGCTTTGAGAGGATAAAATATGATGCTTGAACACACATAGACCCCTTTGAAGTGATTGATGGCCCTTGGAGTGGCTCAAGAAGCTCTTGGATTGCTCAGATCACAAACCCTAGATGCAGATGACTTAAAACCAATGCAAAGACTCAAAATTGTGGTATGAGGTGTTATGATTGTGTTTATGCATATGAAATGATCACAAGACATGGTGTGAATGGGTGAGGGCAAATTTGGGGTGTTTACAGCTGCCCCTATTCAAACATGAGTTAGCTGTGCAGGATGTAAGCAACGGCTTATCAGGCAAACAAGATAACTTGTGGTTGAATACCAAAGACAGTCCAAAATTTGCACTCACAGAATGAAGAAGAAAAGGGATATAGATTGTAAAGGAAAATAAAGTATATTGTAAAGTGTGGGCGACGGAGGACGACCGTCGAGCAGTGGACGACTGCTGGGTAAAGGGCAATGACGGGGACGGCCGACATGCTGGAAAGGTGCGGAAAATAAAGCAATGACGGGGACGGCCGACATGCTGGGGATAAAAGGAATTATGATGGGGACGGCCATCAAGATAAAGCTGTGAAATTCTCTGGGGATTAATGAAACATGACGGGGACGACCATCAAGTTCAAAAAGTAAAGTAACCAACGATGGGGACGACCATCGGGCTAAAAAGAAAAGGGACCACGATGGGGACGGCCATCGGGTTAAAGAATAAATGAAATAAACAGATGATGAGGTACGGTCATCAAAGGTGAAGGACGATCACCTAGAAGGGGATGGCTGCTCTGTTGGGATAAGATGAGGGACGGTCATCTTAGGTGGAGGACGACCACCTGGCAGGGTACGGCTGCCGAAAATATCGCGACATAGGACGAATGCTGGATAAAGAAATCAACGATGGGGACGGCCATCGGATGAGCATGATGGAGGAAGACCATCAAGAGGTGGAGGACGACCACCTAGCAGGGTACGGCTGCTCTCAGGGTTTGTCTTGACATAGGACGAATTCCAGATAACCAAAATCAACAATGGGGACGACCATTGAATAAAATGATGAAGGACGATCATCAACAGGTGGAGGACGACAACCTAGCAGGGGACGGCTGCTAAATACCAATGATGGGGACGACCATCGGATGAGCATGATGGAGGACGACCATCAAGAGGTGGAGGACGACCACCTAGCAGGGTACGGCTGCTCTCAGGGTTTATCATGACACAGGACGAGCGTCAGATAAAAAAGAAAATTTGCTATGTTGGCGATCTACTGGGGAATAGTAAACACGGACGAGTGTTTACATCCAAGAAACAAAGGGTATAAGTGTTTAGATGTTTGTGTATAGATCAAAGATGCGGACGAGCATCCTTAAGACTACGATACGGACGAGTATCGGGTAGAAACAAATGCTGACACGTGTTCAGAGATGATGATACGGACGAGTACCAACTGGTTAACAAGGAACACGAACAAGTGTTGAATCTGAGAGGACTCTTCTGGGAGAATAGTAGACACAGACGAGTGTCTAAATTCAAGAAGACAGAAGTGTTTGACACGGTGTATGGGTTAAAGATACGGAAGAGCATCCTTAAGACTATGATACGGACGAGTATCAGGTAGAAACAAACGCTTGACGCATGTTCTGAGATGATGGTACGGACGAGTACCAACGAGTTAACAAAGAACAAGGACTAGTGTTGAATCTGTGGGGATATAAGTGGTATATACAAGATACGGACGAGTACCTGTATAAGAGTAACATGAGTAGTAATGTATAGACGAGTGTTTTAACTGCTGGGGAGAGTGACACGGACGAGTGTCGAAAGGGGAAAAGTATAGTATAAACAAATATCTTATATACAAAGTGTATGGGTTACTGTGCTGGGGAAGGTGACATGGACGGATGTCAAGGAATTGTCATATGTAAGTGTATGTGAGTGCAAAGAGGACGTCTTTGGCTTTCTACTAGGGTTATGACACAGACAAGTGTCAAAAGGGTATCTGTAATGCGGGTGGTTTTGTTTGTAAGGAGTGTCCGGGCGACTTTACTGGGGAGTGATGACACGGATGGGTGTCAAAGGGAGTATATATACTGGTGTTTGTGAATGTGAGGCAACTGATTTTGCTGGGGAATCTCCGCTGGGGGTTTGGGGGAAGTATTCTGCATATTGACGGATTGTCATTATTCACAAGTGTTGATTTAAAGCATGGCTTATGATTATGCTATATGTTTGTTTTTTGCCGTAATGCTCCGTATTAAACGGAATGCTACGCTTTGTGGGTGAGTATGATGCGAATGCTATGATTATGCGAGGATACCAAACCGGGATTCGGATCCCGTCGCCACGAAGATCTCCGACCGATCTGCTTGAAATGGACATCCCAACTGGGGATGAGGTCATTTGATAGATTTGATGAGATGCTATTGCTTGGGGATTCAGGTCACTGATAGACCTATCTCAGTAATGAGGGACCCAGCTGGGGTTTGTAGCAGCTTTCTCTACTCTGTTGTGATTCCTTCGTATGCTGCTCTTCTGGATAGAGGCTGGAGCTCTGTGGGGAAACGGTTCCCTGACTTTTGTATTTGGCTGAGGAAGAAATGGCAACTCGGCTGGGGAGAAAACACTTTGAGTGTTAAGACTGAGCGAGCATTGATCTGCCAGCTGGCTGGGCTGAAACTTTCATGCCCCAAGTTGCGTTCTGGATACCTGCAATCCTGCAAAGATAGGGAAACGCACAAGTAATCCCGAGGTATCCTTTACTGGATTCCGTCATAGGAGTTCAGACGCTACTGAGAGTAAGTATATTCCCTGCAAGCACGTATTTTTAGAAGAAAAGCATCTGTATTTATGCAATCAGTTTTTTCCTTAAGACATCAGACATTTTTGCAAATAAAAATGTACAAGGCGAGACATGACTGAAAATCTGATTTTATTAATTCATATGCCCTGAATTGGCGAGATACAGTCAAAGAAACATATCCCCTGAAATGAGGAGATTATTACAAATTGAGAAACAAAATGCTGGCAATGTTGATGACGCTTTAAGGAGCTTCCTCTTTACTATGACTCGTATGACTTTTGACGTTCTTCTCATCTTGCTTTCTGAAGGATGCTGATTCTGATTGAAGCTTAATCCTTTCGAAGCTTACCAATTTGTAAACGATACAGACGAATTCGAAATGCAGTTGTTCGCTTATTCCCTTATTTTGCATGGATCGCCCTTTCGGGTTTTCAATCCATCGGGATACCCATTTTTGCCTGAGCTGTCCAATGCGGCTTTTCAACTCAGCGGGTGTACATTTTTTTGTTTATTTTCCCTTATTTTTGCCCGAGTCTTTTATTCTGTTTTTGACTCGCCGGGATGCCCTATTTTTGCCTGGACTTACATTCTGTTTTTATGTCCAGCGGGTCATTTTATGCGAAGTATTTTTTAACTGCATCTGAATTCACAGGGGACGGGAAATCTTCACCATCCATGGTGCTGAGCATCAGTGCTCCACCAGAGAAAACCTTCTTTACTACAAATGGTCCTTCATAATTTGGAGTCCATTTGCCCCTGTGGTCTGTATGAGGAGGGAGGATTCTCTTCAGCACAAGATCTCCTACTTGGTACTCTCGGTGCCTGACTTTCTGATCGAAGGCTTTCTTCATTCTTTTCTGATACAACTGCCCATGACAGATCGCAGCCAATATTTTCTCTTCAATCAGACTTAGTTGTTCGTATCGGGACCTGACCCATTCTGCTTCGTTCAGCTTAACATCCATCAATACCCGTAGGGAAGGTAATTCAACTTCAACAGGTAGGACTGCTTCCATACCATACACAAGCTGATACGGTGTTGCCCCAGTGGATGTTCTTATTGACGTGCGGTACCCATGCAAGGCGAATGGTAACATTTCATGCCAGTCTTTGTAGGTAACCACCATCTTCTGCACAATCTTCTTGATATTTTTATTTGCTGCCTCAACAGCGCCATTCATCTTTGGCCTGTAAGGAGAAGAATTGTGATGCTGAATTGTGGTATGAGGTGTTATGATTGTGTTTATGCATATGAAATGATCACAAGCCATGGTGTGAATGGGTGAGGGAAAATTTGGGGTGTTTACAAGCTTCTACCTCCTTTTGCTTCTTCTGATTATCACTCCACTTCTCCTGCCAAAGTGTAATAGCTTCATTAGCCTCATTAAGTTCCTTCTTATCCTTCCAGCGCTGAATCGCCTTATGGATCTCATCCAATCCTCTCTTCCTGAAGTGTAGCTCCATTTCCTCGAAGTCCTTCTTCTTGAGACAAACTGTTTCTCCAGCTCGTAGAGCTCTATCCTCTAACTGACGGTTTTGAATCATCAATTTCTGATAAGAATTGTAAGCCTCTTGATTCTCAAACCTAAGCTGCTTGACCAAAGCCTCCAATTTCTGATAATCTTCTAAAGGAACTGTGGTAGGTTGTGGTAATGGTGCGGAGAAAGGGATTAGAGTCACTTGAGCCTTTTCTCTTACCCAAGCTTCAAATTCGGGAAACATTTGGTTATTACTCCTGCCCAAGCATTCTATACCCTTTCTATTAATCAATTTCCAAGCACCTGCAGCTTCCCGTACCAATGGGAGATTGTCCTTCACAGGGAAATAAAAAGTCTGATCCAACTCCAAATCTTTGGGAACATTTTTCAAAGCATATCCTAATTGTCTTCTCAAAAGTATGGGGTTGTAATTAATGCCCCCGGCTACTCCTAAGAGGGGAACATTAGGATACCCTCCATAGATGGAGATGAGCTCTTTCCCTTTTAGCCTAAGGTGAACCATCTAATGTCTTTGGCGGTCAACGTGCTTAGTTTTTGCGACCAGATTACTTTGGGATCCGTGAATACTCCAGTAACAGGGATGTGTGTCATAAACCATGTGTAGAATAACGGGGCATAACATCTAACCAAGCCACCTCGTCTCTTTTCGTTATTATAGTGCACTGAATAATACAAGTCACCTAGGAGAGTGGGCACCGGATTCTTCAACACAAATAAATGAATAGCATTTATGTCCACAAATTTGTCCATATCGGCGAACAGGATGATCCCATAAATGGATAGTGCTAAGATGGCGCAAACAGAATCCCACTGATTTGTCACTGCAAGTTCTTCAACTCTTCTGACCAGAAACTCTAAGGGAAAACCAAGTACTCCTGCCTTGGTGGCAACCAGATTAGAAGATACCTCTGATGGGCTCAAATTAAGAGCTTTAGCGATGTCAGCATGAGTCGGTCTTGTCATTTCTGAATTGAAAGGAATCTGGTCTTTGATAGGCAGTCCCAAAATCTCAACATACTCTTCTAGTAATGGACCTAGCTGGAAATCAGGGAATGTGAAACATCGGAGTCTAGGGTCATAATACTGTAGCAAGGTATGGATGGCACTCCTTAGTGAACTATCCAGATTTAACACCATGTCCAGAATATCACCATATCGCTGTTTGAAAAATCCCAAATGACCCGGGGTAATAAGAGACACCATCTGCTTGAGCAAGTCCACCTTGGTATCAAAAAATTTGTAGAAAATATTCTTCTTTCTGATATCTTCCATTCTGAAGCAAGTATACAACCAGGAACTGGGAGTAGTGCAAACCCTGAGAATAAAACAAACACAAATGATTAATGATTCTATGATGCTTATGCAAGGCAAGGCATGTGATCAGTGAAGTGTCTGTGATGTGCCAATTATATAACCAGGTGTCGGTGCAAGGTCACAATATCCACATATCACAATAACAATCCCTCTGATCCAGGATCCATATCTTAGAACCAGAAATCCAGATCACAAAACTGAACCAATGGCAAAGCGGGTATGCTGAAGGTCTTAGGGTTCCTGCAAACCTGTAAACCCCTCCCAATCTCACGGGTGTGCTACTCGGGTCAACATCACGGAATCTCAAAGCCGAATAACAATAATACATTCACCATTTCCGAGAAATGGCTCATGACCAAATCAGGGAATCGGTTTGGCATTATGTACTACTCAGGGAGGCCTCAGTTGAGTCCGGAAAAAACAAGCATCCCTCATAAGTCTCCAACTTCAAGCACTGAATCGAGAAACAATAGTACATTCATCCCGAAGGGTACAATACTACCGTCATACGAACAGTTTGCTTTAACTGGATTCCTATGAGAGAACTAGGCCATCCTATACGAGTTCCCAATGGACCCTCGGATGCGAGTGGGTTTGCCAACAAATGTGGTCTGCCACTGTCATCACTGGAGAGGGGTGTTCCCATTAAGGTCCTCGAAGATCGGTCACCAGATGCACATAACTATCAAGGTCGTACCCTGAAGTGAGATAATCCCCACACAGAATAGTTCCAAGATGGTCGCAATCTGGGTGTGGAACACATCGCCACTCATCATGGTTAGATACCATGGGAGTACAATGTCTGTCCACGCTAATCCTATAGTGCACTCAAGCCGGGTAGTTGGCTTATCTCACAGTAACTCCCATCCCACAGAAAAAATGAAAACCAGCACAGCCAGACAATCCAGTATAATATGATGCATGGAAAATAAATACTGAAAGCAGTAAATAAATGCGGTAAAGTAAAGCTGTAAAGGAAAACTATAAATGAAAACAGTAAAGCTAAACTAAAGCACACATCAACAAACAGATAAACACCCAAAGAAACAAAACCAAACAGGCGCTAGGATTGACTCTAAAAGGGAAACCAGAGATTCTGGGTTCGATCCCCAACAGAGTCGCCAGCTGTCACTCCCGGGATTTTCATCCTAGTACAAACGCGAAAGTGGCGTGGAAAAGGTAGAGTCGCCAGCCAAACATTTTTACCCTGAAGGAATGGGAAAGGTAATGTTGCACAAACCTAAGGAAGAAGGAAAAGGACGAGGCCTTGCGAACCAAAGATCTGGGTCCGGAATTCGGTTACGAATTGGGAAGGTATTAGCACCCCAATCCGTCCACCGTACCCGACGGGATCCACACTTATTAATCTGTTTTCAAAGGGTGAGAAATAATATGTTGTTTGAATAAAAGAATGGCTATCTGGAATGAAATGGGAATGAGAAAATAAATGGAATTGAAAAATGGGAATAAAGGGGGAAAATGTAGGGAAATAGAATGATTGTGCTCGAACGGGCCCTACCCTGCTGCCTACGTACCTCATCGGGATAATGAGGATCAGAGTCGACTTAGTTCGCCTAACAAGGCGGAACTTTGTTTGTGTTTTTTATACTGGAACTGCGTATGTCTATGCTCAGGTGTTGCAGGCTCGTCTGGTACGAGTGCGTTTACCGTCTTGCATGCGAGACAAGTCGTCGCGAGTTCGCGCTGAGAGTGAATGAGATGAGAAAAGAAGTTCCCGCAGGATAGTCGCTTATTATTTGTTTTTGTCTTATATGAGAAATGTTTTGAATTTGTTTGTGAACGTTCTCATACTAAGACCTATCCATCGCGGGAAGTACTTACACCTCTCCCCGAAATAGGACGCGTATAAGCACTCCACAACAAAGTCTCGTGTCGTACAAGAACGTTCGGTTTTTCTTAAGTGTTTTATTGCTTTTCTTTATGAGATGAGAAAGAAAAACTCAAGTTGCAAAAGGCAAAATCTAAGGGGACTAAGACTCAATCCTAATTTTTGTTTACTTACAAGTGAGGTCCTATGGTTAATGAGGTTTCTAAACCTAATGGAGAAAGGAACTTAGAAACTATTAGAATGCAACTTACTTCCTAAGGAAGATAAGTTGATTCTAAAGCAAGAGGGAAACCTATACAAGTGAAATATCAATCAATATAGAAAGGCAATAAAATTTAATATAAGAAATTAAATTCAAAACAAAACATTTAAAGGTATAAACCTAAAATAGCCCTAAACTTATTCTAAGTTCAATTATTATGAATCCTAAGCCTAAGTCCTAAAACTAAGGGCATTACCTAATATTTTTATTCTAAAAAACAGAAACTAAACTAGTCTAAGTCATCATTAAATCCTAAGATTAAATCTAATTAAACTATTTTTTAATGAACCTTAATATCCTAGCCTAAACTAATGGAAATTTACATGTATAAAGGCCTAAAGATTAACACCCTAAAAAATAGTAAAGGTCCTGGAAAAATTATGGGATTAATTCTATAGGGTCCTAAAACTACCTATAATATTGTTTTAAAATATATCCTAAAAAATCAGAAGTTTGCTATGTCTAGAAATCACTTAATTCTACCTAATGATTAACCATTATTTTCTATGGATTAAGCTACTAAAACAGGGGATTAAATGACCTAAAAAATCTACTAAAATTATACTAAGTCCTATTATGAGTCCTCTAACTATGGAAAAAAGAGTGGGTTAAAAATCCTACTAGAAGGTTAAAAAATAAAATCAACAAATTTATGTACAGTTAACAAAATTCAATAAAAGCTAATTACATGAAAAAATCAGAATTTATTCGAAACATAACCAAATTCAGAAAAATAAAATTCCAAACATTTCTAAAATGAATTAACAACCTACTTAATATTTTGAGGAATTTTATAATTCTTTTTACTATTTTTTAATGATTTATTTAAAACTATGTTAAACTAAAATAAAATTCTAAAAGAACATAGAACAGGGGGTGAATTAAGTATTATTTTTAGTTGTTTTTTCCTATTGGGCTTCAAAGAGTGGTGTCAATAGCAATGGGACTAAGGC
This sequence comes from Lathyrus aphaca, assembly GCA_963966055.1. Lineage (NCBI taxonomy): Eukaryota > Viridiplantae > Streptophyta > Magnoliopsida > Fabales > Fabaceae > Lathyrus > Lathyrus aphaca. Next base: position 55,197,630 of record OZ014519.1, on the reverse strand, counting down.
CCATGCGCTGGAAATTGGGAGAGGGTGCAGGAAGTAATCTCTTTTGGTTGTTTTCTTGGTGGGCTTAGAGAAGGGAGGTGTGAGTAACAAAGGGGGTCCTAGGCCCACTACGTAGGATTATGGGGAGTTTAATGATGTAATTAACCAACATTTAAACTCAATTATGGCTTATTATGTCTCCTAATATCCTCATTACTTTACTTAATATCCTGGATAATTAAAAGGTCATACATCATAATAATAAAAGAAAATTAAAAGAGTAACATTGAGGAACCCTAATCCTCTTCATTCCGCCGCTTCAACCCTTTCCCCGTCTTCTCCTTCGTCTTCCTTCGTCCGAACCACCACCCTCATCTCTTCGTCGTCACCAGTCTTTTGTCTCACACCAACCATCAATCTATCCCTAACCTCCTCTTCTTCCATCCTTCACGCTGTCACCTTCATCTAAATCTTCTAACAAAATAACAAGCTAACCTAACTTGGACTCTTCCTCCGATCTGAAAATTGACCGTCCTACCTCTCCTTTTCTTCAACTTCAAACAAAATTAACCTAATGTCTTCATGAACAAAATCCGGAGCGACCTAAACATGACGGCGAATCACAAAACCTATCTAATGCCAATACCCTAGCCTAAACCAAAATACACACATTAATCCAATAACTCACTCAAGAATTTCAGACAATACACCAAACATGGCTACAACCTTCAATGCACAAACGATTCGGAATCGTACCTTGAATCGGAACGGAGATGCAAGCGTGGCTTCAACGAAGACTAAAGAGAACTCCCGTCAGGTAAGATTTAATAGCTCATTTGTCTCGATGACTCCATGAGTTTTCCTCCTATTTCGCGATCCCAAACTTGTTTCGGAATCGTATATTCGCGAACTAATCTTCTATTGAATTGAATCCCTTCTGAAACGTGCTTTGTGATAGCCAATGCAGGTTCTTGCTGTTGTTTGCAGACTTGACGTCGAACCGGTGCAATACTGGTTATGAAGGTAAGTTGCAGTGATTGCAACGTTGTAGTTGTGGCTAAGTTATTGAATTCAGAACTGATGCATTTCCATTCTTGTATCGATTTTCTTGCAGGTTATTTAGATTGATGATGAAATCGATACAATGGCATTGGGATGCTGGTGATTAAGGGAGGTCGAAGCAAGGTGATGAATATGATGAAGAGTTACAGAGAGATGGTAATGGATCCGCAGATTGATGTTGAAGGAGGAGGCTAAGATGGATGAAGGATGAGGGATTGAGGATTTGATGAAGAATGAAGATTGAGATTCAGAAGAGAGGAAGAAGATGCAGAAGAAGAATGGTGAGGTGAAAATATTGTTGAAGAAGAAAAGAATGGTTGAGGAATTGGAGAAGAAGGGTTGAAGAAGGGTTTGATTGCAGTTGAATGGTTGAAGAAGAAGTGGGATTTGGAGAATTGTGGAAGAAGAATTGAAGATGAGTGAAGATTCCCCTTTATAGAAGATGAAACTACCACTGTGAAGGTTTTCAGGTGAATCTTCTAGACTTTCTTCTGTTAAAGGTTTTTGGTAATTCTGTTATGATTTTATTTCTCCCCTTCAATTCTGTTATCATGTTGGCTCCTCAATTGAAATCTGTTATAATTTTGTTAGGGATTTTTTGGTTAACTTTTTCAGTTACTGATTTTTGGCTAGGATCTGTTACAGTTCAACTGTGATTAACTGGCCTCATTTTGTTTTTTCTCATTCTGTTATGAGTCACAGTTATAGAATAATTAAAATTCTGTTAAAGTTTTTTTTTGTGAATAGCTTGGAAAATTAAGTTCACTATGATTTTGTAATCCCTCTTTTTTGTTGAACTTCCTCCTTTGATTTTCTGTCACACTTGTCATGCTTTCACGTTGTCATACGGCTTGCCTTTACAAAATCTGGCAATAAATTGTGCGTTGTTGATGTGATTCTGATGCGTGTTCTTGAACTTGCAGGTTGGTGAAGATGACTTTGTAGATTAATGAAGGTCTTTTGTTGTAGGATTGAAGACTGATGAATATTGAAGGTTGAAGAGGGATGAAGATTGGAGTTGCAAATATTTGATGATGGAGAGAGTGGTGATTCTGAATTGATGGTTAGAGAGTTTCTGAGGATGAAGAAAGAAGCTTTCAAAGTGCAGAAGATTCCAGTTCTCCAAGAGGTTTTTTTTCGATAGATTTTTAGAGAATTTTTGTAACTGTTTTTAACTGATAATTATTTGTTCTCTTTCTGTTAGTTGGTTTTTTTGTTTTCTACCATGGTTTTGTAGGACTCAATCGAAGGTGATTGATGAAATGGTGGTGATGACAAAGACGATAGTTAGAGAAAAAATGACGATGATTGATGCAGAGAGATTTGAAAAATGATGAAGAAGCTGAGAGAAAATTGGAGAAGATTCAGTTTTTGTTCAAAAAAATCCCCTGTGTTTTTTTCTTCTTTTCCCCATATCTAGCATTTTTGTACTTGTATCCCTCTCTTCTGTCATGAAGAGTTTGTAACTGTTTCCTCCCTTTTTTCTGTTTTTTGGTAGTAGATTTTATTGATTCAATGTAGTAGAATTTACTTTGAAAGTCTTTTGATAAATATGGCTGACTTGTGCCCTTCTGAATTTTCCTATTTGAATAAAGTGAATGTATGCTTGGACTTGAAATCACATTTGGGCTTAATTGATGGGTAATGGACAATGAATTGGATGAGGCACCATGAAAGTTTGGAATAATTATGAATTTAAACGGGTGTAATTCCAATAATGAACAATAATGAAATGGGCTTTAAGAAATGGACCTTAAAGCACAATTATTTAGGCAATGGATATGGTTCGGAAAAAAATGGTTTAACCAGAAGTAACTTTATTCGAAAAAAATGACCAAGGGAAACGATGACGACTTAAATTAGAATTTGAATGACTTCTTTCAAATAAACCATAACCGTTCACTTTTTACCCTAAATTCGAATCACATTACTTGAGTGCACTTCTTGAATAACTGCTCCATTTGAAGATGGATCTAATCACTCTCATACCCTCGACTGAATGAAAACCAAACATACACTGCATGATGATGAATATGCAAGGAGGAATAAATGTCAACGTAACTTTGAGGAGAGACCCTAGCACCATTAAACTCTGTTGAAGAATTTTTCCTGATTCACCATTGATATTCTGAACCTCAGAAACCCCCCTGATCCCCTCCCATAGGAAATCCATGAAATGCATGATTATGAATGTTATGACCTAGAGAAAGATGCTAATGGATGTGAACGTAAGCCAGTAAAGGTTATAAAAGAATGAGGGCAAATTTTGAGGTATTACACCTATCATATGTCACAACATCCTGAAGCATGTTTGACTCTGATATATCAAATAAATTTAAGTACTGATATGTATACCTTACCATGTTTATAAGTAACATATAAGATGTCTCAACATCATATTCGACATCTGAGTCTATCATACCAAAATTCCAATTGGTATCAGAGCAAGCATCTTAGTCTGACTGGATGAGATCCAAGGGGGATACTTTTTGGGGTTCATGGTCAAGGTAGAAGGGTTCTACTGAAAAGATGTTTAGATGTGTGAATGGTCCCTAGAAGTCGAGGATAGACTATTTTGTTGTTGTTGCATGGGGTTCGTCCTGCTATTGTGATATGTTTGATTTATTTTCAAACATATGGTTGCTGGTGTCATCTAGAGATAATTGCTAGGGCTAATTTGTGACACTTGAAGCTTCTAAGGAGTTTGTTATCCGCTTCATATCTATCTGATAACTCCTTTGTGTGAGAAGGTTGATCTTTTCTGGAGATATATCATATGGTGTTAGGGATATATGTCTATCTTCTCTGTTAACTGTGCTAATGATACTTGAAGACTCTTTTTCAAGTCCACTCAAGGCACTGTGAAGAGAAGTGGTTATTTGGAGAAGTGGCTATATAGAGGCTTGGGTGCTAAACTAGAGTGTTTATTTCACAAGTGTTTGGAACCTACTCCTGATCTAGAAAAGGAGGCGTATGTATGGTGTGTCTAAGAAGGTTCTGGCCGTGGAACTTTTCTTATCTATGGGTGTTGATCAAGGAGTGATCAACATGTGTTTTTTTCCTGAGGACAGTTTATTTCTGGTCCTTGCTGCAAGAGTGAAGTACCTGAGCTTCAAGGAGGATTATTTCAGAGAGACTCCTTGTACATGAAGGTCAAGCTGTGTCAATTGGTAGATTTGACTGATGTGAATATAGTTGATCAGTAGCTATATTGTGTGTGAAGACATCTCTAATCAGACAATCAGAATACTGGGTCTGAAGAAGAAGTCTGTTTGAGTGTCCCAGTTGCTGCTTATGTCTGTGTTTTGGTAGCCTGATCAACTGTTGATGGTTGATTCCCCTGTGTTTCCATGCATATGGTTTGTATGGAAAATTATGTGACTGATACTGATGTCTGAACAAATGTTAGAACATCATCTCAGAAAGTGTCATATTTCTGCAGAAGAAGAAGTCGGATTACATGTTCAACCTTGTGTGAGAAGGTAATCTTATCTGACCATCATTAAATACCTTGATGGGAGACTTGGTGTTTGTCTATTGTGTTTATGATGCATATAGATGGATACTTAGACTGGAAACTTAGTATTTATCTATGAAGTATGCATATCTGCCGTCTGAATCTTATGGTTCAAAAAGTATTTTGAGTAACTAATGCTCATCTTCAAAAAGGAGCTTTGGTTGTTCATGAAAGGGGAGTTAAGTAGTGCTATTTGTGGTGTTTTGGTGCAAGAATGCATACTGGTTTTGGTGGATGCAGCTGGAATGTTGTTCTTCCCTTGACAAGGAAGGTGTTTATAATCATGAAGTTATTATTGATAAATCATCAGGACTTTGTGAAGATTGCTTTACACATGGAGAAATGTCATCCTTGGTATTGCTGCAAGGTGTAGTTCTGAACTATTCCTTCTAAAGATTCAGACAATGGAAGGTTTGAAGACTTTGGAGAAAACAGTGGAAGTTTCTCATCAATATGTGATATTGATAGGATTTATGCAAAACCAACAAAATGGAGGTTGTTTACTCAAACATGGTTGATGAATCAAGTCTATGAGAGCATGGAACTCTTGTTTTGTAAAGGAAGGAATTTTTTTCAAGTGGAAGAAGAAGGAGTTGAATTTAACAGCTGAATGTGGACTAACAATGTTCAAACATCTAGTTCAACATCAGAGTCTAATTGGTGAAGTGGCACATCAATTTAAGATAGAATGATCTACAAGGATTAAATGCTTCATAAGGCTTGTTATCTTGATAGCTTGGTGAAGATCAACTTTATTGATCAGGATATCTTTGGAAGATTTCTGAAAAACGTGAAAAATACAAAGGGCGACAATTGGATTTTTCATATGAGGATTCATAAATGAGGTGATAAAATTATGGCAATTGGTTGATCTCTATATTGGATTCGAAGAATCAAGATAATCAGAGTGTGACAACTGGTTGTTCTTGAGGATTGTCTTGGAAAAAATTGGTTTTGGGCAGAAGGGTGATGAATTGAAGACTCAAGGAGATTTGTTCTTCTTGAAGGTGGTTTTCTGGATTTATGATTCAAGCTGGTGGCACAGTGCAGTTGAAGAATTTCAATTCTTGGATTACTATGCTATATTAAGTTCCGTTGGTGGAGCACATCTAGGATAATGGTGATAATATCTTAGTGTGTGGAAATGTTCTAACTAGGTGTTAGTACATTATCTTGGGTATTTGTCTACATGGTTTCTATTCTTAGCCTACCTAATCATAAGGGAGAATGATGAAGTAGATGATATGTATTAGAAGAAACATGTAGAAGAGGGTTCTTAACATCCCACAATATCTTAAATGTTCAAAGGGTTCTTAACATCACACAATATCTCAAATGATTCCTCAAATATTAGAAATAGGTGGATTGATCAAAGAATTCAAGCGGTGCAACACCTCATTACAAAAAGGGTTGAAATTAGGGTTTCTGATTAATGGGGCTTCCCAATGAAATTTTGGTTCAAACTTGATCTCAAGGTTTTCCACATGATGTCAAGCACCTAGGGTTGAAAAATCATCCATTTAATCATTTCAGATGGTCTTCAATTGGTCAGTTACTTGAAAATCAAGAAATTGGGGAAAAGTCAATTGTGTAGAGGAAAAAGTCAACTCCTGACTTTTTGAGATCAAAATCATGAAATTAATGTTACAAGGAGTCATTGGACAAATTTTTATCAAGAAATGATAGATGAATTATCAAGAATCAAGAAAAGCAAAACTTACTATTTTGGGAAGTTTAGGGTTTCTTAAAATGGCAAGTTTAGGTCATTTTGCAGCCATGTTCAAGAGAGGCCTTCTCCCACTTTAAAAGTAAAAAAAAATCCACTTAGGCTGTTTGAAAGAGGGAATCCTAAGCTTTAAATCCATAGGTGGAACATGTTCATGGGATTAAAATTGAGAAAGTTATGATCAATCAAAGTTTGATCAAACTAGGGAAAAAAACTAGGGGATGACAAGCTTCATGCGCGCGCCAGACAAGGAATTTCATCAAGCATGTGGTGTGCAACATGTATGGCTTAATTACTCCATCAAGAAGGCCTCAAATGAATTTTTTCCAAACATCAAACTTGTTCATTGTGACATTCTCTACAACTTTCATGTTTTAAGATTTTTTATTTGATCAATGGTGTGAAAGTTATGGTGTCTCAAAGTCATGTCCCAATCCTGATCAAACCCTAGGCCATTTGCACAAGACACGTCCAAGCTATGCAAGCCCAAATATGCAGTCCCATTGCCTCAAATTCAATGACATTTTTTAGTGTTTGCAATGCCATGTCTCATTAAGAAGTGAACATCAAACTTGTTGAGTGAAGCATTGTCTTTAATTTGAGCCCAAGAACTTCTCCCTTTGGTGCCTTAATCATGAAGCTTAACTTCATTGAAGATCATAATATGCAATCTGATTTCTTGCATGCTAAGTTATTGAATCATGGGATGAATTCAATTCAGTCAAGTTGTATGCACCATTCCACCATGTTATGTTCACAAAGTGCATTATAAAGAGTGCATATTATCACATGCCTGCATGATCACACCAATTACCATGCATCCCTTTTGAAAATCTAAGCCAAATAAGAAACTTCATACATAGCATGACATAATCTGCATTGTTGATCAGCTTTGCTTCATTCAGCTCACCCCAATTAACATGTTCAGCATCACAAGTGATTAAACTCGAGACAAATGAATTCAGTTTCACACAATTGCATTTCATTGATCCAAACCCCCTCACTTGCTTCAGTCACCCTCAAGTTAATTATAACTCTAGTTCTAACGATTAACTAGAGTTAGTTAACTATTAACCTCACATATATAAAGATCCCTCTAACAAATTTTGGATCACTCTTCACCATTTCCACCAAATTCATTTTCCAAATTCTCCAAAGTTCTCTCTGTTTTGCTCTCTGAAATTCGTGCAAAAATATCATAGTGTTCATCAATATTGCATCAAGTTCTTCATCATCACTCAACCATCAACACCATTACTGGCTTGATTCCAACGATCAATATCAAATTTCTATTCAGAATTGAAGATCAAGATCTTGAAAAATTCATCATCTACAAAGCCTTTATTTGGCCATATTTGAGTTCAAGAAGCTATTATGGAACCTCTGGATTTCTTACAACTGAAGATTCAACAAGAACAGGGTCAATTTAATCAAATTTTGTACTTACGAATTTAAGCTTGTTTCGCACTTGTTTTGCTTGATCTGAGCTCAGTAGGAGCATTGATTTCATCTGGCTAGTTGATAGGCCTTTAGAGGCAAAGTTCAGTTTGTTAGGGCTTGGATGTTTCTCTTTAAATCTCTGTTTATGTGTGTGATATGAAACTTTTGAGTCCAGATTCATAATCTCCATGAGCTCAGCTTTCATTTGATATATGGATCTTGAATTTTCATTGACCTGCAATTGAGTGTCATCGGAGAGTGGCCGGAGAAGATGACCGGAATCTTCTCTGGCCGGTGAGGGTTTATTTTAGGGTTTATCTTGCCAGATTAAGTCCCACCCACACGATTTGTTTTGATCAATGGCCATGTGTGTGCCAGCGAATTAATGAGAGACCCTCTCATTCACATGCTTCATTTTAACCCTTGGCTGACTTTGACTCATCCTTGTGTGCATGCATGCGTGATAATTATCATGATCAGTGCTTATCATCCATTGGATTGGCTTACCTTTTTGGATTTTTTACCTTGACTTGATCATAGGGCCTAGATGGAGTCAATGTTTTGACTGAGGATCCACCATAAGTTTGTGATCAGTGTGAGTCATTAGATTGGGCTCAGTATTCATATCTACACCTCCCACGCAATGAGCCCAATGAATTTTAACCTCATTTCATTTCTGATTACACCATTTCCACAATTTCTTCTTCTTTTATTTTCCATTTCTTTTCCTTTTCAATTTTCAAATTCTAAAAATACCAAAGCACCTCCAAAAATTCCCAAATAATTCATTTGTCATTTTTCATCATTTTACAAAAAATTCATATTTTTTATTTTTTATTTTCTTTTATTTTTCTGTCCGAAATTAATATTTCTTTTAATTTCTTTTTGCATTTCCTTATTTCTGACCACTTGTCTTTCCATTTTATTTCTCCCAAACTAAAAATGGTCTTGAGCTCATTCCTTTTGCCCTATCTAGAGGTCACATTGAGGTTCTTAAAAATATTTTCCCTTAATTTTTAGGTCATCTTTGGTCCACTTTTGAGTCTTTCCTTTGAACATAATCCTCTAAAACCCTAATTGTTTTAGCACCTTCATTTGAGTGAGTTAAAATGTGAATTTTTGTGAGATCTTTTAGAGTTTTGTTTGTCCCTGGTTTGTGACTTTGGATACCATTTTTCATATTTTTTTCCATGTCCTTAGGTATTTGTTTGATACCTTATTCTTCAAGTCACATTTTGTTCATTCTTTTCTCATCCTCTTAATATCATTTTGGTAAGGCATTTATGACATTCATTAAAGGTCCTTTACTTGAGTCTTTAGAGTTACCTTAAATACTTACAAGTACCTTGTGTTCCATTATAGGTCCTTGGTTTGATATTTTTGGTTACTTGTTATATAAGTCTCACAATTGTTCTTATGTGTCCCTATTGACCTAATTCACCTTCTTCCTCACTTTAACCATTCTAAATCCACTTGGTAGATGTTTTATCCATGTTATACACTTCTTATACATATCATAAGATGTTCACATCCATTTTCACAACATTTTACCAAGTCATGAGTCCATTTACTTCATTTGATAATTTTTTGTACATAAGAACTTCTAATTCAGATTTCTTTGTCCCATAACCCTAAAACACTTCATGCTTGTTATTTTGTGGTTAATTTTTTATTTCAATCTTCATTTTATATTACCATCTAGCCTCTGGTTTTTTTATTGTAGATTCACATTTTTTTGTTCATGTTTTACTTTTATTCTAAGTCACTTGACTTCTTATGACACCATGTGTTCATTCCTTCTCATTCTTTCTCCATTCAATCTCTTATACTTGAATCTCTTAGATAAAACTTTCATTCACTTTTTGAAACACTTTTAATTGATGTTAGGTTATGACTTTAACCTTTAACCATGTTTTAGTCCATGTTTACCTTGCTCTTTCATTCAATCTCCTCCTTCTAGTTTCACCTTGAACTTTTTTACGGTTTAGAACCTCATTAGGGCATAGTTTGTTAGTGTTTGATTTGATAACCTTAGAACACTTTAACATGGTTTAGCTACTGACTTTAAAATCTTTTTATCATTTAAGACCCTTTACTTTTAGGTCTTAACCCTAGGGAATCCCTAGTACCTTTCCCTTAACTAGTTTTAGCTTTACTTATGTTTATGCTTTCAATATGCATTGTTAAGCTAACCTTTGTTTTGTAGGGAGGTTGAGGTAAGCTTTGTTTATACAACTTCTTCTTCATCTCTTTATGCTTTCAAATTGTGTTTGTCTTAGAACTTTAGGATTTGTCTTGTATAACTTCATGTCAACCCCTCTTTAGAAACAACTTAACTTCTTTAGAGAAGTAAGTTGCTTTCTAGTTTCCTTCTCTTTTCTTCTTCTTCATTAGGATTAGAAAACTTCACAAACCATAGGATCATCCCTTGAATAAACAACTTAAGGTGAGTCTTAGTTCCCCTAGTTTTTGTCCTTTTTCAACTTGAGTCCCTCTTTCTCATCTCAAAGAAAAAATAAAAACACCTAATAAAGGTCGAGCTTTCTCATGCGCCAGGAGACTTTGTCGTGGGTTACTTACATAAGTCCCATTTCAGGGCGAGGTGTAAGGAATCTATCATGATGAACAAGTCTTAGCATGAGAATGTTTCACAAACAACAAAATTAAAACACTTCTTTAAAAAACAGTAAACAAACAACAAATGTCTTTTCCTGCGGGAATTTTCTTCTCATCTCATTCACTCGCAACGTGAACTTGCTACGACTTGTCTCTTTGCAAGATGGTAAATGCACTCGTACCAGAAGAGCCTGCAACACCTGAGCATAGGTATAAGCATTTCAATTCTCTAAAAAACACAAACAAATTCTCGCCTTAGTTAGGAGAACTATGTCGACTCTGATCCTCCTTTTCCCGATGAGGTACGTAGGCAGCAGGGTAGGGCCCGTTCGAGCACACTCTTTATTTTCCCTACATTTTTCCCGTACCTTTTCGTTCTCTTTTTTTCCCAGTTCCCTCTCTCATTCCAATTCCAGTAACAGTTCTTTTATTCAGCAGCAGTTTTATTCCTTACCCTTTGAAACAGACAAACAAGCATGGATCTCGTCGGGTACGGCAGACGGTCTGGGTTGCTAATACCTTCCCAGTTTGTAAACGACTCCCGAACCCAGTTCTTTAGTTCGCAAGACCTCGTTCTTTCCCTTTATCTTCGGGTTGTGCAACATTACCTTTCCCATTCATTCCGGATAAAAATGTCTGGATGGCGACTCTACCTTTTCCGCGCCACTTTCGCATTTGTACTAGGATAAAAATCCCGAGAGAGACACTACTAAGTATGTTTTCCTTATTATTTTATTTCTTAGTGTGCATGTCCTTATGATCCATGTGAGGAGTGTCCTAGGAGTCCAGAAGGGTATATGGTATAAAGTTGCTCTTTGCAGTTTACTTTGGATTCTGAAGGTGTTGTGGACCATATTGTTGCACTGCTAGCAGACAGTATATGGTTTAATGTCAGAACATATTTCAAAACATGTGTGTATTGTTCTCTTTTTGGGAGTGTTTATGGACGGCGCTAGCAGAAAAATGTGAAATACGGTGTTTTCATGTGTGTTTGTTATTAGGGCCGTTTTTTTTTTGAGAACAAGTCAGCTGGTCAAGGTCAGTTTTTGTTCCACATTGAATGGTGCAGAAGTTTTTGTTCTTATCATAAAGATCTTGGACCAAGAACGCTTCTTTTTCAAGGATAGGACGTTACTATCTATGCCTTGGCTCCCTATTTATAGAAGCATATTTTCTCCTCCTCCAGCATGTGAGTTTTCTGTTTTCATCTTTTATTCTAATGGGGTTCTTTAGAGTTTGGATGAATAATTCATGGGTATGGTGTTGTGAGGGCTGTGTTTGCCAAGTTTTGGATAAAAGGGGGGAGAAAGAGTGTGTACAGGTGTTGTGCTCAGAGTTGTTGTCACAGCAACTGCATCTGTTGTTATGTGTGGTGGTTGTCGCTCCCGGAGATTTGCATCCCGGTGCAGACGCGAACGGTCGGTGAAAAGAGAAAGTGAAATGAAGTGAATAGAGTCGCCAACTAGGCATTTTTATCCCAAAGGAAATGTAATACTGCATAAACCTAGAAGAAGATGGATAAGACGGTTGCGAACCAGAGATACTGAGAAAGGGGGTTGGTTACAACCTGGGAAGGTATTAACACCCAGGTTGTCCATTGTACTCAACGGGATCCATGCTTAAAAGATTGTGTTTAAAGGGGTGGTGTATGTGCTATCTGTGTGCAAAATCTGGAAAAAGAATATACAAGTGTCAGTGCAAAAGGTGAATGCTCAGGAGCTGAGGCTTAAAATAGAGTGCTGGAAGAAAGGGGATGACAAAAAGACTTTTGTTTGATAACTGTTAAGTTATGCCTACTTATCCTCTCGTGCAATGAGGAAGTCAGAACATCGTAGTTCGACTCAAAGAGACTGAAAGAAAAATTGACTGTGAACTGCGAGCTTGTTTATGCTCAAGTGTATGACTCGTTTGGCTCGAGTGCTAATTGTCTTGCATTAGACGGAAGAAGCAAGTTCTCGTTTGTGAATGAGTGTGATGAGAAAAGAATCCCGAAGGAGACGATTATTGCTTGTTTTTTATGTTTTCAGTCTTTTATTGTTTTTGGTGTTTTGCATAAGTTAATGAACTTAAGCCTAAACCAAGGGCTTGTAACTCATTATATCCTTCCTGATTAGGGATAATGAGCCTACTTAAGTATGAGATAAGCATCTCAAACTAATTGCCATGATGATGTAGGATTAAGATCATTAACCTACTTGTGATTAATTAGATGTTTTTGGTTTTTTTTAGTGTTATGTAATGAGTTTAATCTCTAATCACAGATTAGTGAACTCATTACACCATCCTAATAGAAGGATAATAGACGAGCACACTTAAGCTGAGGACGATACCTCAACTTAATCCATGGTTAGGGATTAAACTCATTATATAACAAAGCCTTTATTAAGTGGATTTAATTAAAGGATGGGATTAAGAAGTGGATTTTATTTTTGTAAGACAACTTGAGGAGGACTTGTCCATTAAACACTAGGGTTAGTCCTTCTTAACCATAAGGAAGAATTAGAACCCTAATGTAAGGCCCGAGTTACAAGATAAAGTCTTAGTGATTATTAATGTGTTTTGATTAAGAGGTTTAAGAAAATTAAAGGTTTAACAATTAGGATTAAAGTTATACACTCCATCCTAAGAGAAGGATGCAGGCATAACCCTAATTCCAAAGTCCTAAAACTTTAAGAGTTTAGTCTCTGATTATTGAGATGAGAAGAGAGACTCAAGGAGACTCAAAGCTAAAAAGCTAAGGAGGACTAATCACAACTCTAATTATTATAATGCTTGGATGTTCCTATGGTTTTTAAGGCTTAGAGAAAGATCTTCAAGGAAGCTACCAATGGAAGAAGCAGATGAAAGAAGGAAGAAACAGAAGAATAAGTTACTTACTTCATTGAAGAAGATAAGTAACTTAGAGAAAGAAAGTGAGAGATAGAACACAAGTGAACAAGTTCACCTTAAAGACATATTAAAATGAAAATGAAAGAGATAAGAAGAAGTGAGAAGTGAATGCAAATTCACTTCTCACAAATAACTTACCAAAAGTTCCTGAAATGGTTAGTAGGAATGCATAAAGTATAAAGCATAAGGAAATGAAATGAAATGAGATGAGGTGATATGGGATTAAAATGACCAAATTAAGAAGTGTTTATGCAATATAAATGCCATGTGAGATGATGCAAAGGCATACAAAGTTCATATGTATGATCATACAAAGATGAGATGCAAAGGAAGCATGCTTTGAAGTTTGAAAACACATGAAAGTTAATGAAATGAAATGAATGCAAAACATGGAAAATGAATGAAGAAATGATCAAGCATGGTTCTAACATATCCTAAGATGTCTAAGATGACATATGAATGCATGAAATGTCATGGCAAGTTCATGTAAGGATGCATATGCAAGATGAATGTAAATGAACACATAAAATTAGGGTTTTATGGACAAGCAAGATGCAAATAAACAAAACAGAAGCATATGACATGATAAAAATTTGCAATCAAGCTCAAACAAACCCTAATCCCATATTAGGTCACACCCCAAAGGAGGAAGTCAGAAGCCTAACCAATCAAAAGTTATGATTTTCCTAAGTTTTCTAGGGTTTTTGGGTGGTTCAAAGGGAAAAATGCAAATCAAATTGAAAATTCAAGATAAATTCATGAGGAAAATGTCCTATAAACTACATGCAATATGTAACACAATGAAAAAATAATCATCTTCAAACTCTTCTTGGTTAGGCAGAAATGATTTTTTAAAGTTAGGGTTCAAAAACATGATTTTAATGTCCCATAATTCAAAGAAAATTCACAAACTATGATCAAACCTAAAAACAAATTTGTGTGAAGAGTTTTAAAATGTTTCTAAATGCATTGGGATGATTCATGATTTTTTTGGTGATTTTTAGAAACCTAAATGTATTTTTAATTAATTAAAAGACTTTAATTAATTTAAAATAACATTTAAATATTTTAAAAATGTTTTTTTAATGCAAAAAATAAAATAAAAATCATTTTTGGAATGAGAAAAATATTTAAAGTCAGAATGCAAAAGAAAATATTTTTTAGATGCTTTTTACTATTTTAAATTAATTATGCAAAAGAAATAGAAAGAAAATGAATTAAAAATGAATTAAAATGAAAGTATGCAGAACCTAAAGCTGAGATTTAAACTGGGTTGGAGGGAATTGACTGCGCGCGCAGATTAATGTCCCACATTCAAATTGGGCTTTAATTATGTTTTAATTTTAATTAATCTGGATTAAAGGCTAATGGCGCATCTGGACCACACGTTCACTAACCCTAATCACCATCCAACGGCCACGCACGCATCTGGGCAACTAACCCTAATTAGGGTTCTAAACACTTTCAGGTGACCGGAGCAAGCTCCAGTCATCTTCTCCGGCAAGCCAAACCACCTATCTTCTTCCCTAGGCTAAATCAAACTCTCTAACTCTCCAGAAATGATCTACTAACCTCCCTCAACAAGAATCCATCACCAAAACACATTTATCATTCATCAAAAACAAGATTCGAAGCAAATCGTGAAAATAAACAAAACTTTCAGAAGTTCAATACATGCTCATTTCTCAATCATTTTCAAAACAAATCATATCAGTGTGATCAGTGAAGCATGTAAATTCATTTAGAAACTTAAATAGCAAGTTCTGGAAAAAAAAAGTTCATGAAGCTACCTGAGCTGAAGCTTTGTGTTCTTGAGCTTTCTGGCCTTCCTCTTGGTTCAAATCCACCCTAATGATCTTCCTGATGATGAAGATGAGCTTAGAGCAAGCTTATGATGGCTATTTTGAAGGTTTTGGTTCTGAGTATGCAGAAATCGTATTTGTGTTTGAAGGTGTTTTAAGCTATGGTGATGGGTGGGAAATGATCCTGGGGTGATGTTGAGTTTATTAGTGGAAGAGTTTGTGATTTTTGTTGGTTGTGTTATGAAATTCGATGAAGGGAAGGTTTCTTGAGGTTTTTGTGATTCTGAGTGTGTGGATGGATTTAGGCTTGTGTGTTATGTTCTTTGAGGTCCATGATGTTTGTATAAGGTGTTTTGATTGGTTCAGAGAGATGTTGTGGCATAGTGTGATTGGTATGGCTTCAGTTGCAAAAAGTCAAGAAAATTGTACCACAAGCATGGGTTCGGGTCAAAGGTGATCTAAAGGGTGGATTTGCCTCAGCTGACTTTGTGGAGAGCCATAGAATCAGATTACATGAGCTGGCACAAGTGGATGAAGAATTTCATACCATTTTGCAATTCTTGAAAGTTTTGGCCCTTTTGTAATTTCTTAAAGTTCAAGCCATGAAAATACTTGGTTCAATGCACCATTCTGATGTTTAGAGGTCCAATTGACATACTGTGAAGTGTTTGTGTCCATTTGATGTCATTAGAATGCTTGAATATGCCAATTTGCAAAATCCCTTTTTGACATGAAACTTGAAATTATAGGATTTTTAACTTTGAAAGGCCATATCTTGAGTTCTAGGATGAATCAAGACATGTTCTTGTACTTTTTGAAAAGGGAAAGATCTAATCTACAACTTTCATGACAAAGAATTTTTCATTTGAAGCATTTTTGATCATGAAAGAGGAGGTTAAAAAACTTTCCCAAAATGGAAAGTTTACATTTCAAGTCATTTCCATTTTTGGCAAGTTTGCAAATGGCTTAAAATTCTTCAATATTGTGAACTTCCAACCTCTTCTAAGATCAAATAAAGACCATAGAACTCCAATTTGATGAAAATACCCCTCTGGTTCCATTGTTGGGGGCCTCAGATGCCCTGATTTTGACTTAACTTGCTCAAGAAGTTACCCAGTGAATAGATGACTTCCACAATGAATTTCTTCATCAAACTTGGTACACATGATCCTTATGACATATTAAGAACATTAGAAACAATAATGGCCCAAAAATTTGGAGTTAAGGCCTCTGAAACCAAAACCCTAATTTTGGTCATCTGTGTAGTGAAACCCTAGCTCTGCTTCCATGCCTTTGCCAGTTCTTGTGATCATTTGACTTCCATTAACCTTGAGGAGAATAATATGATGATAGAACACACATGGACCCTCTTGGAGAGCTTTGAGGCCTTTGGGATGGCTCAGATGGATTCTTGGATTGCTCAGATCACAAACCCTAAATGCAGATGAACTTGAACTTATGCAGTGAATCAACTATGCAATATGAGGTGGCATGCTTATGCTTATGCAAACATGAGAGATCACAAGCCATGGTGTGATATGAGTGAGGGCAAATTTGGGGTGTTTACAGTGGTTATCAGGATGTCAAAGTGTATGTCGTATGCTAGTCTTTGTGACTTGTGTCCTGAGTTGTTGAACATAATTGTGACTTGTGTTCAAAGTTACATAAGGGAAAGATAGATTGTTCTCTTATGTAACTGTTGGCCTTATTGATGGAAGATGTTCAGCAGCCTGTGAAGAAAACTTCTCAGAATCTAAAAAGAAAGGAAGTAGTAATGGATTGGTTCGGTCAAGAGTTCAGGACTTTCTACTCCTTATGTTATTGTTGATGTTTCCATTGGAAGAAGAGGTTTTTGCAACTTATCCAGTGAAAGAATAGGTGAATGTTGTTTGTTTTAGAGAATGCTGCTGAAGATGTTAAACAACATGTCCTAACATAATGGAGAGTTTTCTAATTGCCTATTTCCTGCTGCTGTTGTATTTTTGTAATATTTGTTTTAGCCAAAATTTTCCAAATGGGGAAATTGTAAGTTTTATATTTTTAGGATTGGCATTAATTTTGTAAAACAAATATAGCAGCAATGTATATGTACGTGATCTTTGCAAAACACAAAAAATATAAAGCAAAGAGTCCTTTGTGTGCGCCCAAACATGTTGTGTTGAAATGTTTCAACATCTGGAACAACACGTCGAAGAAGATGTCAAGACAATTCATTCGACATCATGAACTGCTGAAGATGGATTAAAGTTTCTGTTTTGGTTTCAACAGAAATAGAATATTTTGAAAATTTAAATTAATCCAATGGGGATGAAGTAAAAGATCTTGAAGACTCAAATTTAAATTGAAGACAAATATTGGAAAATATAGAGTTTCTATATTTAGAGATATTTTAGGAGTTTTTAGATTTGAAGATCTTTTTGTATATTTGTAATAGATTTTTTCTGCATATTTGTAGCAGCTTTTGTTGTGATTGTTTAGGCCCAAATCCAATTGGGAATAGGTTATAAAAGAAATCTTGTAACCTATTTTAGAACCAACAAACCAAAGTGAAAATGTAAACATCGTTAGGGTTGTGTTCTTGTGCAGCCGTACGCAATAAGGAACCCTGTTGTGGCTGTTTCACTTGTGATTCTTGAAGCTTATAAGCAAGAGAAGTGATGTACTTAACTGAAGCTGCTAAGCAAGGTTAAGTTGTTTGTAATGGATGTGTAGCTTATGTTTTGGATTGTTGTATAGGTATGAAGCCGTCAATATCAACAACTGATTGTTGGCACTGTGAGACATCACTGAGGTGATTGGAAGTGAGGATGAGTTTCTCATATTTAGGAGTTCCTAAGTAGAAGTTGTATTAGTAGTGATTAAGTGAGAAGACTGTAAACTGTAGGTGTTTGCTGAGAAGTATTTGAATTGATACTATATAGTGGATTTTCTTCCTGGCTTGGTAGCCCTGAAGTAGATTGGTTTGATCGAACTGGGTTAACAATTTTGTTGTGTTCTTTATAGCTTTTCTGTCTTTCTTTTATGCAGTACCTAAACTGAATGTCCTATCAGATGTCACAACATCCTGAAGCATGTTTAACTCTGATATATCATAATTTTTAAGTACTGATGTGTATCTCTTACCATGTTTATAAGTAACAAATAAGATGTCTCAACATCATATTCGACATCTGAGTCTGTCATACAAGAATTTCACAACCGTTGTTGTATATATCCCTGAGTTTATTATAAATTATGTGGAATGCTTATTTCTCCAATGCTCTCTAAACATATAACCTTCTAATTTTCACTAGAAAATTATAATATGAAAAATTAAGTTATATTAGAAAATAAGTACACATCCAATTCTTAAGAAGTTATCTTCAATTCCTTATCTGTATTTTGTTATTTGACCTCTAGAACTTGGTTTAATGATCCTAGATCTTCAACAACCACTGCATTCACCTCTTGTTATTTTTGCAAACAAAATTAGAGGTGGAGAAAAGGGTGATTGAAGATCTACAATCATTAAACCAAATTCTAATGGTCAAAGAAAAATATGTAGTTAAGAGTGTGAAGAATACTTGTCAAGAATGGAACGTGTACTTATTTTCTAATACAATTTTATCTATCATATCATAATTTGCTAATGTACTTTGGAAAGTTAGATATTCGATAAGGTATTGGAGAAACACTCAAACCACATAATATGTAATAAACTCGTATTTTAAACAAACATTAACAAAAGCATTCATCAATAACAATCCATAAACAACAAATACAACAAACATATCAAGTCGTAGAATGCTTCAGAAACGTACCATACATGTCCCATAATGGCGTGTCCACAATGAAATAAAGATGAAGCTAAAGTTAGAGCCGCAAACATAACATCCATACCTACAAGTTTTCAACGCTAACTTTAGCTTCGTCTTCTTTATTGAAATAAGTTTGCAAGGCTAAATCTAGCTTCTTCCTCTTTGTTGAAAGAAATATCCATATTTCTACAAGCATCCATATACCTACAAGTCAAAAAAAGAAAAAAAGTTCAAAGATAATGAAACAAACTATTGAAACAGATTTTGAAAAAAAAAACTACTGAGAAAACGAACTTGTAATACCCATTGGCTAAGATTTATTGTTATGGTTTCATTTTGGGATTTCCATATGAGAGAAGATAGACGAGTGACCGAGGTTTTAGGATTTCTTTTTGAGAGAGACGAGTGAGAGAGTTATTAGGGTTTTGAGAAATGGATGTTATGTACTGAAGTGAAATATTATTTTGCTTATATATAAATAAAGTATTACCTTTCACCATGGGTGGATATAAACAACGTGATTATATACAAGTGCAATAACATTTATATCACGATAAATGGCTAATTGTTGGTGTTGGGATTCGAACTATTTCACTCTGTGTACCTTTTCAACATGGTTGGTACATTTGACCATTATAAATTAGGTGTTACGGAAAAAATGCGCCCAAAACTAGGTGTTACCACAGTTATCACTATGGCCGTTGTAAAATAGGTGTTACGAAATGTCTATTTCGTAGTAGTGTCTCAACCAAATCTTCAAGAACAATTAGTTTCAAGGGCATACCTCCTTCAATCAATTAAAAATATCTCATTATCATGATTTGAATCAAATTAAAGTTGAAGATGCAAAGAAATTGAACTTTCAAAAACATAGGGTATTGATTTTTCTCACAGAATCACACAAAAATGAACACAATTTGTTGATTCGTTATGATTCGTTACTTGAGAGATGATTACAAAAAGGTTTTATATGTGCTTGATATTAAGCACAAATTATGGTTGAAAAATCTAGTTAGATTTGAATTAAGAGCATTTCATGATTTGAATCAAATTAACAAGTGAAGTGGAATAAAAGAAAAACATAATTTTAACTAATTTTTTAGTTAATTTGAATAAAGAGGAAAATTTGATTCAAATCAAAGATCCCACAATTCAAATCATGTGTTAATTTTGATTCGAATCAAACAAGTTGTGTCAACTGAAAATAAATGTGGAAAATTTGTATGATACAAATCAGGTGTAAAGTTTGATTTTAAACAATTGTGGAAGAGGTGACCCAGAGTTTGATGATTCGAATAATATGTTCAATTTGATTTGAATCAAATTGTTTTGAAAATTTTTGGTTTTCCTCTGTTAAAAATGATTCGAATCAGGATTTGTGCTTAATTTGAATCAAACATCAAAAATCAAAATTTTTCAAAATTTTAAAAAGAATTTTAGATTTTTCTTTCCACCCGACTTGAATCAATAACATATATGACTCTTATTTCGCTGACCCATACAATTGACTAAAAGCATCATGATCAAGTTCAAACCTAACCAATGGTTTATGTTGCTAAAAACTAATCATTTCAAAACTTGATTCAAAGAGGTGAAATCATGAAGGAGACTCAAATAATCGAAAGTAAATCAAAATGAAAGCAATAATATAAGCAATAAAATAAACGTATTAGCGTGTTCCCCCTGAATGTATTAGGAACATGCAACTACAATATAGTCTTCCCACTAAGTATACGGTCTTATATTCTCCAATTTACCGAGTGCTTTCAGATTTGATATCAAAGACAAGAAGGTTACAGTGAAATCCTTTGACAATCATCATAAAGTTTATTACATCATCTCTTAGAATCCCACAACACTTCTTGAAGAATCCTAGGTTGAATCCATTCATTCCAAAACATTTCTCGCAATCACTTTGTCGTATAAACATCCTTTATTTCCTCGCTTTATGAACGGTGTCTCTAGTGACCTTCTTTTTTTTCTAACAATTGTGTGAAACTCACACCTTCTAGCTTAAGTCATATACAGCTTGATTCTTTGAATCTATCTTAAAAGTGCTTCAAGGCCTCCAATTTAACATCTTCAACTTCCTCAACCCTACCTATATCCATGTAGCCCTTGAATGTAATTCATTTGAATCTATACTTCATGATGGGATGGAAAAAATTGATATTTAAATCTCCTTCTCGAATCCATTTATGCCTTGATTTCTATCTTATCATGCTTTATTTGCAATGCATAGCCTGACACGCCTTACTTAAGGCCAAGGCATGATTTTGTGCTACATTTCCTTCAACCCATTTAATTTCATTGGAAACCAAACCATCTAGATCATGTAAAGCCTTCATATCTTGTTCAACCTCCAATTCAACCTTCCCAAATACCTTATGTTCCACAAGGGAACTAGAGTTGATTGGAGATTGAAGTTTGCATATTGCAAAGGTGAACTTGAGCTTCCAATACATTGAGAATGAGGCTAACTTGCAAGGTTAGCACTCCAACGTTCAAGTCAGTATGAGAGTAAAATGAGTGAATAAGTTTGAGTTTGAATTGTACCTGCAAAATGGTGTGTGTCTTCTTTATATAGTATATCAATTATAATAACTTATTGATCTCTAGGCGTAAGATACAGGATGAGGGGACATTGGATGGATCCAAGGTCTGGATTACCTGTTTTCTAACTCAGGATAGCATTTATGCTCCGCGAATGACTTGGTGGATCAACACATTCTCCGGTACGCGACTGCTAGACCTTTTGATCAACCAAAAATACCTCTTGATTCCATTATCTCAATTAATAGTCTATGATAATGAAATTCTATTAGAATATTTTAGCGATTAAAGAGATATTTTAGATATTTGGAAAAAACTGAGTAATAAAAATATCTCAAAACATATTAATATTGAGTTGGAAAAAGTCTTAAAAGTTATTTATGAAAGAAAAAAAAAAAACATTATTTAAAGATGACCCAGTCTTCCCTTTATCATTACTTTCATAGTTAACATTTCAAATCAAACTATTTTGTCTTAACTTTTAAGCAAAATAATAAAAACAAATGTAGAAAATCTTCATCCTATCCTATTAAACAAGATGCATTGGTACATACTACATATAACTATCGAACAAATCTTGCAATTGAAGTGTGGTTGAATTAAAAGAATATGTTAAATTATAAGTGGAATTGGTAGGGTATCAAATGGGGACTCCCTTTGATGCTGAAGGCAAATGCACACAAACAAAAGGTGGACCCCAATTGATTCCCAAGGCAAAATCTTTGTTCAGGATTTAATTTGGCTTCTATACTTCTAAAAAAATATTTTTAATTTCTCTCTTACATGTTCATGCTCGAAGATCTTTTAAAAAAATTCATTTATTCCCTATGGAAATCATTTTTTTAGGCATCTTTTATCTAGAAGGATGCTTCCAAATTCATTTCCTCCATCGTAAAAGCATAACATTTTTTTAGAGTTGAAAAATATTATGTCTCTACCAGAGATAGAAATAGAGACGAAATTTATTTTATAGAAATTTATTTTTCGAAATTAGAGACGAACTTTAGAGATAAATTTGATTGTCTCGAATTATTTCCGTTTGTAATTCTATCTCTAAGTTATTAAAATTTTATTTTTATTAATTAATATTTATTTAGAGACGGACATTAGAGACGGTATTAATTAAAATGATACAAAAATTGTCTTTAAATTTCGTGTTTAATTGGTAAAAAGTTTAGAGACAGAAAATATCTACCTCTAAATAAAAAATAATTTTGCCAAAATCTATTATCCTCATTAAGTTTAAATTAAATTTTAGTCAACACTTTTTTATTTTAATTAAATAAATAGATATCAAATTAAATAAATTTTTTAATATTTAGAATTTGTTTGACTATTTTGGAATTATCTCACACAATTTAATTAATTTCTCTTAAGTATTTTATTAATGTTTTTTTTATATTATAAATTGTTATGATTGTGTTTTAGATGCATAAATTAAAATCGAATAAATTTATTCAATGTTTAATGTTATGGTCAGATATATATTTTTAAGAATCAATTAATTTTTAGAATAATATTTTTTTACTTATTTATTTATTGAAAATTTAAATTTTTTAAAATAGTATAAAATTTATTTGATTTAAAATTATAGAAATAGAAATGAGTGTGGAAAGTTATTCTTATAAATTATAAATATTTCACAATTAATATTATTTCATTAAATCATTAACCATATATAAAATATTAATTCTTATAAATATTTTAGGAAAATATTCATTCTTATAAATTATTCACCATTATTATTACTTAATCAAAATTATAAATAATTAATATTTTAGGTAAATAATTATTCTTATAAATGATTCACAATTAATATTATTTAATAAAAATTATTCACAATTAACATTTTAGATAAACAGTTATTCTTACAAATTATTCATATTAATATTACTTAATCAAAATTATTCATAATTAATATTTTAGCTAAATAGCATTATTATATATTATTCAAAATTAATATTACTTAATTGTTATAATAAAATACTAATCAAAATCATTGACAATTTATTTATGCTATACAAATAGGGGTGACAAAACGGATCCGGCCAGTTGGACATATTTGTTTTGTCCACACTTTAGTGCGAGGCAGTCCAAGGGTTTAGGTCTTCTTGTCAAATAGAGATCATATTAGGGAGTTGGAATTTATTAAATGGGTGCCTCCTCCAATAGGAAAAGTGACGCTTAATACAAATGGAACTAGAGATAAGTGGAAATGCTTTGAGAAGTGTCATTCGAGGTAATGAGGGTGAATGGCTCATGGGCTTCTCTAAGCACATTGGAGTTTGTGACAACTATACTGCTGAACTTTGGGGGATTTATGAAGGATTGAGAACGGTTCACGTAGTTTAACTTTTTTTCATAAGCAAGAGATATATTGATAAATGAGAACTAAATGTTCTCACACAAGCTTACAAAAAAAAGGCTAAAAGCCCAAAGAAAATTACAATTCAATTGTTCCTTATGAAAGATACAAAATTGGATCTTTAACAAATTCATAAAAGTTGCAATTGTGA
The DNA here is from genome assembly GCA_963966055.1 of Lathyrus aphaca. Lineage (NCBI taxonomy): Eukaryota > Viridiplantae > Streptophyta > Magnoliopsida > Fabales > Fabaceae > Lathyrus > Lathyrus aphaca. The sequence continues at coordinate 55,173,733 of OZ014519.1, read as the reverse complement.
TGTGTAATCTTCCCGATGAACGACCATCTCCAGAGTAAAGCTTTGATATTCCAAACCACATCCAAAATGTTCCAAGAAACATTCTTAAAAGCTATCTCGTTCCTTAACAACCAAATGTGCCAACACGTTGCCAACTACACAATACCTTCCTTACCCCGCTTCAATTTCAACCTCTTTCCCAAATTGCACCAAACCAAAAAAACTTTCCTTTAAATTCTTAATATCCCGGAATTTAAATCCTAACCACTTCGCCACTTCACTCCAAATAAGTTTCGACACTCTACAACCCAAAAACAAATGATCTACATTTTTGGGGCTGCATTGACAAAGAACACAATTAATATCAAAGTTATTGAAAATACGCCCTCTATTGGATAGATTAACCTTGGACGGAAGCCTATTCAAGAAACCCCTCCAACCAAAACACCGCACCTTGAACGGGACCTCCATCCTCCAAATTTTGGTAAACACTTCCTCAAAAGCATTGCTTGGCCCAATCGGAATCCGAAAAGAATCGGAAAGATAACAGAAACTAGCAAGCGTAAAAATACCTGAATCGTTCGCCTTCCAAACCACCCGATTTGTTCCCCCTCAACCGGACCTGATCCCCTCAAGGCCACCGATAACGCAGTAGCCTACTGTGAAAAATCAGCATCTGTTAAATCCGATTTAGTTTGAGACACTTCGATCGAAGTCTACTGATCATCCGGCAAAATCCCAGCTCTGATAAAATCAGCAGACAGTACCATTTTCGAAATTGTCGCCTCCTGATTTCCAACATCCCTGCCACCTGGAATTGAATGCACCGCCGCTATCTGAAACCGATTGATCGAACCCTGCGCTTCTCCAATCATCGAAAGCCGACTGTGATTCTCCTCCATGAAAATAGGCTTGCACGCACCAGAAATAGAAACAGCATTGGTGGCAGAAATAAATGCACCAGAATTCGCAGATGCTCTGTCTGATACTTACCCGGGCTCCCTCCCTCTACTGTAATCATAAACATCAGTGAAAACAGAACTTGTTGCATTGACATTATAATTACTGCTAGCTACAAATAAATCCACAATGTTGCCAAAATTGATGCCAATAGATCCCCACTTCCATCTCCCTTCAAACCAACCCCTCATACAAGCAACAACCACATTCTTCAAAAGAGATGCGTTAAAAAGCTTATTGAAATTGTCACTCAAACGAAAATCATCTAACCAACGGGCATGCCAAAAAGAAGTGCAAAAACCATTTCCTAAATGAAATTTACAGTTAGAAACAAATATATCTTCCATAAAAAAATTTCCCACCTTAATGATCTCCCTTCACCAAAATGAAGAGTTCACTCGTTAAACATAAAGCCATTTGGATTTACCACTATCAATGAAATATCACCATAACGGGCTTTGAGAACATCTAACCAAAGAGCATTTTTCTCCGTTAACACCCTCCATCTCCATTTATGTAAAATAGCTATATTAAAATCCTCCATCCGACGAAGGCCTAAACCCCCCAAACTAGTTGGACGACATACCGAACTCCAACTAACCCAATGAATACACCTTTTCCCCTCCTTGCCACCCCAAAGAAAATTGCTTAGAATAGAAGTGATGGTTTTGGCCACTTTGATTGGAACTTTGTAGAAAGAAAGCAAAAAGATAGCAAGACTAAAAGGAACCGACTTTAAGAGAGTCAATCTACCGCCGAACTAAGCCAATAATTCGTCCAACACTCTAACCTTTTTTTCATCTTCGAAATCAAACCCTCCCACATAGAAGATTTCTTGGA